>JADLZN010008900.1:0-111958 GCA_018155175.1 Sinocyclocheilus anophthalmus | reverse complement strand
TCCTTGGTATTTTAAAGGGTAGATTCTCTGTGAAGAGGGTAAAAGAAAGATTACCACCATTTTACTCATTATTCAGTTATTATTGCAACAGTCTAAGTATGATTCATAGCAATGACAAATGTCAGATGTCTAACCCAAACAGAAACGCAATAATTCGACGCGTGTGTGCGATAATAGTGTTGTTATGGTTGTGCTCCTCGACGGCTCTGTCACTCGACCATTAGAGATAAGCTCTCTTCAGTTAGCAAACAGCTCCCTGTCAATGGATGTGTCTCAAAACCGAGTGAGCTGCCTATCTATACAGTGTTTTAGGACATCATTTGAATTTATTCCGAACGTTCCGTTCCGATCCGATCAAATCAAATCGCATATGATGATCAAATGCTGTCTAGATAGGCAGCTCACTAGGATTTGAGACTCCGCCAATAGCACAATAATGCACTTCCGCACACTCTTGCGAGACTGATCTCGGCAGTGTTTTAAGGCTATGGCTCAGTCTAAAGGGGAAGCAAGAGTCGTACCCTGCGGGGCGGTCTGCCGTCAGTACGTGTCTGGTCCGGTGAGCGGTGGACCCGCTGTAGATTGGGCCCGAAAAGGCACCGGTGCCACATCCAGCCGGCCATTCTCACCTCGGTCAGGAACTACGGCGGCCTGCGAGGATCAGATTCAGAAGTACTACAGCAGCGAATGCGAAAAATAAAACCACGTCACATCCGCGGCTTAGGTGTTCAGTGAACAAGAGATGTGTTTTATGAAGGAATATTACAGACAAAATTAATTAATTAATGCACCATAATAAAATAAATACATCATAAAATGTTGCAATCAATAAATAAAATGGATTACTTACTTATAATAAATAAGGCTCAATTGTTTGTTCACGTGTCTATGTATTTTTATTTGCTGAAAAAAAAAAAAAAGGCCTTTTATGTTGATTATGATATGTTACATTTAAATTTGATCATTGGACAAACAGGATGTCTATAAACGAATCTCATTTTATAATACAATATTGTATAATAAAAGATAGTGTTTCCATGCACGAATGTGATCATAAGCATCAAGTTTTATTATTTTGCTCCGTCATAATTTTTTTATTTTTATTCAATCAATCAATGATAGTTAATCAAATGTATTTGTGAATACATGTCATGATATATTTATTTTGTATAATATTGATGTACTAGTGTTGCCACAGAAGAAATAGTTCTATTAGAACCAAATGGTATTTCAAAAAATATTGATACAAATAAAATTATATTTTTATTCATATTTATGAAGTATTTAACTTTTCAATGTGTTGGGGATAAAGTATTTATATGAGTTAATGTCCTTACAAGACACGATATTTTTATAATACATAAAATGGCAACCATAATTTGAAATTTACAGACATTTTCAAAGGTGTTTTCCACATATTTTGAATTATGCAATGTTTGTGTTGTGTTTTGGGGTTAAAAGAAAGGTCTATAAACTTAACTGAAAATATGCTTATTTTACCTGCATAGTACCATTTTGTCCCCACATATTTTCTTCTTACAGTGTACTATTATTGACATTATAAAAAACTGCTATCAAAACAGATATGAAAAAGTAAGAAAACACAAAATGAGAAAAAGTTTTTGAAAACCTCAAACATTTTTTGAATAAGTGCCTACTAGTAACAAGAACAATTAAGTGTCATAAGATAAGACACAAGTCACATATACATATTAAGTTTTATTTCAAATAAAGTTTCACTGTAAATGTTTAATAAACTCAACCACACAACTGGTTGTATCTGAAATGAAACACACACACATAGAGAAGGAAAACATTATCAGGACGATTAATGCACAAAGAGCACATGAAAAATGACACGCCTGCACTGTCCCCCACATGACCTGCAGCCAATCATGTCTCACCTATCTAATTCTTTATATACATCCATTTCACCCCTTGGCTTGAGATCCTAGAGAGAGAGACAAACAGGGACAAGGATGAGAAGGGCGGAGATGTCTCAGATTTATAGTTTGGCAGAGGTTTGATTCGGTTCATCTGCTAATATCACTAATGCAGGCGTGACAGAACTGGGAGGAAACATACACACACACACACCCACACACACACACATCACTGTCAAACAGATGTTAAACTGATGGGACCTGTTTTTTGAAGACAACACACACACAAAACACCCAAACACACACACTGTCAAACAGATTTGTTAAAATGTTGGGACCGGTTTCTTGGAAGCCACCACACACACACACACACCCCACACACACACACACACCAAACACCACACACACACCTATTACTCATGTCTGCTGAGAAGGACTATAAAACTCAACATGTTAGACTGAGCCTGGGGAGGTGTCTGCTGGGGAAGAGAGGGAGAACCCATAGGAAGGGCAGAAATATATTTAAGATAATTAGAGCAGAGATTAATTTATTATAAAAGCTGAGGTTTGTTTTTTACTGAAAAGTTATATTTTAGCTGGTGTCAATGATCTTATGTTACATTTGGTCAGCCTCAGCCCATTGTTTTACTTAAGTATATTATATTTTCCTTTTAGAGCTGCAGGCTGAGGAAGATCCTGAAACACACCAGCAAACCCTAAAACAGACAACATTTTACAGATGTTTTCAGTGGCAGCAGAACTATGACTAAACTTTTGGGTGAAACTTGTTTACTTTTATTATTTGTGGAAAAACTTAAATTTTAAATTAGTATAAAGAATAGCATTGGTTTGGTACATTTAATTTTTAACGTTATTAATAAAAATGTTGTTCAAATAGCATGTTTTTGTGTTTTGCTTTGGCACCGAAATTGGTACCGAGAACCGTGGATTTTCACTGGTACTGGTACCGAATACTGAAATTTTGGTACAGTGACAACACTATTCACTTGACAAGCTTGCGCATCTGCACCGCCGCACGCTCAATCCACTCAGCAAGCTTTGCTTATCAGCTCGGGCACATCAGCTATACAGGCGTTAATAATGAATGTTTAACATTATATTCATTGCATACACTTCGTAGACATCTTTAATCTCTAATAACACCATTCTGCTGTCTGTTGTCTGTGTTTCTTGTATGAATGAGGGCACTTGTACACGCTGTGTGGTATCGGGGCATTTTTACGAGTACAAGTACAGGAGCTCAGTATGGGGCCCGATACCAGTATCGGTGCATCAAAGAAAAGATTACAAAAATTGAGTAAAAATATTTTATTAAATATCGTATTAATATTTCTTGCTGCAATACATGAATTGAAGCGAATTCTTGTGGTTCAATAAGCAAATCAAATGTTTAATTTAAAATAAGTTTATTAAAATAAGTTTTTTTTTTTTGGTGAATCATACTAGTCACAGTACATTTCCTGCATTGTTTTTGAGTGCAGACAATAAAGGCAACTCAATTCAATTCAGACTGCATATTCAAAATTAAAATATGGTTTCTTCTGCTGCGGCTGTGGTAGGTAAGCTTTGCAGGAAATGCTGGTTGTCTGTCGTTTCCCCCACATATGCATTCATGACAAACAGTTCTAGTGAACACCTCACATTTAAGCAGCTTGAAGTAATAAAAATAACCTTAGCATGTCTTCTGCAAAACCACACTGCATTTCAAATGCACTGTATGCTAAACCCCGTTTAGTAAGTCCCCTGGTGTGCCCCTGACTTTGTGCCAATCAAATGAACCAAATTTTATGGTCTCCAAGTGATGTGTCTATGAACAGCTATATTTTAACTTCTCCAGGGAAATTGTAAAGTCAATAGAGGAGTTGTGACAGAACATTAAAATTGCCATGGGGACAAAAGACCTCTGCCTGCACTTACCTCCGTGGCAACAGAAGATCTTCTCGTCTACAATGGCAGCCACAGGTAAACAGTTGAAACAGTCTGTGAAAGTCTTCCACAGCTTAATGTTATACCGTCGCTTACCTGAAGAGATTGGAAAAACCAGCTTATTAGCATTTTAAACTATGAAATGTGTATATGCAAATGTGTCATTAGTGGTAATGTAGTTGTAAGAGATCAAATTCTACTCACACTCATCATAGAAGCCATATATACGGTTGATAGAGGCACACTCATGGTTGCCACGCAGCAGGAAGAAGTTTTCAGGATATTTGACTTTGTAGGCCAACAGGAGGCAGATGGTCTCTAGAGACTGTTTCCCTCTGTCCACATAGTCCCCCAGGAACAAATAGTTGCTCTCAGGAGGAAAGCCACCATACTCAAAGAGACGAAGGAGGTCATAGTACTGACCATGAACGTCACCTGCAGAGACAACAGAACAATTTTGTTTAATACAAGAAGCTCCACAAATCAGGACATGAATTCCTTTCTCTTCCAGATTTCTATGAAGGTGGGAAGCCTGTAGGACAAACATACTCACCGCAGATCTTGAGCGGTGCTTCCAGCTCCAGCAGAATTGGCTGGCTGAGGAAAATTTCCCGAGATTTTAGACAGAGGCCACGGATTTCACTCTCTGTCAGCTGTACGTTCTTGCCTGGCCTGGAGCCTTTAACTGAAAAAACACAAACAAACAGAAGGGACAAAATGAGAAAAGCAGGAAATTAGCCAAACAAAAAAGCAAATGTGCCAGATTAGATCCAATAAGTGCTTTAAAAGCTAGGAGGAAGATCTAAGAGGATGATAAACTCGACTCAAGAGGCTCTCTGAAATGATGGGATGTACAGACTAGTGACGCACAGGCATCAGTGCACTTAAACTCCATATCATGTGTCTCGGCTCAAGCATGCACGCCAACCTCATTTGATTCTGCAAAGCCATTTACAGAATTTAGCAGGTTTAAGCATTCCTTAGTATTTGTCAAATGCACACTAGCACAACCTCCGCACATATGGCTTTTATCAACCACAATACAGTTTAAAGAGCTTTCCTCTGAGTAATCTCCGACCAGTTTTGAAGATCATGTGCAACTGAACTTCAGATAGAATCAAATATTCATGACAAACAAAACAACCAAACATAGGTCAACAGATTCTGTATTTATCCTTGCAGTCACTTAAAAAAAATACAAGTTGAGCTCCAAAGAGATTTGCTGCTGCACTGTGACAGAGAAGGCTTGCAGGGTCTAAACAGACTGTCATCTCACAAAACACAGACCTGCGGTTTTACTCAAACATTCCCTTTTAGACTGGCTGCATGACACGCTGTTCAGGGAGTTTAGCTGGCAGCAGCGGATGAAAGAAAGAGCACAGGATGTATCTGGAGAGGAGAAATATTGCAGTCTCTTTGGACAGGGCTGTAAATGACGTCTCTGAGGTCACACTGGCCATACATCAGAAGTGGCATATACGTGTATGGGATGTTCGGAAAGGAAAGATAAAAGACCCAGAGGCAGCCCCGCAGTTGTATTCAAGCAGTTGCTGGGTTTTAAATATACATTTCACATGGCTGGCTTCAAGCAAGAATTACAGTACTGAGCGTATGCCGGTGACTCACATAATCAGGCAGTTATGCAAGGATTTGAGAGATGGCTTATTTGTGCACATTCACAAAATCGATAAACCAGCCTACACCTCTATATAAAAGTTTAAAGCATGAGGTTTCACACAGATTAACCAAGGACACAAATAGTCGACACTGGAAAAGAAAAAAAAAATGTTATGACATCACAATGTCCACTTCAAACAAACTGAACAATGCGACTGCCAAAAGAGTTTCACGGTGCAGGACAAACGCTGGAAAACAAATCATGCTTCTTTGCATCCAGCCATCTCTACCAATTTAAACCAGCAGCACAGAAGATGTCTCAATTAATATGAAGGTCCACAGAGAGAAGCAGCTGGCTGACTCAATGTTCATCCACCCTGAATACACATTTACGCAGCTGTTTAAAGACATTTACAGCACAATCCTTCACAGTGAAAGATACATGTAATCAATTTGTCATGTGTTACTTCATAATTATCAATATCAATTTTCAATACCCAAGCAACAACTGGTATATTTTTAACATA
Source organism: Sinocyclocheilus anophthalmus (assembly GCA_018155175.1). Classification (NCBI taxonomy): domain Eukaryota; kingdom Metazoa; phylum Chordata; class Actinopteri; order Cypriniformes; family Cyprinidae; genus Sinocyclocheilus; species Sinocyclocheilus anophthalmus. Next base: position 105,984 of record JADLZN010008900.1, on the reverse strand, counting down.
CTAATATAGCAATGAACATCCAATTAAAATGTGAAAAATTAATAAATATTGAGACTTAAATTACAGCAATCACTATTCACCAAGGCAGGAAATTATCAAGTTATGCTTTTGCCCATTCATAGATGTACACTACCATTCAAAAGTTTGCTGTCAGTTAGATTTCAACGAATTCATTTATTCAGCAAGGATGTATTAAAATTGGCCGAAATAGCAATAGTAAAGAGTAAAGACATATACTGTTACAAAAAACGAGAAAAGTATTAAGACTTTCCACAAATTTACTGTATTGGCCCGAATATAAGACGACCCTGTTTATAAGACGACCCCCCTTTTTCCAGATACTTTTGGAAAAAGGCTTTTTAAAAAACAAATCTTGTTTTTTATCAGTAAAACACATTTTGTCTTCAATAATTTTCATATTGCATATTTTTCCTATTTTAATTTTTGTTTTGAAAGTATGGTAAAAAACTGTTAAAATGTACCAACAATCACATTTAAAATTATACACTTTTTGATATACCATTAAAAATAAAAAAAACAGGTAGCCCATCTGAATTAGGAATTTAGGCTTATCAATCGATAAGTAGACTACCTAACAAATGTTTATAACAGTAGAAGTTAAATCTTTACTGATTCTTCAACTCGGGTACTGTCTTACGTTTTTAAAATCCCAAAGGGGTTTGGTCCCATCAGGCTACGTGACAGTCACGACTCATGCAAGCTGTAAGCTTTTCGTGTTCTTTGTTTTTACTCGCAATCTTAACAACAGCAATTAATTGTATTTCATGGCAACTCGTTTTGGCATACTTGGCCGCCACCTCTATGTGGGTGTATTCTTGACAGGTCCAACGTCTAGACCGGCATATAAAGACGACCGCGTTTTTCAGGATTGTATTTCAAGAAAAAAACGGTCTTATATTACGGGTGCGTCAATACCGGTATATAAATTAAGCAATACCAAAAGTTTTACAGCATTAAAAGCAAGAATGTTTTTTGAGCAGCAAATCCGAATATCAGAATGATTTCTGAGGATCATGTGACACTGAAGACTGGAGACATGATGCTGAAAATTCAGCTTTGCCAATCACAGGAATAAAAAACTACGTAAGATATATTAAAATAAAAAAATCTATTTAAATTGCGATATTTATGTTTTTACTGTATTTCATCAAATACAGCATTGGAGAGCATGAGTCCCCCCCTCCCCCCTTTCAAAAACATTTTGGAAAAACTCAATTTTTTAACAGTAGTGTAACTATTACATCAGCATGCAAGCAAATATGCATGTGATGGCACTCAAGCACTGAATCTATTTGATACTTATAATCCTGCAGAAAGACTTGTATTTTGTATTGTAAATGTTGATGGAAACTATTGTTACTTTACCTTTATTTTAATCTGTACGTAGTGCTGAATTAACTAGTGTGTTTGACATCCATACCGTGCTGCTTATTTGTAGATAAGCTCTATATTTATCTTGCCTCAGGTTTATGGTTTGTGCACACTGATAATGGATAATTGTTTGTCACGAACAGTCTATGTTTGCAGTCAAGTCACCTGGGAAGCTATATTTCACTTTCTGCCTTGCCCTGTAAAGGAAAGACAAACCGAATTTGACTTCCATATTGTGGAACAACCACTTCGCATTTTTGGTAACTGATAACTGACGTTAAATACCACAGCTTCGTTTTAATAGAGAACATTTTAACAAACAAATCAGATGACGCACACCAAACGCACACCAGTCTAACACAGTGTTTCGCGGCACCCTTTGGCACATTACCAAACTGTTTTCTTTTTTTTTTTTTTTTTTTTTTTTTTTTTTTTTTTTTTTCTTTTTTTTTTTTTTTTTTTTTTTTTTTTTTTTTTTTTTTTTCTTTTTTTTTTTTTCTGGATCCTACAAAAATTAATTTGTCACAATATGTGAAATTCTAACTTCGATATGATAATTTGAAAAATATAGATATTCGGTACAACAGGGAAGAAATGCATAATATAATGTCATACAGATATTTTTATATTATTAAAAAATTTTGTCCAACAATGGTGGCAATCAGTAGGCTAATTTCTAATGAAGAGACCCATTTATATGACAGATTTTAATGTTCTTTTATACATATGTAAACATTATTTAATTACTATTATAACTAGCTATCTCACAAATTTGCTCACTCAAGTGTTTTTTTTAAATTTAGAGTGGGGTAATTTTGGTGCAGTAGCACAAACTTTGAATTGAATAAAAATGAAGTAAGCGGTCAGTAATAAAATAAGAACAAATAAAGAATTTAATAATGATAGCACAAATAAAAAATGACGACAGGCCTTCGAATTAACTAAATTGCTTTTTAGTTTTTCAGGTAGGTCAAACAGTAGGGGTTAAGATATTTAACTTTTTTTTTTTTACCAATTATCCAAATAAGGTTTAATCTTAGAAAGCTATTATTATAAGAGGACACATGAGCATAACGATTAGCAGATCAATGAATGAGAGGACAGCGTTACCAGAGATGCCCATATACCACAAATCATGTTACAACACAGTAGGGCTATCGCAGACAGAAACAATACTGTACTACAACGATTTCCTGTCGGCTCAATTTTTGTGTGGACTTTGCTGTTCCGATTCGCATGAAATGTATACGAGTGGAGCGACTGAGCGGAACACACATGCATAGAGCGGGTTAATACGCAGAGCGTCACACCACGTGAGAGTAAATCCTGAGCGGTGAATTAATTTTCGGCAGCCGAAATTTCGGTACATTTCTATTTATTGGCGACATCAGAAATGGATATTATATAGATGCTTTTTTGAACATTTTAGCAAATTAAAAATATTAAAAAAATATTTTTTACACGACACCCCTGCTCTCGACAGACCCCGGTTGGGAAACACTGGTCTAACAGTTAGGTGGGGTCACTTGAAAGAAGGCCTTTAAGGTCTCAGGCTGCAGATGAGTGATCTGAGGGCATGGACAGTGACCGGAAGCCCATCGGCTCAGTCAGTGAAAAGTGTGTATAAATAGGATCCTGCCGCTCGTCATTTTAAACCCAGATTAAGGCCGGCTAATGCCCTAACAGCACTTGCTCTAAAGTTAGTCACGGGGACCAATAAGCATCACAGAGCTTAGACCCAACACAAGGGAGGGGGATGGACCGATGACAAACAAGCAAATAAACCACTCAAACGATAAGATAACCAGTAGGTGCAAAAGTTAGGTGTGCTAAATTCCATAAATAAGTATAAATAAAAGGTAGTGCAGGGAACAGTTCAACCGCCCACAAAAATGGGGGTGTACTTGGTTGATAATCAAATAAACCTCTCGAACTATAGCTAGTAGGTGTATTAAGTTTCTTATTAAAGAGAAAGCAGTGCAGAGAACAACAAAGGCAATCAATCAAATTTAACTACAAGTGTGCATCTAGCGGTGTCATGCAATGGGGAAATACATTAAATGACATGCCAAAAGTCCAGCGTTTAATCGGTTTGGCACGCACATGCTCGTCACACGCACATCCATGCGTTTTGCCTCAAATGCTTCAGGTTCTCAGAGGTGATACCCTCCACACTTAAATCCAATGAGATAAAGAGACAATCTCCCCGCGGAGCAGAAACCCCTTCTTACTGTGAACCCAAGCACGAACCATTGATTAGAACATGTGGGCAAACCGCCCCCAACCCGGGTGGCGCCAATGTTTCTTCAGGCATTTCATGTCCAATTCTTTTCGTGGCTTTGATGCGGTTGGCACAGCAAGCGTCCGCCCGCCGAACCGTCACGGCTCCTCGACAGACACGGGCTGCGGGCGGTTCCCTTCCCCAGTTGTCAGGCGCTCTCCGGACGTGTGTGTAAATCGAATCGTGTGACCAAGTGTGTGTTATTGTACGCACGAAGAGGGCTTGTGTGGCCGTGTCGCGTCAACACACCGTGTGCCACCGGGGAGACGCCTTGCCCCCCCCACGTTTGAGCTTTAAGTATGGCGGGGGGGCCGTGTACTGTATCCCTACGGCGCTCAGAGGACACACGCCGCACACCGCTCGGCGCCGCAGGCCCCCACTCACCCCCCACACAGACGGGCATGGGTCCGGCTAGCTGCCCCGGGGCTAACACTCCGTTCCCCGTACTGCACTTGTGTCTTGCGGCTAACCTGCCTGATACATAGTGTGGCACGGGCTACCGCGCCGCCCCCTGACCATCCCTGCATGTAGCGCGCGGCGAGCAACCATCCTGATCTGGACTGCAGACCGGCTCCGCACCACACGCGGGGAGAACGCCGCTGATCACGCGCACGTGCCCCAGAGGCGGTCAGGCGAGGATCGCTGTACAGCTGCACAAATATCGTCATATCGCAGGTCTCTAATACCACGAGGATCTGTTTTATTTTTTCACGGCGCCGGCCTCCACTTCACCAACATCAGATCTCCGGAGCTCCCAGCCTTTGCGCCGGCACGGCATCAAGAGTCACAGGGGGACACCCCCCGGACACCAGCGCAGGCGTACATACCGGAGATGTCTCCCTGTACACACACTCTCAGAGCCGAGTCGCTTGTGTCACTGCACCACACCAGTCTAGCCACAGAGAGCGTAAGACCATCAAGTTACGGTCTTGTTTACCCAGACTCCCCTAGCCGACAGGCTGATTGGTCTTGTGCAACGAAGCACGACTGCTAGCGACCATTAACTACCAGACGGGTTTTTTGTGTCCCCGGGGCTGGGTGGGTTGTGGAAATTTTGTTTTCTTTGCGGGGTATGGTCGCGACTATTTATGTAGGTGTGGTGTTGTGTCGTTTACGTGTTCCGACGTTTTTAATTGTGCGTTTAACTTCCACCTATTTGTGATTAACCTCTAATTACTGGGGAAAACCCTGACTAGTCTTCAGTTTTCTGGCGCCAGTAATGACATAGCACTGTTTCCTAATATGAGGTTCAAGTCGCACGGCTTCCCAACATTGATTTCCTACCCCTAGTCAGAAGACCTCAATCACATCAGGCACCCACAAAGAATGGTAAGATGTTCATTTGTGACAATGGATTTAAAGTATGATATAAAATTGTAAACCTGTAACCACAAATATCTGATTAAAAACTATAATGCCCAAATAAACAAGCGGGCGAGAGTTGTACCAAAATTAGTAAATGATAAATTTCTTTTGCAGAAACTACATACACCGTGTGGGACCGATAGGGACCTTACGAACAACTTCCTGTTACGAAACGGCTGGACAGACGGTAAATAGTTTGGCAGGCATAAGGATTCCTGTTATGCAACACACTTTGATGTGATGAGATATTTGATTAAAACGGCTTGCTTGCTTAGGGTTTATTAAGCCATCTGTGCTAAGCTTCGCAATGTTTACCCTCAGTAGGCATCAGTAAGCATTAAGAACGAAAAACATTTGTAGTGCAGCTAAAGGGACAATATGCACAAAAAAAAAAGTTTCCAATGTCTTATGAGGCTACATACTTACTTTTTCCAAACCTTAAGCGTTTATAATACCACTGTTCAGTATATTTCACATTTAGTATCTGCAAGTAGTATACTTCCACTTAGTAGAAATCAACTTCGAATTGTAAATCATATTACAGAAAAATGTCTCGTCTTGAAGAACATTAAGAGTGATGAAAGGGCTTCCAAAACGTTGAAACTCTGTGGCACCATCTAATATGATATTACTCTGTAAATTAGCCTGGATCGACCATGTTTACAGGACTATGCAATTAAGTCCCTAAACAGGCAATAAAACCAAACCCAGTAATCATCATCATCATCATCTACCATACAACAAGCAGGACTCTCAGGAAAACCTATCTAAGGGCTAAAGCAACCAAAGCTAAAGCAGAGTAACTGCAAATATTCACAGAAAATGTAAATGTTTAAATCCAGACTCTCCTCAGCAGCATTGAAAAGCATTGAAAATCACGTCTTCCACGGTTTATGCCATGTTTTGAGGGCCTCTATTGTGAAGATCACTTGGTACTGCACCTCCACTAACTACATCCTCATTAGTTAGAGTAATCCTATTGATGCCGATTTTAATTAGGCACAGGACTTCCCCTGCTAAGATGGAAGGTAACCAAACAGAAGATGTGAACTGGACAGAGACAGAAATGTAAATCCCTTGAAGCACACCAGTAGTCATTGAATGAAATACTGGCCGAATTTCCGCTCATGACCTTAAAATAATGAGAATAAAATAAAAAAAAGAGCGTGCAATTGTCAGCTATATCGGGTTTTGTAATGATAGCTTTGAGATTCTGGCTATAAAACTCCCGGGCAGAGTTTTAGTAAATTAGTGTAGACTGGTTGGCTAGCAACTGCTAATTCGCTCCACTTCCCCCGGCTTTTTATCAGGACACAAATATGCTTACAATTATTCTATAATATGACACATATTCAATACAAACACATATACACACAAGTATTTGTTGGTTTTGCGTATTTCATTCCAGAACAACAGTTCATAACTAAAAGATGTGCAGAGAAGTTCTCACCTTCCAGGAGACGCTGTATTATGGAGTCAATGTTTAATTTGTCCGGCTCCGCCATTTTAGTGGATTTTTGTCGGGTTTATTCAAACAGGTCGAGTCTGCCGTTTTCTGCTATCTTGGTGATTGGTCAAAAAATAAGGCCCCAATCCGAATAAGCAAAGCGTATAAAAGATATCGTTGTGGATTTACTGGCTATATTTCCTTTGTCGTTTGGTTGATCGCTAGCTGCTAACGCCGTTAGCCTGATGGCGCTAGCTATTGCCTACCCGTATTTAAACACCAGGAAACGGTTAATATGATACAAAAACGCCCATATATACCCCTTCGTCTTTTATTTTGATTCTCTTTATGCCCCACGAGCATTAAAGACATTCAAACTGTCCCTATTTTCCGTCACCTCACAACCCCCTTTCTCTCATCGTCTACGGAACTTTAAAAAAGACCGTGTTGGTGAAGAGCGAAATCAACGGAGGTTGGTAGGACCCGCCTCCGCTTGTAAATGCAGGGAGATGATTGGCTTACGTCTCACATTTGAACTGAGGGTGTGGTCGCTCATTGGCTAGTGTTCACACACATCTCACTTCCAAGCCATGACGTCAATGAGGTGAAAAAAGGAGAGGGATGTTGTTCACATACTATGAGATTGCTGGCGCTTATAATGTACTTTAGATTTAGGAACTATAGCATTATGATAAATAATAGCTCAAGGCCACATTATTATATCGAGGCGCTCACGTTGTCATTAACATTAACTGTTTGATGACAGGTTTGTTCGTATTTGCCCTACCTACAGGATCATTCTCTAACACACCAGCGCCCTCTGTAGACGTTACGGAACACCGCGCCTCCTTTTCTTGAGAGTTTCCCGTTTGCAAGTAACACTGCCATTACAAACACACATATGCGCCATATTAGTTAAACAAAGTATGCCTGGTCAGTTTCAGTCTAAGTTTCATTTGGGTGATGAAGCTTTGAAGTAGAGACCTGCGCGGACGGATTTTTCAGTCCCGCTCCCGCAGAAATATATCTTATCTGATCCCGCTCCCGCCCGGTCACGGTCCCGCCCGCGACTAATGTTTTGTCCCGCTCCCGCCCGCATAAAAGTAATCTATATAGATTTTTTTTTCAGTACATCGAAGAAATTTACATGAAATGGTTCTGTAACTTCTCCTAAACTCCACAACATCCCAGCATAAACACTCCCGATAAAATATTTGTTATTTAGGCTAAGCATCAACATTCACAATCACAAACCACTGTTATTTTTAACAGAAAAGCAAGCATGTGCTGCTGTGCATGGGTTGGCATGGCAGAATGCAAGCAGCGCTTCCTCTATCATCACTAAAAGCTGACATCTCAGTTAATCGCGATCTCATAAAGCTCTGTTATAGCACATTAAATATATGCAAAATGAATCTTTCACAGTGTCTACACTTAGTGTGTTAAAATGAGAGGATTCATGAGCACACAATTTCAGCACTGCGGTGAGTGGATTCTAACTTAATCACCTCTGATTGGCCATTGTGTTCCAGAAAAAAAACAGCTGTGTCTGTGATTGGCTACATTGCGCTACCCTTTAAACGTGTTATAAATAGAAACTATGCCTAGCTTGCTGCATGTCAGTCATTTTCATGTTAATATTAGTTGTTCTTTTTGCTTTTGTGCAACAGATAAATAAAAAAAATTATGTTTTAGGCACTTTGTTTAGATCATTTCTATTTTGCGGGAGTCCCGCGAATAATTTTATTCTCAGCATCCCACACTTCCCGCACCCACACTCGCCCATCAAGAGCTGTCCCGCGCCGCACCCCGTTGCGTTGGGTCCTGCGGGAGTGCAGGTCTCTACTTTGAAGTTAAACGAGGCAAATGTCCACTAGTCCTGAAATTCTGCTCCATGATGTGATTAAGTGAGACAAAAGATTTTTGTGAACATTCCACAAACTGTTTTGAGGTTCCTTGCTGACGACATCAGCTTTAAAGTCCCCATGAAATCAAAATTAAAAGTTTTTTGGGTGTTAGTATCAATATGTTAGTCTTAAGGTTATCTATAAGGCAGTGTGCTCCAAAACAGTGACAAAATTCGCATTTAGAAGCTATAAGCATTCAAAGCTTGCAGTTCGTCACTTCCGCCAAAACGGCTCAACGATTAGTTTGACGTCACATCGTACTTCAGCTTCTCATCAAACTTTCTGTCCAATCAAATGCTCTCTAGAATCCGAAGCGCCCGCCCCCTACACTATAAAAATAGACGCTGAAGCCGCGGCTGAAATCGGTCACTTGTCCACAGAATTAATATTTTCTGTACAGTGAATGGCACGTAGTGCACTATATAGGGGACAGGGAACGATTCAAACGGTGTAAATATGCTTTCCATTGAGGAAAAAAAGAAGTCTGGTTTCGCCCTGTGTCACGCTGACCACTGCACCGCACACACTCTGATCCGGTCCAGATCACCATAGCACGGAGCGGATCACAGAATGTATCGGAGCTATTTGAATTCTACACATAATGCTATATTTTATAGCAATATGGATGAGATTGTGGCCGGCATCAGTGTTGCCAACTACTTTTCAGGGGAAGTTGCTAAAGGAAGACTGATTTGTTGCTAAAAGTTGCTAAATAACATTGTGATGTCATTGCGCAATGACGTCATTACGCAATCACGATGCAAAATTGTGTCAAATCTCAGCAAAAAACATATATATTTTATATATGTTCATTTAGATTTGTTCGTAGCAATATAAATGCATAATATATTAAAATATAAATAACTATTTTTAACTATTATCGAAAACGTACACATTTTTGAACGTTTACAATTTAAGTTTTATACTTTAAAGCGGTTTATTAGTAGTTAGCTAGTTTGCTGCACTCTAAGAAAAGTAAAAAAAAAAAAAGAATGCACAATCTACTGTGTTAATATAAAGGAATTTTCTGGATTGATTTTTCCACAGGTTTTGTACCTGCATTTTACAGGTGCATCTCAATAAATTATAATGTCGTGGAAAAGTTCATTTGTTTCACTCAAATTGTGAAACTCGTGTATTAAATAAATCAATGCACACAGACTGAAGTAGTTAAGTCTTTGGTTATTTTAATTGTGATTTTGGCTCACATTTAACAAAACCCACCAATCACTATCTCAACAAATTAGAATACTTCAGAAGACATTTAGTGAATTGGGCCTTAGGAAGTATGTTCATTTAGGTACATTGTTACTCAATACTTGGGTGGGCTCCTTTCAGAAAACACAGTGGACCAAGTCCTCTTTTCAGATGAAAGTAAAATTTGCATTTCATTTGGAAATCAAGGTACCAGAGTCTGGAGGAAGAGTGGAGAGGCACAGAAAACCATGTTGCTTGAAGTCCAGTGTTAAGTTTTCATAGTCTGTGATGATTTGGGCTGCAATGTCATCTGCTGGTGTTGGTCCAATGTGTTTTCTGAAGTCCACAGTCAACGCAGCCATCTACCAGGAAATTTTAGAGCACTTCATGCTTCCCTCTGCTGACAAGCTTCATGGAGATGCTGATTTCATTTCTCAGCAGGATTTGACACCTGCCCACACTGCCAAACGCACCAAAAGCTGGTTCAATAACCATAGTGTTACTGTGCTTGATTGGCCTGCAAAATCGCCTGACCTGAACCCCATAGAGAAACTATTGTCAAGAGGAAGATGAGAGACAACAGACCCAACAATGCAGATGACCTGAAAGCCGCTATCAAAGCAACCTGGGCTTCCATACCACCTCAGCAGTGCCACAAACGGATCACCTACATGCCACGCCGAATTGAGGCAGTAATTCATGCAAAAGGAGGCCCAATCAAGTATTGCGTACATGTACAGTAAATGAACATACTTTCCAGAAGGCCAACAATTCACTAAAATGTGTTTTTTTTTTTATTGGTCTTATGAAGTATTCTAATTTGTGAATTGGTGGGTTTTTGTTAAAAGTGAGCCAAAATCATCACAATTAAAAGACCCAAAGACTTAAACTACTTCAGTCTGAATGCATTGAATTTATTTAATACAAGAGATTCACAATTTGAGTTGAATTACTAAAAATAAATGAACTTTTCCACGACATTCTAATTATTGAGATGCACCTGTATATTACGCTTGTATTTTGTGTTTTCGGGTTAGAACGGATAACGGATAATGTCCTGGAAAGTTACTAGCACCTTTTCCATTTTTCTGCATATTTTTCTTACAGTGTACTAACTCATCAACAATCACAGGTATAAGCTACTAACAAAGTGTCTCATAAATGAAAAATAACAGTATTCAATTATTATTATTACTATTAAATTAAACAATTGCAAATAGCAGCTAACTTAATTCCTTAACGTGTGTACTGCTAGGCATCTTTGGTTTCCTCTTTTTGTGTAATTTAAATGGTAAATTGTGCCTTTTTATCATTTGAGTCACTTATCAAAAGTTGCTAAAAGCTGCCAAATACATTTTAAAAAATAGCTAAATTTGTTGCTAGGTGCTTTTGGAAGAAAAAGTTGCTAGGGTAGTCTGAAAAGTTGCTAAATTTAGCAACAAAATTTCTAAATTTAGCAACACTGGCTGGCATACCCTGTCAAATGAGGCTTTATGGAGCTCAACGGCTCTAGCCCAAGCTGTGATATAAACGAACGCTATTGGCTATTTTAAAAAGGGGCGGGGCTGCTTGATATGTCCCGCCCTGTCTTCCTGTTTCAGTTAAAATGACATTAACACAGAGTAACGCTGCATGTTTCTAGCATTTCAGGGGACCTTTAAGCTAATTTATTGTTGCTGTTTTTCCCCGGCTTGTTTAAGTGAGTTTTTTGGGCACTCCTCAACTGGCCAGCTTTTATATTTACAGCTTTTTATATTTTATTGTTTTTTGCTATCTTTTGGTATCTTCTGGACAAGTCATAGCCTAGTTATCAAAACCATAAAACCTAACTTACCAACATGACCTGCAAAGAGGTTAAAAATACATGTTTAGATTTATTTATAGTTTTTTATCATTTTAATTTTTTTTACTTTATATTTTATCAATTAGTACATTTAGTGCATAACTAAAACTCTATCATTATGTTTGCATATGGCTTTTTTTTATCTTTTAAATGGTTAGTTGTTCTTTGGTCAGATGCAGCAAAAGAATACATTTTATTTTTGTTTGTTTTCCCAAAAAGACGCACTGACAAAATAAAAGACAAATAACTGGAAAACTGAAATTGTTGTCATTGGATTTTTCTTCATTATATTTTCTTGTCCAGCATCAGAAGTGCATATATATCCTAGCGTATTATTTATCAGTGCCTCATCAGCAATATTTTTAAGTTCACAAAAAACCTAACAAGAGAGAGACCAGTCATCCGTTGCTATTCTGAATGTACATGATTCTTTGGCTCTATTTAGTTTCTCCCAAACCCTAGTAAAAAAAAAAAAAAAGCTATGCCATAATTTATTCAAAATACACTATAATTATAACTATGACTTCAAACATTATGACATTATGACCTTCACTTAAGACTACTGATGAAATGGATAATAAAACTTCTTTGGAGTATTTCTTTATTGCACAATACACATTTCTTAATATTATGCCTAATGTGTTTTAATATCATTCTTAATCAGGATTATATGGTCTTTATGCTATATCGTATTTAAATGCAGTAATTAAAACAAGGACCTGATCGTATCCTTGCCAATAGTCCATTTAGCCCAATAAATCTACTCAGTAAAATCTTTAGTTGGACTTCAGCACTACTTCAACACAATTAAAGTGCATTAAGCACAAAATTAGTTGTTCCAATTTAGCAGACTTTAAGTATACCAGTTTAGTTGACCAAAATCACAATTGCAGGGGCTTTTTATTAAGTATGTAAATGCATTTGTATACTTAGCATGAAATAAATGTGTCTCAAATACATTTTAGTATATTTTTTCACTAGGGACCTATCTATTTTGTCCAATCTCTTATACATAGTTTTTAAATGAATCAATCCTTGCATCACACAGCTCTGTTATTATTGTGTCTCCCATTCCCGATGTTTCACAATTGAAACCCCACCCACTCTAACTTGTAACAGTATCTATTCATCATGTGTGGTTTCGACGGTGACTGGGAAGAGCTTATGAGGAGAGTACGAGTTTGTTTTTGAGATGTCATTATGATTATGACAGAAGTTTCAGAAGCTTTATGATTCATAGTATCATGATGTCCGACCTCCAAGAGCGAATATTTCCATTGAGTAGCATGGTAACGTGATGTAGTGTATGTGAATGTGACGATAATATCAGTGTACATAAATGAATGCCATTTATTTTTAACATATCAAAAAAATAAAAATAAAAAGTATTTCAAAACTAGTTTCTCACCTGAGTTAATTCTTTATGACATGTTTAAACAAAGAAAAAATATCAAAGACAGACCTTCTCTATCTAAAAAGTTTAAGAAGGTGAAATAAAAAGGGGTAAAGAAAGCAGTAGGGAGAAAAAGAGCAAGTCCAGTCTGGCCTTTTCCTCTTTACCAACCTGCCTCTGTCTCATTTCTACCCCACCCATTGCATTCCTCTACAAATGCATCCTCGCATCACACCACCTTCATTAGAGGTAACAGTTTGGTAAGGTGGGAGACTAACTTAAAGAAAAAGCTAAAAGACTTCATCCAAAAACAAGAGGAAACTTGCAGAGAATTTTCTTCAAAGAGCTACAATAAAAGGTAAAGTTCAAACTTTTTACTCTTTGCGAAAAATCGTCTATTAAAACAAACAGTGAGGTTATATAAAAAAAAATCTGAAAATGTTAAATGATTAGTTTAAAAAAAATATAATTTAAATCAAATTCAAAATATATTTTATGTGAAATGAAAAAATAAATAAGTAGAAAAAAGTAAAGCAATAAATCAGACAGCTTACATGAGGTTACAGGGTGGTGCCTTTTTGTTTTCAGACTTCAACTATTTTGAAGACCTCGGAGATATCAATGTTTAGAAGGACATTAACTCTATTATTTGTTAGGTGTATGACATTGTTAATATTTATCATGTTGCCTTTGTATGTAACAACACATATAATTCATTACATATTACAACATTTCTTGAAGCATGTCATATTGTAAAGTGTTGGGATTCACAATGGACTTCTATCTGTTTGTTCATGTGTTATGTTAGAATATTACTGGCCTGAATCCTGGACAGCATGCAGACAAAAAAAAAGCAAAATTCCTCACTCATTCATGAGCAGAATTATCATTGCGTAGATGGAAAGAATACAATTTTGGAGGAGCCGGACAGCATGTTAATCGCTCAGAGAGCTGCTGAATGATTCACCGTCAACTAAAAACAGCCACAATTACCGTTAGTCATTTAGCTGGTGCCCACGCACCACCTGGTCACCTTCTCTAGCTCCTCACCGATCCATTGCGCTTTGTTAGCGCTGAGTAGGAAGACAATGCAGTGCACTATAGTGGACTACAGGGTCTTACGTGCAGTCCAGTGAGTCCACACATTCTAACAGTAGATTTATGAATCAGCCACGAGCAAACCCTGAGGAGATACAAGAGAAGTTCAGTGAGAAAGCCACAGGCATTCGGGGGCGAGTGTACAAAAAACGAGCAGTTCACTGAAAAGATACTCAGTGTTTATTATTAAAGAATAGAATAGAATAGAACACGCGGTACCTGAGACCCCTCTCAGGGAGTGGCAGTTACGTAACAAATGTAGCTAAAAGCAGATTTTAGGACCTGTTGAGACTTGAGGCTTGCTTCATGGTGTGGGTTTTCTTAGAGATGTTGTTTTTTCCCCCCCGCTTCAGCCCTGAGATATAAATTCCTGTATGGACCTGTATAAAGGGAGGAGCCATTGAGTTTATGTGCAAATGCATAAGAACTAGTTTAGAATATGCCTTACAAAATATACCATGACGCAAACAGGAAGGATTCAAAACCACTAGCCTACTGCTTTTGCAGAGTGTGCATTTTTTCTTTGTTTGCTTTACTTTTAGTTTTAACACTATTTCCAAACTGAGGGCATCAATCATATTTTTCTAATGTATTATTATTATTTAATCTCCTTTATTCTTCTTTCAGAATGGGCTCGTCTGGTGTACAGATCGTGTGTATGGCACTGGGAATTTTAGGTCTCATTGCAGCGGTTGTGACCATTGCTGTTCCAAGATGGAAGGTTTCTGCTTTTATTGGTCAGAACATTATCACTGCACAGGTAAACCATTGCTGGCAATTTCAAAAAGTTCAATTCAAAGAATAAATGTGTATGGTTGTGCAGTGCACAGATATAAAACTTCATCATAATTTGTGACCCTGGAGCACAAAACCAGTCTTAAGTCGCTGGGGTATATTTGTAGCAATAGCCAAAAATACATTGTATAGGTCAAAATTATTGATTTTTCTTTTATGCCAAAAATCATTAGGATATTAAGTAAATATCATGTTCCATTAAGATATTTAGTAAATGTCCTACTGTAAATATATCCAAACTTCATTTTTGATTAGTAATATGCACTGCTAAGAACTTCATTTGGACAAATTTAAAGGCAATTTTCACAATATTTTGATTTTTTTGCACCCTCAGATTCCAGATTTTCAAATAGTTGTATCTTGACCAAATATTGTTCTATCCTAACAAACCATACATCAATGGAAAGCTTATTTATTCAGCTTTCAGGTGATGTATACATCTCAATTTCGAAATGGACCCTTGTGACTGGTTTTGTGGTCCAGGGTCACATTTATTCATATTATTTCCAAAACTGCAAAGTCATTTCATGTTCCACGGTAGAAAGAAAATTCTTTAAAGGATGCTGATTAAATTCTATGGATAAGAAGGTATATTTCATATTTTCCTTTGCCGCACAGGTTCAGGAAGAGGGCTTGTGGATGGAGTGTGTGGTTCAGAGTACCGGACAGCAGCAGTGTAAAGCTTACGACTCGCTGCTCATCCTGGGCTCTGCCCTCCAAGCGGCCCGTGCCATGACCATCATCGGCTGCATGCTCACTGTCCTGTCCCTGCTCGTTCTGTGCGCCGGCGCCGACTTCACCACCTGCATCGACAACGAAGAAGTCAAACCCAAAGTGAGTCTGGTGTCCGCCATTGGGCTGATCCTCGCCGGCTTGTTGCTGATCATCCCCGTCAGCTGGGCCGCTCATAATGTCGTGCGCGACTTCAACGATCCACTGGTAGCCCCATCTCAGAAGAGAGAGCTGGGAGCCTGTATCTTTGTGGGCTGGGGAGGAGGAGTCCTGCTCCTGCTGGCCGGAGGCTTGCTGTGCTGCTTCAGCAGACCCCGCTCCGGGGGATCCGGCGGAGCCGCCAAATACTACAGCAACAGCGCCTCTGCACCAAGCAAGAATTATGTGTAGATCAATTGGGTTAAACTAAGCAGTGGTCGCAGAAATTGAAGTTGTAGTATGTGAAATATGTCTATGTTAGTCTTTATAATTTGTAGGTAATGAGAATAACATAAAGGTCAAGATCTGCAAAGATGTAAATATTACTATATTGTTTAGAGCTACTGTCATAGAAAAGCATAGTCTTTAAGCTTTTAAATTAGTTTAATATGGTAATAAACAATGTACTTGTTTATTAAAATTCAGGGATGGGCCGAGCTTGTGTCCAAAATACTTTCATGTCATTTTATCAGTGCCAGTCCTTGTCCTTTCAATAATGCTACTGAATAACTGAATTCATTATTTTTGAGTAATACAGAACAGATATTTTTTCGAGAACTTTTTAGGATACGGGAATCTACTGTAATCTGTACAAATGCTACACAATTGTGTGTGTGTGTGTGTTAGGTCATAATCATTTCTGTTGCCTCTCTGTATTTTCAATAAAACTGACTGATTTAAGACATCCGTGTGTGTAGAATGAACAATGAGTTTTTGACACACAAGTAAATCTTTGTTAAATTAACACTGGCATTTATTTCAAATCCTACAAAACATATATTAAAATGGAATTCAAACAAATCTGGTCACATTAAAAATTCTAAAAAAAAAATAAAATAAAAAAAAAAGGAAATCTCTGAAGAGCAAAATTTGGTCTGAAATGGACTGTAAAATGGTATCCCATGAAAACATTTCACATAATTCTCCAAAATGTTCTTTCCAATGTACACTTTTTACGACTTCATTATTTGCATATCTTGTACATGTCCATTAGCATTTTTCTTTTCATTCTACTGGGGTCTCTCTTCAGCTACTTGCTCTCCAGTTCGCTCACTTGCTGGGTCAACTGCTCAATCATCTCTCTCAGCTCCTTCACCTCATTCTGCAAGGCCTGCAAGGTCTGCACGTCCTGTATATGAAACAGAAAGAAAGGCAGAATGAGTTTATTTGTGACAGAAAGGTTAATTAAAACACAGTAAACAGGCAGAGGATTCCTGTGTTCTCTTACCGCGCTGTCAGACTGTCGGTTGCTCGAGGAAGATGATGTGGTGGCCATCAAGCTCTTGATGACTTTGAACTCTTTGTTTTTGGTGGTAGCCACAAAACCGTCTTTCAAGGAGATCAGAATTGGTTCCCCATTTTTACCAGAAAACCAATCATCTGCCTCCACTGATGGCTCTGGACCAATCGTGTCGGGGTAAAGGTCTTCTTGAAACAAGTCAGACTAAAGCAAAGAAATGATAATGCTGGATTAAGACAGTGGAACAAATAAGCAGCACTTAATAAACAAAGTGGCATTAATAAACTACCATTCAAAAAACTTGGGGGCGGTACAGTTTTTTTATGTTTTTGAAAGAAGTGAGTACAGTAAAACAGTAACATTGTTAAATATTGTTCCAGTTTGAAAATAACTATTTTCCAATTTTAACATATTTTAAAATGCAATTTATTCCTGTGATGGCAAAGCTGTATTTCCAGCATCATTACTCCAGTCTTCAGTGTCACATGATCCTTCAGAAATCATTCTAATATGCTGATTTGCTGCTCAAAAAAAAATGCTAGTATATCAATCCTGAAAACAATTTCGCAGCTTAATATTTTTGAGGAAACTGTGATACTTTTAAGGATTATTTGATAAATAGTTGAAGTGAACATCATTTATCTGAAATATAAATCTTTTGTAACATTATAAATATCTTTACTGTCACGTTTGACCAATTTAATATTTTATAAACCTGTTAGTTTCTTTCAAACAAAAAACTCCAACTGACCACAAACCTTTGACAACATTTAAGATGATCGTTGACTTTGACAAGCTTACCTTACGAGGCACAGTCATAACAATAGGTTCACACTTTCTCTCGTGGAGTTTATAGAACCTAAAAGAAATATGAAATAATGCAGAATTTAAAATACTGACATTTTTGTATGTTTGTGGGAGAAAGCAAGTACACTATAGGCCTGGCTGAAAGGCTGGATGTGTTTACCTTGCAATCTCACACTTGTTGACTTCCAGGCCTCTCTTGGGCATGTAGCCCATGCCCTTCTGACTCTCTTTACTGCTGTACATGGAGAGATAGTGAACGTATGGGGCCTCGTCTGTCACCTCAAAGTATCTGATGCTGCTGTCACCCTGTCAAACCATATACACTGGCTAAAACATCCAACTTCATGAACAAACAACTCTTCATGGCCATAAAATCTAAACTTGGTTCAAAACTTGAATGTCTTTCTTAGTTCCTTACCTTGCCACAAAGGTAGACTATACCAGTGTCAGGGTCAAAGAAAGGTAACAGCACCCCACTGCTGGTGTCCAGCTCCTGCAGGGTCAACGGCTCACCAAAGTTTTTCTGCAACCACAAAAACACTTGTGGTCACTTACTTGTGAAACTACAGTAGTCAATATTCGAAGTGGATCAAAAACTTTCATCAAAGTTGTCCTAAAACCAAAATGCGTTCTTGTCTTAGGGCAACTTTGATGAACTTTTCTGATCCACTACAAATGTTGACTACTATAAAAAAAGAGAGAGCTTCTGAACCAAGCGTATACAGGCTCCCACAGGCCCCGTCCTCTCCTCATGCGGCTGAAACCGGTGGTCAGGATCTTCCCATCAGACACAAACACAGCTCTGACTGGTCTGGAGCCTTCATGAGGCTTGTCCTTCTCCTGAAACAAACATGTACACAGAAAGAAGTCATATGAGCAGCGCCAAATCACATGACAGTAAATGAGCTAGCAGAAAGGAACGTATAAGAAAGAGAAATGTTCACAATTTTAATTAAATGCTTTCACTGAACTTAAAATGTTCAAATTAAGACAGAAATGTGGCCACATTTACTTTTTTTAGCGAATTTTCACCAGCAAAATCCAGCTGTTTAAAAAGAATTTTGCGCCGATTTCGCAGCAGGTTCAATTTGGTCACGAGGATTCACCGCATTTTTTTTTTGTCTGCGAAATTTTGTTATTGTGTTTGTATTTTAAGAAAATGTTAAATTAATATCAACTTAAAGGATATTCTGTTATTTCCAATGGCTTTAAATTATTCAGTATTATGTGCTCCAGCTAGAGTTTTCTGAATACTCACATGATCATTCAAACACACACACACACACACACACACTAAAATGCCTTAAAATTGCCTTAAGACTACATGAAACCCAACCATCTTAAAAAACGGATCTTTTAAGTACAGCAACAAGTGCATCCTGACACAAGACAAAAACTTTCTGGATGCGACAACAAAATCAATGTGGCGAACGGTAAACAACGTAACCATATGAATTATTTATACCCCATGCATTCTTTTTTTTTAGCATTATTCACACTATTTTATCATTTCTTTCCAGTGAAGGCATACACGTACACAGATGACGGAGCCCTTGCGGGGGTCTAACACGCGTAATTTCTTGTCCTTGCAGGAAGTGAGGATCTGAGAGCCGTTTCTGTTCCAGCAGGCGCTGTAGATCAGATCAGTGTGCACTGAGTCAATGCGCACCACTGCCTCTCCGTGAACCACGTTCCACAGGATGACCACGTTATCACAGCCTTCAAGAAGAAAACGAGAGAAAGAGAGGGACAAGGTAAATAAAGAATATATGTAGACAGAGGGGGAGAAAGGAAAACAAAATCATGTCAAATTTATGATAACCCGAAGATGTGTGTTAAGAAGATGTGTGTGTGAAGAATCAGCAGATGGCGCCATCAATTGCCTCTATATAGCACAACTGAGTGCATACATATATAGGTGTAGTTCTAGCCTGCACTTTTGGCTATTGAGTGGGTGTCTTATGTTGGTTTACCTGCACTCATTAGCACATTGTGGGCAGTGGGGTGCCAGCTGAGGATGCCCACGCGTTTAGAGTGACCGTCCAGCTTCACAACTGGGTCCTTCAGTGGTGATATGAGACCTCCATCTGGAATCTCCCAGATCTATTACATGACAACATTGACCTTATGTTATAATAAGTAGTATGAGCTAGACTTGCCGCAGTATTATATTTTTCACAGCAGTACGGTAGCTGTGTTCAAACGGTAATATACCAGTATTACCGCTTGTTGTATGCTAGGTGGTGCTAAGGGGTCATTTTTGCTGTGCAATTGGGGTTCTCAAGGGGCTCACAGGGGTCCCCAAACTTTTTTGTAAGCCGAACCCCTTAGAAGTAAAACGTTCACTTGAAGCACCCCCTGAGAATAAATAAATTAAATTTCAATAAATTAAAAACAAATTTGCACGCTCACGGTTCTCTGATGTCACATAGCATGCCATGCAAGTAAACATAAAACATTTAATCTATTTTGAGTGGGTTATTTCCGTTGTTTTCATTTAAATTAAGACTCTACACAAAATTACAATAAAAAATTATATTGCAATTTAATAATATATATTGTTTATTATTATTTAATAATAATAATATATTTATTCATATATATTATTCATTATTGTGTCAATTGTATTTTATGCAATTTAAAAATAAAGAAAGTTAAATTATTAACTCACACAGTTAAAACATTAAACATGTTTCTCATGTATGAAAAGTATCTGTAGATATGAGAGTGTCCACATGAGTATTATTTAAGCATATTCTATTCGTTATGGGATATATGAACTGTTGTGGATAAGTAAAGTTCATTAATAAGTTTCCCCCTTTAAACCGGCATAAATTTCCATACCAGCAGCACACTAGCAAGCCTAGTATGACTTGTTTTGTACACATAATTTTATCAGTTAAGTAATTAATTTATTATTGATTACATTTATTTTGTTTATGATCATGTGGATGGCACTGGGCAGAGAACTGAGAATTTGACTATGACTTCTGTTCAACTGTTTTGGTGCATAAATGTAATTTGATCAAACCATTGAGCCAAAGGCACTCACCATCACACTACAGTCTTCAGAGCCACTGGCAATGATGTTGTCATTATGTGGGCAGAATTCGATGTCCAATACGGGTCCAGTGTGACCACAGACAGTGGGCAGGGACATGTCAATGCGACCCGTCTAAAACACAAATCAAAGGGGCTAAAAAATGAGCTATTAAGGAAAACATTGGTATGGAGTGGAAAACATAAACATACACAAATAAACCCATTAACAAGACCTCCAAATGACTAAATATAGAATATCAACTCAAAACCTCTATTGCTCTGACAAACAGAGCAGAAAGAGCATGAGAGATCTCAGACAGAGGAGGGGGGCTGTGGGGGTTCAAACTTTCGGGGGGCTTTGATACAATTTTACAGCTATGCCTTCAATTATGCCTAATAACTACTAACCCGTTTAGAGAGGACAGCACTGTGCAGGAGTTCCCATCATGCACATGGAGAGCACTTTCACTCTGCCAAAGTCATATTGTTAAATGTGAGTGTTGTGTGCAATCTATAAATTATTATTGCAATAAGTTAGGGGCTGCAATAAGTTAAGAAATACTACAGTGATTTATGACGGGACTAAAGCATTGTTGTTCTTAACTTAAACTAAAACCATTAAAAACCACTGTTAATTTGAAATACAGCTCAACAAATTTGAAATGTTGCCTTGGCAACTAACCTGAAAAATAACGCAAATTACTACAGTGGAAATAAAATATTTTTGAAGTAATTTAAATAAATGTAAACTAATAAATTATAAAAACTAAATACAAATATTAAAAATGAATAAAAACACAACAAAAAAATTTTTGTTGACGCAAACTTGAACTTCAAATACTGAAATATAAAATAATGAGCTAATTCAAAATACGAATAAATAATATTAATTATATAAAATTAAACTCGTCGTTAACGAGTAATGAATCATTGGTTAAGCTCAAGTGACTGGGGACTGAATTAAGTTCTTAAGTTCAAACAGATTAATCTTTTACAAAAGAGTCTTACTTTTGGTACAATGGGGTCCAAATGTTTGAGATCTAATTTAATACAAGAATACAAATTACAAATTATATTATCAGCATGACAACTTGAGCTAAAAGTGTACTTAAAAAAAAAAATGTATGTCAGTATTTCTATAGTATCATGCACCCCCTTACTGACATGTGTAAACTCCACAAGTTTGTGCAAAACCAGATGATCATGTTATCAGTCTCAAAATGCAGCTTTCAAAACTTCCTCAAGCCACACAAACGAAATAAAAGGGCTTGACTCGAATTCTCGTGTTCATTGGGAAACAATGGCTGGCATTGAGCAAAGCACAGAGTGTAAGATGCACAGCAGATTGAATATGACAGAACTCCCATTCATTCTCTAGTATAAGACCCAGGAGCGCAGACAGAGCAACATATAGAAACAGAGGACCAGAGATGATGGACAGAGAAGATGAAAATAAAAGGCATATGAAATAAATTATACAACCCCAAAAGAAAGAGGAAGGCAAGAAAATGTTTCCACCATCTCTCTGTAAGAGATGCAAACATCCTCTGCTAATTTTTGAAAGGCATTTTGAAAACGTAGCATTTTTCAGTCAAAGTTTTGTGAAGTAAAAAGTACATATTCAAATTTTAAACCAAGCTGATCACACGAAAAAGGCAGGCACATCAAGCCTAAGTGGCAGCTGTCCTTTTCTCACAGTTTTTGTCACTCACTCTGCAAGCTGTCACCACATCCTGTGCAGAGCTGACAGCGGCGCACTCCAAATATGGCAAAAACAAGACGCAAGAGCGCATAAAGAGAAGAGATGGTGACACGTACAAATGAAACTCAACCTTCAACTTCCTTATTTAGACAAACATATCTACAGTTCACAATTCAAAGGCCTCGGAAGATCATTTAAAACAGGTAACGGCTTGAAAATATCAAGACCTAAACCTAAACTTAATCTTAATATTGGCGTGCATACAACACTGCCCTTCATCCAAGGCTTGTTTTATAAAGATTTCAATTAATTTGAGCTTAATGAGTCTGACATGCTATCTGAATGCACCTTGCTCAGGGGCAGGACAATGAAAGCTCCTCCACCGCTGGCATCCACAATCATGGCCACAAACTTGGGGTTGACCGAGCAGAAGTTGCTGTCCCAGGTCATCTGGGAGATCCTGATGTCATCATAGCACTGGTCCGCCTTCAGCGCCTGGCCGAAGACGTGGCGGAACTTACTGGACCTGACCACCTTCCTAGACATGATGACCTGAGGAGAGACAGAGAAGGAAGAGAAACAGGGTTGGAGAGGAAACAAAGCATACACATGAGAAACAATAATATAGTTTTCATCATCATTTCGTTTTGTGTAACTTATAGGCTACATGATTCATTGAATTGAAGCTTTTTTTGTTGTTGTTGAGGTTTAGCTATTTGTGGTGAAACTGGCTGACTCCATTCCAGCAATCGATGGTGATCTTAACTCATTGCTGTGGTCCGTATGCTTGCACTCAAGTTGTATTCTTCAATTAATTCCTGCATTCTCTTAAATTTGCATGAATTCTTGTAAATGAATAGTTACAGATAAGAGACCAAAGGGGTGAAAACGAAAGAGAACGTATCCGCTCAACGTCTTTTTCAACTTTCTATGTTTAAAACTGCATTTAGGCAATGAGCTCAAAGAAAGAGGAAGGAAAAAGGAAACTAGCATGAAGTGACAGAGAAGGAAATGCTCGGTCTACTTCTTCAAGTCTTGATGCCACTTTATCTGCAGGTTTTAGTAATAAAGCATTTTGCTTCGTGCCCCCTTCTCATCTATTTCGCTCTCTGTTGTCCATTTTTTCTCCTTATCATCCCTATATCAAATGCACTTGTGCATATGCTTAATTAGTTGACTAACAAATGTCACTCTCATTTGCAATGCATCATACCCTGTATGCTCACAGCACTCAGTAAAATAACCAGAAAAATTAAAGGTGCATTAGAGCATTAAATGGACTGAGAGAGGAAACTGTCGTTACTGGACTAACACCACAGCAAGTGTGGGAGTGCAGGAGATGTTCAGAACTTCAGTTACACCACATCCTTCCACACAAACATGGAATCACTGAGTTATTTCTACCTGCTTCGGAGATACTGCAAAACGTTTTCATCATGATATAAAACAGCTAATCCAGTTAATGTATCACAGTAGTTGTTATATTCAAAGTGGATGGAAAAGAAGTACAGTAACTAACTGCAGGTTGTTCTAAACCTGTGACTTTTTTCTTGTTTGGAACACAAATGGAGCTGTTGGGCAGAACGTCAACCTCAACCAGTCCTTTTCATTCATGTATTTTTTTCATCCAACGAAAGTGAATGTGACAGAGATATATTCAGTCTAACATCTTTCATGTTCACCGGAAGAAAGTAAGTCATGCAGGTTTGGAACGACATGAAGGTGAGAAAGTACAATGACAGAATTTTCATTTTTGCCAGAGCTAATTCTTCAAGTTTTATTATTATTAGCCTACAACTATTATGTTGGCTTGAAATATTTGTTTACATTGCTTTATCCTTTGTCTGCATTTCTTCCAAGCTCATTTAAGATACAAGAGCAAACTCCTATATAGTCTGCACTATTTTTTTTATACAATAATATGCAGGACTCAAGTTATATCAGCTTCATCTTTATCTGGAAATACTGTTTAGTTCTCTTACTAAACTTCCTCATATTTAACCGTGCCTTGCCACAGTTCAGAAAGGCACAGCTCGACGCATTTAGCAATGGAAAAATATTAACATAAATACAGTACTAAACTGAGTACAAACTGGATGTATTATGAACGAGCCGCAGATTAGGGCTGTGTTTCGAAATCTGCTTATCTAAACAGCATTTTGGGCTGTACAGAAGCGTTTAGGCGCGCCCAATGTGCTGTCTAGTTAGTCAGCTCACTAGGTCGCAGATAAAGATGCAAAGTTATGAAGTGTTTCCAATCACAGCAGCACAACACACAAACACGCAGTATGATGGGACAGGGGGACTGTACCTGAGAACTGTGGCTGGGGAGGGACTCTGGCTCCTGAGGCGAGAGGATGAAGCGCTGGACGCTGACAGATGGAGAGGAGTGGGTGAATGCCAGCAGTTGTGGCCACAGCTTACTCTAAATCAAGGAGGAAGTGAGAGTTTGAGATGTAGATGCGAATGGGAGGTGTCCTCGCTTTATGTTTCCTTTTAAAGTGATTTACGTTGCGTGAAGCTGCTCCTAGTCCTCACTTGATCTCACAACTTCATCGTGGTCATAGCAACACAGACGTGACGTGCGCTCGGTAGACATGTTAATCTGAATGTTATCTCTCTGTTGAACTTTTCTGTATTCACACTCAAATTTCCTACGCTTTCTTTTTTAACAATAGGGAACTAAACACTAAAGCAGTGAAATGCAGCATTAAAGCAAATGCCTTTAACTTTAAAAATTACCACGACAACCATATTTTCCGCCAAAATGTCGTAGTATTGTTAAAACACTTTGGTAGCATTGGCCACCACTTTTTTTTCCATCCTAAATAAATAAAAATTGTGAAATCTTCTTAGACTGTTTGAAAGAGGTTAATTTATTTGTTTTGTCATGTTTTTACAGTATGTAGTTTGGTGGAAACTAGTTCACCATTTATAACCTTTTTACCCTAAAATGACAATATTTGGGTTTGATCATTTTATTTATTTACTATGTTTTTTTCGACAAGAAGTGCCCTTTTCACATTCGATTGAATGCCTCAATTAAGGCAACCCTAATTTTCACATTTAAATTTCTATTTTTATTGGAACAATAATCCGATTAATTATTCTCCAGGAATAAAGTTTTACGGGTTAGGGTTCATTTCTCAAAAGTGACAAATTTAATAAATAGAGGAATATAATACAAAATATTTTTTAAACACCCCCAGTCTCACAAGCACTTCACTACACCATGTGAGAATAAACAGGCAAACAGAAGTGGAGGTCAAAATATAAAAGCATTTCATCAACAGTCCTATTTTAAATCATTTAAAAAAATAAAGGAAGTCAAAAGAGACCATTTAAAAATATAAACCTCAATTTATTGCACAATTGCTGCAGGAGACCGTGGGGTTTGGAAGATCTGTCTTGTGTGAACACATGTAACTGTGGACACACAAATAGACTGAGAGAGAAATATAGGCCCATAAAACAAACCAACAGAGACACACGCTTGTAGATAATAATACAAAAAATAATTTACAACAAGAAATGTGTATGTAAAACCAAAGTTATAGTAAATTTTGCAATAAATAAGTTGAGGACACCTGATAAAACAACAAAAACAAAGATATACGGCCAGCAGGGCTCAGTGCTTGACCTGTGACAGACTTCATCCAGAAGGTCAACACGGTTTAACTGAACATCATTTATGCTGCTACCGACTCATAAGAGTCAATAGAGCGCTGTGGCCCCCAGATGGTGCCAAACAACAACCAAATTCTACAAAAACACACAAGCAGGAGCGGAAACAAAAAACGACAGATCTTTCAGAGACCTCCCGTCTTCCTATGTGCATTAGTATTCTCAGCCTTTGTACTTAAATTAAGATTATCACTGATAGTGGTAACCCATCTCAGAATAATAGTAATAATAACAATATATCCATTATCATAATAATGCAAAATGTAACTAATGATGAGCAGTTTTTAAATTATCATTAACAGGCTATCCAGCACCTGCATACTAAGAAAGTAAAAAAAAAAAGTTATTATAGTTTCATACATCATGTCATTATTTTTTACCACGGGACATTAGAATATACAGACAGGAGAACATCATCCATGAGAATATCATCCTTGTTCCTCCTCTAAAACATGGGTTATGATGCAATCCATTTCCTTTAGGGCTCAATGTAACATGCTCTGCACATTCTCACATCACCTAACTAACTACATGAATAAACACATTCTTGATCAGCATTTACGGACACATTCGGCCCCACGAAGGCAATATGCATCAAGAAGGATGCACAGTCCAAATGCCTGATGACTGACAAGCCATCGCGACCTTTGCCCTTAAAAACATACAACTGTCATCATTTTTTTCAGTCTTCGATTTTAACCAGAACAAGCAAAGGAGACATGACAGGATGAAAAGAAAACTGGCCCGAAATCAGTTGTTGAGGTCACTCGGTACAAGTGAGCACTGACAGGGCACCCTGAGAAGAGGAAACCCCAGGATGGCATGGTCTGAGCAAAACATGTCGGTGTGAACACACAGATCTGTTTCTTTTCAGGACTGGTAAAACATCTTGTTTTTGGAATTCACATGTACAAACATGTTTGTGTATACATATATATTTATATACATATTTCGATTATGCATAGTTATCCAGTGGGTTTCAGAGGTAATAACAAACCAAAACATCTGTATGCCTCTCTGTACTTTTCATAATGTAAAAAAGAGATTTTACCAACCAAACTATATTACAATCCCTTCTAAACAGCTTAAAAACCAAAGACCGTGTTAATGACATTATGACATCATAGTAGTACAGACATATGATTATGACGTTAACCTTACTAAATAATCTAACAGCATTGTTAACTCCTCTGCCAGGCCTGTCGTTGCGATGTCACAATTTTAGCTTTTTTACAGTTACAGAATGATCAAACTACTGCTGCCTTTGAAATTAAATCGGACAATAAATATTGAGTGTCGCTCTCTGAGATGAAATACGTTAACATTCAATATATTTTCTTATAACATTGTTGCTTTGTATATTAATATGAATATATAAAAATGTCAGTATGTATGCCACTTGCATTTTATGCATATACAGTCTACACACAGGTATTTACGTTACCTATATGGACTTTTAAGTTCTTAATTGGTTTTCACTTTGATCCAAAGCCCTTTTGGTAAAAAAAATAAACAGTGCAGTTAATTACTTGATATGGTTGTATTGCCTCTGGGCTGCTCTCTTGATTTCATTCCGTTTCTAAAGACAGATATATTTGATGCATTCGCTCTGTTACTGCACATTAAGCACATACGTCAGTGGTTGCATTGCACAAGCATTAGAAATCGCATGTTGTGTTTTAAGGGGATTGGTTTACTAGTACTTACATGCACCACTTGATTGAAGAGTCTAATGTTTATCATTTAATAGCATTAAAGGGGTTGAGGTAAACCTTCCCCAATTCTGAGGGACTAGTGGTTTGTTTTTAAAACCCCCCTGGGTTGCTAAGATCAGGACCGTCGCCCTCGACACCCGAGGTCCTAAAACATCTAATTTGGCATAGAGTATGTGTAAGTGTTTGTCAGATACAGCTAAGCAACATTCTACCTAACATGCACTGATTCTACACTAATAGGTCTGATCTCTGCTAGAGGATATTAGAGTACTGTGGTTGTGCAAAGATATGTGATCCCCAACTGGTTAAAATAATATATATATATATTAAATGATAACTAACAGTTGTATAGCAATCAAATAAAAATATCTTCAAAACATTGCCAAGAGTATGTCGCGCGAATTGTAACGTCGTAAATTATAAATAGTTATGCCAAGATATGGATATGGATAGAGAGGTTAATTGAAATAAACGGCAGGCCTCACTGATGTTTATTCTAAAAGCTATATTGTGATAGTGTCAGTGAATCTATCACATCGTGTTGTTTGTTTGTCAGTTCTTTAAAACTAGCGAGGATGGAAGGGTTAAAAGAGTCATCCTTGGTTTGTTCCGCTCAGTACTGCATAAGCGTGCTAAGCGAACAAATCCAAATGTGCAAAAACAGCATAATACAGCCCATTTGGAACAATGTGAACATCTCCATAGTGCAATCTGCAATCAATAGAACTGTTTTAGTCTACATTAATCACATTCTAAAGTAGATATAAAGGAGACTTGATTGTTCAGCTTTAGTCACTGTAAACAACTCTGTTAAACCTGGAATCTTTTGGCAACTTTTCTTAAATCAGAGGGGTCATTATGAATTATATCCAATCAAGTTCATCCCACTACTAGGGACTTAGATAATCCGTATATATATAGCATTAATTTGGCACAAGTGAACAGTACCAATATTCCCCTAGTCTTCATTGGGGAATTCATAGTGTATTGGCATGTGTAATATTGCTCCATTCTGGAGTCTAATATTCATCTGCCACATCTGATGAGCGGGAACATCGGGTGCACAGTGGACGAGGATGGCCAGCAGAGAATTAAAGCCTTTGTGCAAACAGCACACCATTAAGAAAATAATTTGCCTTGTCTTGAATCCAAGGTTACATAGATAATTGAGGTTAAAGGTCAGAATGAAATCTAATTTAGAGCGGTACAAAATCCAATCTTCCAAACTACAGATTAGGATATTAAAATCGTTAGTGTACAAGGCTGAATTGACTGTTCAGCGGCACAGCAGAGAAAATATCTTCTGCAGGTAACGTAAAATGCTTCCCAGGGTATTATTAAAGTCATGCTCCTGCAAAAACAGCATTGAATAAATGCCCCTTAGATGTTAACAAACATGATCAAAGTCACATAGGGCACTAAAAAATAAAAACAATAAAAAAAAAAAAAACAAACAAATAAAAACTAAACAATGGGCACTCGGCACCTTTAACCAGCCAGTAAACGTATAATTGGCAAGGCTGCAAACCAAGGAATGACCCCTTCACCCTTCGCTTGCTTACAGGTATCAGGGTGAGAATGCGGAAAATGTGGACCTGAACAGGGAGATGAGAAAAAAAGTGTGATAAAACAAGTAAAATCAACTCAAGTATTTCCAGTAAATGTTGCTGTGAGACTGGGCATACAGTAAGGACGTGTGTGTGTGTGTGTGTGTGTGTGTGGTGTTAGATGTAACATCTTATATGCTGCATAGTCTGCAATAGAGTAATAAGTTGAAAGTTGGAGGTGCATACATCAGTTCTGCACCGGTGATCTTTGTTTGTCACCAGCAAAATTGAGAATAGAGACAAACTATAATTAGTTTTCATAAAAGCCATGCTATTTTGTGCAATGAATTTTAGTTTTACGCGATACGTTAAATCTTACTTTTCAAGAGCCAATCATTTGAGGGCTCGATCACGTCTCTTAAACTAAATTTAGAGGTTATTTATTAAATGCTTTAAATGCTGGTGAACACATGACATCAAATAATGTCAGACCCCATATGTGGTGTGTGTGAGCCTTATAGCAATGTGTAGGTCTCAAAACCAAAAAAAAAAAAAAGAACATATAAATTGCGCTTTGTTTGAGTGAAGGTCTAAACTGCCATGCAACAGACAATGTTTACGCAACGCAGATATGTACATTCTGGTATGAGGCCAAAAAAGCATGTGTGTCAAAGCTGGCACTGGTGTCTCCTAAAAAACATGTAAAACACTTCTTATGGACTTTCGTGCACATAGTTATATACAAAGCACAACAGCCTCCTCCCTCCAACCATTACTTTGCCCAATTATGTCGCATTCCTCAAAAAATCTCCATTACTAAAGAGGTCGCACGCCTATTTCACATGATTCCAGACTAGCAGGGGCACATCAGTCTGAGGGACAGTGTGTGTGTTGATCACAGAGTGTCCAGCACCCCCAGTGTTAGGTACCGTATGGACACACAAACCAGGCAGTGCATGTCTGATGGCTTTGCACCAGTAGGCAAGAGGACCCGGGCGACAGAATCCGCCGGGGGAATGCGTGATATTGATGAACAACCAACACGCTAGTGCATCCATGGGAGAAAGTACGCAGTGAGGGGGGACTTCATCCGCCACACCTACCCACTAAGAAGGAAAGAACGAGAAGCGGAAAACGCCTGCAGGCAAAGACCGCCAGACGGCGCACTCTGATGCACGCTGTGTGATGGCCACAGTAGATGCCGTAATGGAAGAGCAGGCTGTACTCAGCAGAGAACTGTGCGGGTGACGGGTAGCAGAGATAGCAGAGAAGGTGCTGCTCCAACGATGGGCCAGGGTCCTGTGAACCGAAAAACAGTGTTATAAGATGACTAGTTAAACTGTACATCTCCACGCATTCAATTAGGTTTGGTGAGCAGATACGAAATTCCAGCAAAAAAGGGTGGATTTGCTTATGCAGCAACAAATGAATGTTGCAGATACCACTGTCACACGACAGTGAATCCACTCACTACGGGTACAGGGTCCTAAGTCGCAAAAATACACAAAACTACATATAGTTGCTTTAATGCATTTGCTTACCACTGTACAATTGTAAAAACAAAATTTGCTATATATATTTTTTTTCTGACATAATTACAAGTTCCGCGACTTAACCCAAATATGCACACAAAAAAAGGTAAACGAAGGCTACGTAAATCAGAGCGTGTGCACAGGTTGTGCTATACACACCACTAAACTAAAAAACAAACGCAATTGATAACAAAAATATTAAGAAAACTATGTAATAAATAAATAAAACTACAATATATTAGAGGGGTGTGTCACATGCACAAAATATGGGAATGTCATTTACTGTTTCATTATAACAGTAAGCTGGACTTAATAAAAATAAATAAATAAATGAAAAAAAAAAAACTATTGTAATAATGTTGCTGCAAACATACATGCATTTTCTTCACCATAAATTATATATTATAACTTTCAATTATATTATAATATGACATTTAAATTATATGTAATATTTAATTATATATTGTATGACATTTTCTTCACCATAAATATGATATTCTGTACTTCAAAAAAAAAACTTTTAAAGCAAAATTATATGTAATGTGCTGTTAAACTTATAATAATTTTTGATTTATATGGTACCTAAGGGTTAACCAAATAACTGAGTTATTAAATAAAATATAATTTTTATATACTATCAATTAAAACTATTAACATATTTACAAGAATGCCATCTTTTGCACTGAGAAGGTAAAATATTAGAACATTACCTAAATAAGTCAATTTGAATAATTAGTCAAAATGTCCTTTTTTTGACTTCCTACAAAACGTTCCTTTGTTTTCCAACTAAATGGTGGATAATTATTATTACTTTAACATTCCAAATGAGATCTTTATCAAACAACCTGAGCAAGAGACAATAGAAGTGCTGTGACAGTCTTGTCACTGCTGCTGTACATGTGACAACAGAGAAAACTGTCTTCTTGTAAGGCACTTCAATGGATTCGTCAATGTCTATATCTCTTTTGTTTTCTCTGATTCATTTCCTTTGTTGCAGCACTGTTTTCTTGTACAACCCTTCTCCTTTGGTAAAATGTTGCAACAGTCTGAACGATGACTACAAATATAGGAGAAATGCAAATTTTACTTATTCACTGGGCTGCTGTGACACAGCTCTCTAATGCATACCAGCCTGTTTTGGTGATCACCGCTAAACACGATGTGATGACAGATCACTTCATCAGGTATGAACAGCCTATACAAAAATATCAAATGTGGGGTGTCCGGAGAAAAACAAACAAACTTGAATCAGCAGGGGAAGACAGAGAACAGAATTGAAAAGAATACTGAGAGAAAATGTGATGAGTGCTCGGATTGATCTGACACCAGTTTGAGATGCTGACCTAGCGTGTTGATCATGCAGATTCCACACATATCTAGCGTGAGCAGGGTTTTGTAGATGGGCTCGCCGCCCTCGTGGTTCATGAAGAGGTGGTAGACCACTGAGCCCAGCTGCGGTGACAGGCAGGCCAGGAAATGCACCACGCCCAGCCACGTCACGCTGATCTGTGACCAGGGGATGTTGAGCGGGAGCAGCACCAGGAAACATAGCAGAGGGATTCCTGTGTGGAGAGAAAGAAACAACGAGACAGAGAGGCTCAGGAGAGTCACTGTACACAAGAAGAAGTAGTTGAAGCACTGTTGAAACACGCAAGGCCTGTGAAGAGAACGAGAAGGTCGTTATTTGGCATTATGCTCAGGCAAGCCCTGCAGTGTTTCATCGTGTCCCTTGAGTTAAATGCTGCAGCCTAAACAACACATGGATTTATGGAGGCCCAGGGAACGGCCCAGCACAATGAGGGTCTCAGTGGCTTTGCTGTGCTAATTTTAGCAGCAGCTGCCAAAATGCAAACTACACACTAAAACAAAGGTCTTTAAAAGTCTTTAGCACTAAATGACACTCAGTGGCTTTTTACTAGTGGCTCAAAGTACATGAAAAGACAATCTTTTTGGACAATCTTCTTGTTGTTTGTGAATCTCTTTTTCTCTCTAAGCACCTGTCATTCCCCCAGTGTCAAATGATTTATCCTAGTCAGGTAAAAGCACCAATGCCTTCTAGCACATCTATTTTGAGTGAGTTATCTCTGTTGGCTTAACACTCGCTCTGATAAAGACACTATTGATAGAGAACATGCACTCTACCCATGCATTTGAGCTGCACCTACACTTTGTATGTACTGTAAATGTTATATTTAAAAAAAAAAACTGTTTAATTGGCAATAATGATATTTAAAATTTAAATCATTTCCACCACATAAGACAAAATAATGTTTTGATAAATTATAGTTATGACAAAAAACAAATCATAATTA
Organism: Sinocyclocheilus anophthalmus; assembly: GCA_018155175.1. Lineage (NCBI taxonomy): Eukaryota > Metazoa > Chordata > Actinopteri > Cypriniformes > Cyprinidae > Sinocyclocheilus > Sinocyclocheilus anophthalmus. Next base: position 72,755 of record JADLZN010008900.1, on the reverse strand, counting down.
TGACAGTCCAACTTATATATATATATAATATATAGATATTATATATAAAGTCTATATTCAAGAGATGAAAAGTCATGATTGAAAAAGTCTGACCTTTGTCATAATTTTAACTTGTATCATAATTACAATTTTCATCATTTAACAAAGCATGAGGTGAAGATGAAAATGAAGATTCTATCACAATTTCTTACGCTTATGTCATTCTAAACCTGAATGATTTTTCTTCTTTGAACACAAAAGATGATATTTTGATAGATGTTGGGTCCCGCTGACATTTATTGTGTGGACAGTAAAAAAAAACTAAAATAACTTATATTGTGTCCCACAAAACTGGTTTCGAACAGCATGTGAATACATTTTTCTTCTTTTTTCAGTGAACTGTGCCTTCAAGTTTGTGGTTTATGTGCAAGTGTCAATCGTTTATTGCAGAAGTCTGCAATCAGATCATAGACCATTAGTGGCCATACAAACAGCATGTGGGTTAAAGTAGCTCACAGACCAGAAAACCATACAAACACATCAGCAAAAGTGGTTACACCCAGAAACAGACTAGTAATGATTATTAGTCATAGTCAAGTGTCAGGAATAGACTGAATCATATTTAAACAGCAGATGTTACAGGTAGAAACCTAAGAACATCAAACGTTGCTCTGAAGACATGGCGTGCAAACATGGGATCCAATTGTGCATACATATCATGCAAAGTAAAACACAAATACTTGAACACAAAGCAAACACTGTGAAGGAACATGCACCTCGGTTGCGTTCAGATGCAAGAATGGAAATCGCCCCATGTAAAAAATAAAAATTGTGACGATATATGCAACACATTTTCATTCATCAGTCTTTGTCACCTTGTCTTACAAACTCCAAAAGGAGGTATTTTTACCAATTCAAACAGAATAAATGCCTCTTTATTTCAGCTTTGAAAAGGTGCAGGTGCAGCTCCCTACAGCAAAGTCATTTTTTGGGTCAAGTTAAGCTGTGTCACTCATTTCAAGCCTCTCATTTCTGCTTACTGGACTACAGTATAGGCCAGAACACTCTCAAATATACGGTGAACCACAGCGTTGGCTTGTGAACACACTCTGAGAGCGCAGTGCTCAGATGCAGTGTACTTCTCAGGTTTTCAGCAATGCACACCAGCGTGAATGTGTCATTTGCCATCAAAACAATATAATATAGTACTAACAAAGTTTTACCAGTCCAAATGGCAGTTTCTTGGAAGGAAAGGGTATGTATTACAGTACACCTGCAGGCAACCACATGACCCAGCTTGATGGTTCCACACAGTCCTGCAATTTAGAAGCATTTACAAGCAGAAATTCCTTTGGAGTTGACCTTTATGCCCGATTTGACATTTTTTACATTTCCTCTTAGCAACTGTTGCACTGGAATGCTTGTCTAGATACTGCTCACTGCAGCTGTGATATAAAAATACAGCACAAATTACTTAACGAGATAATTGTTTGTCAATAACAAAAGGAGTTATGTATAGCAAACTGCAGATGTACACCGCAAGAGTGGGGATGGAGAGTTTCGTAAAAGAAGCAGATCTTTGCATTTCAAGGTGTAGCTATAATCATTCAAATGGATAGTTTTCAGAAAAGAAAAAAAAAAAAAGTTATTTCTGTCATTAATCATGTCGCTCCAACCCTGTATGACTTTCTCTCTTTCGCGGAAAACAAAAGGAGATATTTTGAACAATCTAGTGGTCTGTATTTTCCATTTAATGATGATTGAAAATGTCAACATTAAAACCAGGACACAAAATCACTTTAATCACAACAGTAATCCACAAGACTCATACACTATATTTCAAGTCTTTCAAGTTCATGAGAGAAGTAGCAAATTTGCTTAGTGATTGAATGATTCATTTGAGTTCACTTATCACAAACTTTGCCACACTTCTGATGCTTTTTGAGGCTTGACAATGAATGGGGAAGATGTCACTGCATGAAAAAGACTGATAAGGACAACTTCAAAAATGTTCCTTTGTTTTCCCCAGAGGAAAGTCATACGCGTTTAGACCAACATGACTGTAAATAAATAGTTTTTGGGTGAACTATTCCATTAACATGTAGTTTTTGAAAAAGCCAGTAAGGTGTGCAGTTTACAACACACAGTGCTTAAGAAGGAAATATAGATCATCTGTGTCTGGTGTGGTATAGCAACACTGATCATTTAAATGGAGTTTAGCTATATAGCTATGAATGGGTAACGTTAATACAAATGCAAATACTGGTAAGACCTAAGCAGCCAGGATGGGCAAAACTCATACTGACATGAGTGAAGTCATGCAATTTATTAATACTAATTCAATTCATTAGAATTATTGGTTAAAAAAATAAAAACAATGACAAAAAGTAAAGCATGTAATAAGCATAATAAAGAGAGGGGGCACTGTCAGCATCCTCTTTTGAAGCAGTAGGCTCTCTCACCCACCGTGTGTGTAGATGTTCCCCAGCTCATTGTGCAGATAGAAGAGACTCTTGATACACTCCTGGACGGAGGAGATGGGTCTGTAGCCAGTCAGGACATATTTGTTGAACTGTAAATGTGGAGGAGAGTTTGCCCAGTCCAGCAGTCTGGGGCCGTTTAAAAATGCCATAGCAACCAGAAACAGTCACGACGACGACGCTAAAATAGCTACGCTATACATCTACACTTACACGCACAACACAGACTAAAAAAAGACCCGCCACTAGACATTAGTCCCCCCCCCCCCCCCTCCCCCCCCCCCCCCCCCCCCCCCTCCCCCGAGAGTGCAGCCGGTAAGGTGCAGCCAGCTACATGGCTACCCGAATGCTGCTCTTTTAGCCGAGACAAAAGTTTAAAAAGCAACTTTTGCCTCGGCGACGCTTTGTTTTGGAACGTTGGCGGCGGCGGCGTCATCCACATGGATTGACGTAGAAGTTCCAGGCTGCGTTCATAGTGAGCTTCGCTGATATATACAGTGCTGCATGTAACATTTAAACGAAGTGCGGTCACACCCTGCTCCAGCCTTTCACACAAACCCCACCAGCTTCTGTCAGCTCGACTTCAGATGTGACCCGAGGAAAGGTGGCTTTCGTTTGCTGCTCATCAAACAGCCGCCGGCTAATTTCACCATCGGGAACGGCAGGGGTTTCTTGAACGCGAAGCCGTGTGCTCGGTTCAGAGTAACTTCCTCATATTCCCGTAGACTGAATCATCACCATCATCATCATCTGTCCGTCCGGAGCTTTGGCATCCACTGATTTTTAAGCTACCAGTGCGCTGAGACCCCGTGTGTTGCAAGAAACTGATACAAAAGACTCATTTACTGGACCTGAAAGAAGCAGGTGTATTTTTCTCTAAACAGACAAGTATGCGCTTAATATAGTGATGATACGACAATATTGCTTGGCACCGACCATAAGTAGTCACTAATATGCAGTACAGTGCCAAAATCGACATGACATCTCACGGGGTTCAGATCTTAATAGTAAAATATTCAGCTGATTAAAAAAGCACGCGAGTTTGATATGCAATATTATAGATAGATGTGTCAAGTTTTCCCCCCAGAATGTATCAAGCATCTCCTGGCATCTGCTCCTGGTCAGCGACGAGCACTGTTATCCATTAAGTGCACAGTGCAAAGAAAAAGTGCTCTGCTTTTTCATTTAATCAATAACGATATTTCGATGTCTAACGCACTCGGTGCGTTTTCTGTTCCCCGTCTCACACTAACCGGATAGCTCGCGAGCTAACGGGCTAGCTGCCGTCACCTTGATTGTGCTGACTGCAAAAGCACACGAGCTTCCCAGTCAACGTTTTAGCAGCGGTTAAACATCACAACCGGTTTTCCCAAACAGCGGCACACGCATCCCCGCGACCCCCCATGCTCCGTCTAAAATATCTCCATCCGGAGGCTTGGCATTTGTCTTCCAGCGAACGGAGGAATGTACGGCGCTCCGCTCACAGGAGCACGTCTCCCCTGTGCTGCCAAGTGATGTTGCTGCTAGCTTGCAGTGATTTCATCCAGCAGAGTTTTAAACGAGCGCTTTGCTGAGGAGATCCGTTTCAGATAAGCGGCTATGCCAAAGCAAGGTTAATATCCCCTACATTCCCCGGCGCTTTTCTCACGAGCTGACTGATGCCGGTGTGCGGGAGCATGCGGCTGGTGGAGGGGCGCAGCGGCCCGGCCTTCACTCCTGATCATCCGCTGATGCTGCAGCGCTCTAATCCAGTCTGGACCAACTGGGACGAGCCGGGGGTGTGCGAGGACAGGAACGATTCAATTGTGCTTTTAGATATTGTTTCTTACAAATAGACTATATCTCTATATATATATATATTTTTTTTTTAGAATGTAGCCTATATCAAGATTACATACTAGTCTATTGACAGGCATTGTAGGCTATCTTATATTATGATAGTATTCTTTATAATGATAGCTCAAAAGTAGCGATGTCCGATTCAGAACGAGTCGGATCTTTCCAATGAATGTGTTGAACAAAACCGAACTAATGATTCGCTTCTTAATGGAACTGAATCAGTCCGAGTGAATCTTATCGAGAATCGGCTCTTGTCCGATTTGCAATGAGCCTGTGAAAAATTACTTTAAATGAATAAAACAAATAAACATATGTTACGACGTAGGCTGCTGGACATTTAGCTATGACTTTTAGGCCCAGGACAGTTTACTGTTGGCCTTTATTAAAATTCAGCCAAGACATTTAGGCCTACATGAATTTTAGTAGCGTGTAAGTTCATTGTAAATGCAAATAATATTTCGATTCTTGAATTTTAGTTTAAATTGCGGATCATGTCTGCAGCTGAATTGGGAAACATTAAATAGGCTACCAACATTAATTAAACACAGTCGAAAAGCGTAATGAACAGCAATTTACACCTACACATGCCTTTTTTCCCCCTTTTTTATTATGCAATAGAAGAACAACAAATACAATTACAAAGACAAGTAAGAACAAAAGACCTACCATGCCTTTATATGCTGATTTGCGTACGATTGTCATTACTGTTGTCATTGTACCTCGCTGATTGATGATTGCCAGATAACCACATGATGATTGATTGTCAAGATGGACGCTGTTTTCTACAACGCCCTGATTGTTAACCGTGTTTACTTTCGCACAACGATCACCGCCGCTTTTCGCAAAAGACACCAGCATGTGCAGTAATTCTTGTGAGTGCCCCGTTACTTTTCTTCCTAGCAATAATTTACACGTTAATATTTGCCATAATTACAAGTATGAGGCTCTCTGTGGACCCCTGTCTCAAACTGCAGCACGTCAACTATAAATAGAGGTTGGCAGATGGCATAATGACATTCAATGATACAAGGTTGTGGATGATTATTTATTTGTGGTGCAAATATTTCTGTATTATTCTTTATAATAAAATCTTTGTGTAAATGGAAATCATTTTTTTGCATAGGCTAAATCTGTTTTATTGGATAAAAGATTCAGTAACATAAAGCTGTTCACATGCTTAAGCCTTAAGTTGTTTTGTAAAAAGTTCATTCATCTACTGTATTTTGTTTCCTTGCACAGTTATTTTAGCACCATGCAACAGTACAGACTATAATCAGTGCTGGGGAGTAACTAGCTAGGCTACATGTAATGGAATTACGCAGTTTAATTATAAAATAAGTGTAACTGTAATCTGTTACAGTTACTGAGAAAAATGTGTAATTAAATTACAGTTACTTTTGAAAATGTTAACGATTACAAAGGGGAAACATCTGAATTTTTTCACACACACTCATACAGATTTAATTGATATCTTTCATAAATTGCATTGACTGCTCTAAAATATGAGACACCAATGCTTCAGGAGTTTAGGACACAGAATACGACACATGATTATTCGATAACCGTTTTACTTCCTATTTGGGATTATGTACATGCTTTATTTTTGAAGATTGTATAAGGTTAACCCAGCCTGCTTTAAATGTTTTAAAATGATTTAAAGTTGAAAACATTCATTATTTATAAAAGTAATCAAAAAAATAATCAAATGTAATTAGTTACATGACTTTAATAAAGTAATTGAAATAGTTACACTACTTATTACATTTTAAATAGAGTAACATGTAATCTGTAACCTATTACATTTCCAAAGTAACCTTCCCAACAATGACTATAATGTATGCAGATTAAAATCTTTCAAGGTTTTTGTATTTTAACACCCATGTGACAATGCAGCACAAGACAACATATACACCACAAGTCTAAATTAAAATTTCCAACCACTATGTGAAAATGTAGTTGTTTTATGAGTCATGATGCCTACACCAAACCATGCAGACCACAGTCATATGATGACAAGTTTATCTGCATCTGGGCCTGTGACCTTTGTTTAAATTTGCAAACAAGTCGTTGTATTTTTTACACTTAATTTAAAACAAACTAGTGAACTGAGGTGATAATGTTCAAAATGGTTAAAAAAAAACTTAAGTGAAGTTACGGGACCTAAGATACACAGTTTGCCTTATACATTAATTTTAGCATAAACTCGTGCATTGTGCATGCATCAATATACTGTTTGCATTATTCACAGATCTGAATCAGCAGTACACTCATGCTAAAAAATGTAAAGCTTTAAAAACGAGTAAAAGCACTTTCATCCTGTAAGGGCTGTTTTAAGGGTCAAACATCTGTGTTTAGAGTTTGATTTCTACAAAGCTTGCTTTTCAGGTCGTTAAATTTTGCATATAATTATGTCAATGTCTCCATTTCTGTGTTGGAGATTCATTGCATATCAACTTTTATGCAAATTCTGGTATAGGCACTTAATAGATAATGAGTCTTCTTTTTTGTGGTCGGTTTTGCGGAATTTAAACCACACCCCTTGATGTCAAGCAACACCTTTTGATACATTCCACCTTTTTACTCATTTTTTCACACATGATGAGTCAGGGACCATCTAAGCGTGAATGTTCTTGTACCTGTCCTTTGCAGTGGTGGGACACATGTAGGACATAAATATGAGCACAGAACAGGTACTTCTCAGTCTGTGTTGGGCGCTCTCAGATTATGATTAAAAAGACCTTGCAGGTAAGTGAAAAAGAGCCTAAACTCACTCACTCAATTGTGAATCAGAGTTTATTGACTGATAATAATACCTAATATCTTCAAGCTATTTTTTGACACTGAAAATCTGATGATGCTGAGGCACTAACAGCATTAATACGATTCTAGCGATTTTGCATGGGAACAATATCATAGTGAAAGCTAAACTGCTAAAATCTAGCATGCCTCTAAAATGATTAATTCTGAAAACATTCAAACTTATTTCATGATTAGTACATTTCTACATAAGGAAGGGTCTAGGATATACCAATCAAATCCTGCACAAAGATTTGGATTAGAACCAATATATGAGCAAAGAACTTTACATATTAACATTTGCACCAAGGATAACAGTATTAATATTGTGCTCTACTAATCAGATTTTTTAAACCTCATTTCTGATCTATGTATATCACAGCAGGATAACACCCAAACTCGCAATGATTCCTCTAGTTATCCTGTGGTGTGGGCTTCTTCTGTGCCTTCCTCCTCCAACCAGCCCGGCATGCTTTCTGGGTAAAGAAGCAGAGTGTCAAGATGCAAATTTCGTGCCAGGATCTGACTTGGCTGGAGAGGGTTTCGACATAACTAAGATGCAACGCCTGGGGACTTTTGTCATCGACATGAGTAAGTGGGAGCTCAAGAATAACACGTGTAACCTGTGCAAAAACCCATTCATGCAGAACAAAAAGCAGAAGCTCCCGGTGTCTGTGATTTACTGGAGGGCCACCCAAAAATGCAAAAGGTCATTATCCAGCTCCATTTATGAGTCCAGCGAGTCCCTGGTCAGTTCCAGCACCTCCTCCGTAGAGAACAACTGGAAAGCCGGCCTGGGAATAGGCAACGCGGTAAGTAAGATGTCGCTGATGTTGGCTGGAACGAACTCCAAACTCGCTGAGTATTCAATGACAAAGACCAAAAAGGACAAGTTCAGCTTCATCAAGCAGTCTACATCCTGCGGATACTACGGGTAAGACTTAACATATATTAGTTAACTGCTGTGATGAATATCACGGTATGTGGGTTTTAATGTGCAGCACTATAAACTGCTGTCTTCAGATACAGCATTAGCAGCCGCTCTCCTCTTCATCACGAGCTAAGCTTTGAATTCACAAGGCTTCCAGAGACGTATGACAACCAAACAAAAGAAAGCTACTCGTCACTTGTTGAAAAGTTTGGCACACATTACATTGTCCAGGTAAGCCAAAATATATCAATATCAATGTGTGCTATTTCTCTCAGTCTATCGCATATATGTCACTGTTGCTTGTAATCTGTTAGGTGAAACTCGGTGGAACAGTGCAATCTGTGACCAGTGTCAAACAATGCATGGCTACTCTACAGGACCTCAGTATGGATGAGGTCAAAGCATGTCTGGACGTCGAGGCATCTGCAAGTGTAATGGGGAGGATCAGCATAGACACTGCATACCGTCACTGCAAACAGAGCAAAGACAAAAGACTGAGCACGCACAGTTTTGCTAACAGTTTTACTGACAGGTTTGCGCTTTGACTTGGCAGAATGTGATTTAACTGAATTATCAGCTAAATTATTAGTTAAAAATGGCTAAACAATATAGTTTGATATAAATATTAGTTTTGTTTGTGTGTGTGTATAGAATTTTTAATAGTTTTTAAATCTTTTTTATTTATCTTTTATTAATGGTAATTTGTTGATACGATTATATTATTATAATATAATAAAAATTATTTCTGGTTACTTTTTGTATTAAGTTTTTCATATCTACATGTATTAAAATTATCACTTATAATAAGGATAATCTTTTAATATTTAATAATCCATTTAAATTGGTAAAAGCTAAATTTAATCAATGACATTTACTAAATGTAAAAAGTTGTGGGATTACAGTTTAATATTGTTTAATAGGTAGTACATTACTATAATAAATATAAGGAAATTAAATAATTAATACAATACAATACACTCATACAATATAATATAATATAATATAATTATAAATATAATATTATATAATTATAAATAATATAATGTGCCTGTACCACAAAACCAGTCATAAGTGTCAATTTTTCAGAATTGAGATTTATACATCATCTGAAAGCTGAATAAATATTTCCATTTATGTATGGTTTGTTAGGATAGAACAATATTTGGTCGAAATACAACTATATGAAAATCTGGAATCTGAGGGTGCAAAAAAATCGAAATATTGAGAAAATCGCCTTGAGGTTGTCCAAATGAAGTTCTTAACATTGCATATTACTAAGCCCAATTAAGTTTTAATATATTTACGGTAGGAAATTTACAAAATATCTTCATGGAACATGATTTTTGGCATAAAAGAAAAATCATAAATTTTGACCCATACAATGTATTGTTGGCTATTGCTACAAATATACCCCAGCGACTTAAGACTGGTTTTGTGTCACATATAATATAATATAAAAGACAAAAATACAACAAGTGTTATTATCATCATTATTATTATTGGGGGAAGGGTTCAAGCTTTATTTTCTTTTTTTTTCTCAAGGTTAACTGAAATCATGGGTGGCCACGCTCAAGACACAGCGCTTCTCTTCTCAGCCAGTAATGACCCTGGTGCTTTCAATCAGTGGCTCTCCACAGTGCCAGAAAAACCAGACATGATTTCCTTTTCACTGAAGCCCCTCCATTTGTTGCTGCCAGTCAAGAACCCAAAACATGAGCAGTTACGCCGAGCCATTCGTGACTACATACTGCAGAGGGCCCTTTTGAAGAACTGCTCTACACCTTGCAAGGTCGGTATCGCAACTAACCCCAAGGAGCCCTGTGTGTGCAGCTGTCATAACAACCCTGGCGTAAAAGCAAACTGCTGCCCTGCACAGCGTGGACTCGCTCAGATTAGTGTAACTGTGATGAAGGCGACAGGTCTGTGGGGAGATTACTTCTCACAGACCGATGGGTATGTCAAGGTCCTGAGAAATCATAAGGTCTTTCTAGGGGAAACAGCAGTGATTTGGAATCAAAACTCACCAACCTGGAACTGGAAGTTTGATCTCGGCAGTTTCGTTCTCTCTCAGTTTGGGGGGCTGAGACTAGAAGTGTGGGATAGGGACAACAAGTGGGACGATGACCTCCTGGGGGCGTGCAACATACAACTGAAAGCCGGCATAAAAGGAGAATTCTGTAAACTTAACCATGGTTTGCTGTACTACAAGACGTCTGTAACTTGTGGTCCTAGTTTAGCTGGCTCCTCATGCACAGATTACGTGGGCTCTCCGATGGCCTCCCATCTAGAGAAGGTATACATGTCACGACATGCCCGTCCCATCCCGAAAGATGAGCTGGTGAAAATGGGGGTGCTTTTAGATGAGCGCCGCTTGCTGTTTAGTCAAACCAATGATCCTAAAAGCAAAATGCAGACTTTGTGAAAGCTTATCATCAAAGCACAATAAAATAAGTTAAAAAGCAAGTTTTTTTAAATAAAATGTAAAAAAATATATAAAATTAAAATCATACAAAATTGTGTTTTGCATCTCAACATTAAAGGGATAGTTCACCCATAAATGAAAATTCTGTCATTAATTACTTACCCTCAGGTCGTTCCAAACCCGTAAGACCTTCGTTCATCTTCAGAACACAAAATAAGATATTTTTGATGAAATCCGAGAGTTACTGAGACCTGTTAAGGTCCTTGCACACTGAGACAGAAATGTTCATATGCATTGTCGTACTCGTCATCCTTTCCTATCAAAATGCTTGATACAGATGCGAAAATGCAGAAAATCGAACCTGATCCGAATTTTTTTGTGACGGACGAAAGTTTCGGAGGCAGTGTGATTGACACAACGTGTGGTCATATTTATTTTTTAACGTGCGAAAATTTTAGATGAGAATTTCAGACTCGGTGTGCAAAGACCTCTTCATAATGGTGCTAGGGTGACACGGAGGAAAAGAATTGTTGAAAAAAGTCATTATTATTATAATTTCTTTTATTCTTGTAGCTTCGTAAAATTATGAAGGAAGATTTTAAATTTTTGGGTGAACTGTCCCTTTAACATTTTATTATTAATGCTAAATTAGCTTTTTATTTTCTTTTTGCTATTCAGATCTTTGATACGATCTGTGGGTGTTTGCTATATTCTCTCTCACTTACATGCAGATTTTTGTGGTTAATAAAGCAATTATGAAAACAGCAGTTTAAGATTTTTGATTGTTAGGTTGGCGAACTGTGAAAAGTGTGTAGGAGGTTTAACACCACAAGAGGAACTATGTGACTAACAGCAGCACCGAGGCACATTTAACATTTTAGTCAAGTTCTGATTTGACAAGTTTAATCCTACGGTCTGGCTCTACATCTGCATGTTTTAACAATGCACAGGTCAACATGTAAATGAATTCTCACATGTTCCATTGACTTGTCGTAGACCCCGTTTCACCACAGAGCATACTCAGTGCTGAAGTGGCTATTCGAGACCACATTCAATTCCTCTAAACTGAAAAGCGTACCCCACTCAGCCCACAACGGATGAGTGTATTTTTTATTGGTAGCAAATAACGGTAAAGCCCACCCACAAGCTAGCATTTATTTCCTACATATAGCCCCTTTCACACATCACTCACCAATGCCTGCTGGACAAAACAGAGTAGTTCAAGGTAAGAAGAGAATTTTACATAACCTTTTAAAGAAAATAGTGCTTTTTTTCTTGCTGCTTAAGCTTATGTCTGTGATGTAAAGCAATAGAAATAAGCAACTAAAATTTGTTCTTTTTTAATAATATTCCTCATGATCCCTGTAGGCAAGATCCACTTAATTGTCATAAACCTAACTACTATACAATATAATAATGCTTTTTCCATCATGTTCACAACACTGTTCTTAAAAAACCTGCAGCACAAGGCATACATCCTGTTATGACAGTCCTGTTAATATTTCAAAATTAGTTACATTTTGGAGACTAGAGTTTAAAAGTAAGGCATTAACCTGTTTAATCCCCAATTTTTCCCAGGCATGAAAATAACCCTTTGAAATAATAATTATTTATTGAATTTTTTTTGGAAAAGTGTGTGAAAAATCGTGTTTTATGGTCGGTCACAATTGTAACAGGTGGGATAATGTGTGTACTGAATTAACATATTTCTGCAATAATAAAAATCGTCACATATCTTAGCCCAGCTATTTTAAACAGTTTGATCACATTCTAGTGTTACAATTATGCATAAAAAACCCTTATACAACATTGATAGGAATACTGAGATAAAAGACAAAAAATACAACCATCAACGTTTTTCAAAATTGTTAATTTTTTTGTAATACTTATCAACATTTTTATTTTAGTGCTACCAGTATTACAAAATCAATATTGTCTATTGTCTAGTCAGTAAAGATTTTAGAGGTTTATAAATGAAAACCTTTTTTACGGTCACTATTGTGACCAGTGGGACTAAATGGGTTATGTCTGTCTTTTTTTTTTTCACTTCAGAAGTCATTTAAACATTACAAATCTATTTGGTAATGAAAATGAACTATTATGTCAATATTTTGTTTATTTATTACATTATGAAGGTTTTGGAGCTTTTACATAATGGTAATAATAATTTAATTAAAAAGTAACTGAAATTTGTTCTTTTTAAATATTCCTTATGATCCCTGTAGCCAAAGATCCACTAAATTGTCATAATCCTAACTACAATACAATATAATAACCTTTTTCCATCATGTTCATGCGCAACAGACTGTTATTAAAAACTTGCAGAGCAAGACATCCATCCTGTTATGACTGTTATTTATAATAATTTAGAATTTTGAGTGTGAAAGTAATTTTGTGAGAGTGTAGTTTTTGTAATTCAGTAATTTTTTACTCACCGTTGACTGTACAATTTTGTACTGCTATTTCAAGTTTCAATAAAAATAAATAAATACATCAATAAAATATAAACACTCGCACACACATAATTGTCATGTTTTGTTCATAGGAAAGAAGAGCATCCATACACCTTATCTCAATCCATTTTACAGGAATGTGGGCCGGGCTTGTTTTTTACCTCGTTCTGCCCATCGTGCAGTCATGCACTAAAGGTAAACCGAATGAATGTGCAGAAGCAAACTTCGCCCCCGGGTCCAACCTGGCCGGAGAAGGATACGATGTGACCAAGATGCAGCGCATGGGAGCCTTTGTCATTAACACAGAGGTCTGGAGGCGAAAGGATAAATCATGCACTCTTTGCAGGAACCCCTACATGGAAGGAGCAAATCAAAAGCTTCCCACATCTGTGGTAGACTGGAGATCCAGCAAAAAGTGCAGCATTCAGATATCAAGTTCCCTGTTCCAGTCCAGTGAAGAACTGGTCAGCTCCAGCACTTCCTCCATTGAGAACAACTGGGGTGCAAATTTGGACTTAGATATTCACCAAAATAAAGGCTCATTCGTTTTGGCTGGAACTAACTCGAAGCTTGCAGAGTACTCAATGGGGAAGACCAAAGGAGACAAGTACAATTTTGCCAGCCAAAGTATTTCTTGTTCATTTTACAGGTGCGACATACCAGCTTCCATTGATTCATGCCTTTCTTGAATACTGAATACTTTTTATTCATGATAAAGTAAAACCAAAGAGTCATATCCTTCTCCTATCTCTTCTAACATTTCAGCTACAGGGTCTCCAACAAGCCTGTTCTCCATCCCGAGTTCAAGCGCTCTGTGAAGGAGCTTCCCAAGACATACAATCTTGATTTCAAAAAGCGTTTTTACAAGTTCATTAACACCTATGGAACCCATTACATCACTAAGGTAATTCTGGCTTACAATTTACTCCACATGTATTGGATTACAAAGGTCCAAAATGCTTCAACAACACAATACACCGCAAGTCAAGTCATTAATCAGAAGTATGTCGGTGTTACGTTTTTGTTTTGCCAGGTAACTCTTGGTGGAAGCGTACACTCTGTGACCAGTATCAGACAGTGTGAGATCGCTCTGCAGGGCTTAAGTGCAGATGAAGTGAAGACATGCTTGAGCGTGGAGGCAAGTGCCAGCATCCTTGGCAAAGTAGATATGAAAGCAGAAAGTAAGCACTGTAATGAAGACAAGGACAAAACAGAGAGCAAAAGCAGCTTCTCCAGCCGCTTTAATGACAGGTGGGTTTAAATTATGACGTGTATTGTAATTTCTAGCTTGTCATACATTTACTGTCCTGGACGTCCCCTATATATTACATTTAGATTAGCTCTGCCATCATCTAATGCTCACTTAAAGCAAATCTTTAAAAACATGAATAAATGACAAAATAATTAAATGTAATCTTTAGCAGATCTACAATTTTATATCCCTTTTTATATACTGTAAATTATAATGTTGTAGTGCCAAGAATAATTTAACATGAATCATTTTCATTTGTCTATTTATTTTTTATATATTGTATTTTATTTATTTAGACAAAAAATGTACAGAACGTTTTTTATCTCAGTCATTTATCTCTTATCAGCCACATTGTAAAAAGTGTTAATAATTTCTTATTTGGTAGTGTTGCCTTGTTTTCCAGTATAAATATCGAAACATTCGCACAATCAGCAGACATTCTCAAGAGATTTTTAAAAAATGTTTTCTTAAAACAAGAAAAAATATCAGTGGGGTAAGAAAAATAAACTTAATCAAAAGGAAAACATTTTTCCTTACCCCACTGGCTAAAAAATAAAAATAAAAAATGTTTGTACTATTTTGGTGTTTTATCTGACGTTGTTGTTTTCTTTTTGAGGAATTATCTTCATTATTGGACAGCGCTTTGGTCAATGCTCTGTTGTTTTAATGGTGCTTTATAAATAAATAAACTGAACTGAACTAAAAGTAAATGTATCTTCATGTAATAATATTTAGATATTTGTACTGGAAAACATGACAAAAACACGGAGAAAAAAAATGCCTTTATGAAAATAATTTCATGTTTCAATATCAGTGTATCCCTTATCAACTGTTTTTTTTATTCAAAAATGCTGACCTGAGATTCACCGTGTGAGGTGAAATCACACTACAGGGATAGAGCCTGAGCTCCTTTTCTCAGGAGGAAAAGACCCTTCAGCTTACAAAGAATGGCTCGAGTCCCTACCACAAAACCCAGACGTGATTTCTTACTCTCTGGAGTCCCTGCATGAGCTGATCCCCACCAAAGATCCAGTGCGCAAGCACTTGCGCCAAGCCATCCATGACTACATCCTGGAAAAGTCCCTCTGGAGGAACTGCACCGACTCTTGTAAAGATGGCGTCAAAACCAACCCAAACAACCCGTGTGTCTGCACTTGTCGCAACAATCCTGGGATCACACCAGACTGCTGCCCATCTAAGCGTGGACTTTCTCGGGTAAAGGTCACAATCGTGAGGGCTCAAGACCTGTGGGGCGACCAGACCACAGCGACCGATGGGTACGTTAAAGTGTTCGACAAACATAACATTCAGGTTGGACGCACTGATATGATCACGAATAACAACTCACCCCACTGGGGGAGAACCTTTGATCTGGGTGATGTTGTCCTGGCGGAGAACGACAAGATAAAACTGGAGGTGTGGGATGAAGACAGTAAATGGGACGACGATTTGCTGGGAACCTGTGAAGTACCCATAAAAACAGATCATAATGGCAATTTCTGCAATTTAAATCATGGTCTGCTGTTCTACAAAACAGAAGTGACATGCGCTCCAAGTTTATCTGGCCCCTATTGTGCAAAGTATGTCGGTTCTCCCATGAACCTTCAACTGGAGAAGGTATACACATCGCGAAATGCACGACCTGTGCCGGCAGAAATATTGATGAGCAAGGGAGTACTTCTGGACAGACTTTATGTATATCAAAAGACAAATTACAGTGCTAAAACTATTCTGTAGTCAGTTTTGGCTTTGAATCTGTTTGTGCGACTATGCAAAATATAACTTGAACCTTGCTTGTATTAATCACTATAAGAAAGACATATTTAATATAATTCTTTAATATTTCTCAACTGTAGAGACAATGCGCAATACGTATTTATTATCTGCTGTTTTTATTGCAGGATTTCTATGCTTGCACTGGCATCATATACATTGTACTGTGTTATGCTCTTTCAGTCTACACTTTGTATTATTTAAAATGATTTTTGTTTATTGTAAGTAGCATAATTTCTTTACAAGTAATTTCAAGTCACTATGACAGTATGTGTAAAAATAATCTAGAACTAAAAACGTAATGTTCTGTGTCATTAAAGACTATAAATTGTCTGCTTGGAGTTGTATTTGTGTTTCTTTTTCTGACCCATCTGGATAGTTCAAAAATGGCATAATAACAATTCTGTCACTATTTTCTCACCTTCGTGTCGTTACGAACCTGTATGACTTACTTTCTTCTGAGGAACACAAAAGAAGATATTTTGAAGAATGTTTGAACTGTTCAACTTTAAGTAAATGGGGTCCAAAACAACACTAGACACCACTGACTTGTATAGACCTTAAAAAAAGACAGACATTTTGAGAAAGAAAGTTGACCTTTTTCAGGTTTGGAATGACACGAGGTAAATGAGTAAATGATGACAGAATCTTTATTTTTGGGTTAACTATCCCTTTAACAATGGCTTTGACTCGTTTCCTCTCTCATGAGTGTGGCACAGGATGCTTGTTATGTGGTTTTCCTGTAGACGGATGAGAATTGAGAGCAGTACGTTTAACCATATGAGAGCTCACAAGATTATGACCATTATGTCATTTTGTTAGCGTTCGCTTTAAGACATTATGTAATGTTTAATTTGATAAAACATGACGTCAAAACAGAATTCAAAACCATCTTTTAGCTTGTTCTGATGCTAATAGTGCAGGATCAAACCCCGTAATTGCCATCATTGTGCCCTTAAGCAGGACTGGGCAGTTTGTTTTCCTGAAATCCTCATTGATCATATAGTTGTCAAACAAACACTAAGGAGTCAGATTAGGAGGTGGAATATTTAGTGTTTCATAAGAATGAAAATAACAGCCAATGAAGTGCTTAGCATGTTTTAGTTAGGTACAGAGACACAAGGGACATGAAACACTCCACTGGACAAGACAAATGAACAGACTGAGGGAACATCCACAAACAGAACAATGAATATCAAAACCACACCTACACACAAAACACACATGCCCACACACATGGGCACAAAACTAACACTAAACCAATAAGGCAGACAAAAACATGTCACAAAACTGCACAACGGTGAGGAACACTAGGCATAAAGGGGCTAAAAAAACACACTTGACGAGTTTAACAGCATGGCCTTGGAAATCAGCCTAGACAGAAAAGGAAGATGAGAAGAGATGGATGGATGAGAAAGGTAAAAGACACAATATGCTGAGTTAAGAATACAGATCTTCTAATATATCATCTACCTCTGTAGCCATTCTCATAAATGCCACTAAGCTTGCTTCCATCCTTCTGTCCTGTGGGGAAAAAAATGAACAGTGAAACTAACCACACATTAGACCTTAACAGATGTCATTAGGTTAGAAACTTGCTAGTTTGTCTAACTCATGTCATTGATTTACTCACCACCATAGGGCCTCTGACCACCAGTACTTAGTGCAGCTGCATAGCCTGTGCCTGGAAATGACCAGACAACACACTGGTTATTAGTCAACAGCATTTATGTATTTAGTCAGTGATGTCTGCTAGGTTTTAGCATGTTAGTGGAGAAATGATGAAGATGAGAACGCAGGTCATTCGGCATGCATGATACATCAGTATCAGTTATCAGTCAATATTAAAGATTATTTAATTATTTAATCAGTCGATTTTAGATATTTAATGCATACACTACTGTTTTTGAGAAGTCTCTTATGCTCACCCAGACTGCATTTACTTGATGAAAAATACAGCTTAATATTGTGAAGTAATATTGTAATTTAAAACAGCTGTTTTAAAATGCAGTTTATTCCTGTGATGGCAAAGCTGAATTTTCAGCAGTCTTCAGTGTCACATGATCCTTCAGAAATCATTCTAATATGCTGATTTGACGCTCAAGTTGCATTCTTATTCCTATCAATGTTGAAAACAGTTTTGCTTCTTAATATTATTGTGGAAACTGAGATTTTTCAGGACTCTTTGATAAACGAGATGTTTTAAGGACCAGCATTTATTTGAAAGAGAACTAGAATAGAAATCGTTTATAAGATTATAAATGTCTTTTGATCAATTGAATGTATCCTTGTTGAATAAAAGTATTACTTTCTTCCAAGGAACAAAAAAAAAAACATCTTATTAACCCCAAACATTTTATGGAAGTGTATGTAATAGATATGTATTAGATGTATATGAATAAACCAAAACTGCTTATATTCTCACCATATTTGGCGGCTGTCTTTGATAGCTCAGCATCCCCGACAGATAATTGCTCAGCACCAAAAGGATAACCAGCATCAACTGCAGGTAAACACATTTAGACCTGTGTCACAATCAGACAGTCCATGATGTTCTCGATTTCTCTTGTTCTAACTTACCATCAAGCCCAGCTGCAATGACTGGTGCGCTGTAAGGAATCTGGCCTACAGCTCCGCCTGCGGCAGTAACATTTTGTTATCAGAAAAAAATGACTTGAAATATATTTCCCAAAAACTCCACAATATTACCTGCTAATGGCTCCATTGCTCCACCTGTACCACCTGATAGGAGACAGACCATCTTTACTTTCTTTCTCATAATAGTTATCTGATCTTTACAATCATGTTTGGTTTATTAATACTCTTTATTCTCTTGTTTAAATCTTCGTTCTTTTTCTCACAGGGGACATTCGTGTTCAAGTCAAATCCTCAGGCAAAGCATCAGGATAGCCGGAAAACTGAGATTTGCATGTTGCATTTGAATAACAAACATGTGCAATGCACATACCCAAAGAAGTGTCTGGCCCAAGGGTTGGTATTCCTCCATATGTAGCTCCACCATAACTACCAGCCTTGCCTTGAGGGCCAAGTCCAGCTGAGACCACAGGCTGGCCACCGTAAGGCAAGGATCCGGCAGCTCCAAGAACTCCACCTGCACCTTTAGACAAATGAAACCGGAGGTATTATAGGATCAAGCAACCACAGCCACTACGACATATCTAGACAAAGAAGAAGAGACATTCGCGTGACTCAACAATGATCAAATGAGCTGGAAAGAGTTTTGCCACATTTGTCAATAACAGGTGAAGTAGGAAAATGCTGTAATCTGTCAGTAAGATTTTTAAAAGAAATGAATGCGCGTGTGCGCCTATGATCAACAGTGGCTCTAGAAAATACAATGAACTATAATAAAACGGATGCGGATCACGGTCCTTGTCGATCTGATTGGCAGAGCCCAGCTCTTACGACGCTGTGTTGTACAATTACTCTACAACCCAGGACCGTTTTGGATTGATCTTCTTGTGTGTTTTGCTCTTGCAAAACTACTGTGTTTGCAACCTACCAAATAAATAATCCTCTGGGGAATTTTCTTCGATGGAACTCTATTGTGGTGGAAAATATCTGTTACAACGTATATTTGCTCTGTATTTTATTTTGTGAAACCAGTCAATTACGTATATGAGAAAACCGTTTATAAAAAAGCAAATAAAAAGCTCCGATCACAACGTCTAAGCCGTGGTTATACAGTGATTTATAACAGCTAAGTTGTTTAGAGCACGTTATCGGAATACCGCTCGCGTCCGACCAACAACGCCCCTCACTAGTAATAAATAGTCACTGTAAACCGGCTTCGAGGTTGCTTTTATGCGTTAAATTGCAATTGAAAACATTTCTATTTGAAATGAATGTGGTTTGTTTGAACTTTCTATTCATCAAAGAATCCTAAAAAAAAGGATCAAGGTTTCAACAAGATTATAAAGCAGCACAAAGGTTTTCAACACTGATAATAATAAGAAATGTTTCTTGAGCACCAAATCAACATATTAGAATGATTCCTGAAAGATCAATTCAGCTTTGTCCTCACAAGACATTTTTTAAATACTTTAAAACATTTACATTTTTCAAAACAATGCATTTGCTGTATTTTGATCAAATAAATGCAGCCTTTATGAGAAAATCATACTGACCCCAAACCCTATTTGAACGGTTGTGTATTTAGTGTGTTTAATTCAACTTCAGATGACTTTATTTACCATATTTTCTAGACTTGGCATCAGCACCCAGGCCGGGGTTCACTACCAGCCCTGGACCTCCAAGGCCTCCAGCTCCAAGACCTGAAAGAGCAGACATTGACCTCTGTGATTTCATGCAGATGCTGCTGCTTCTAGTTAATGTATGCAAAACACTCGGCTTACCATTTCCATTAGTAGTATTCTAGGAGCATATTGCAGTCTTGCTCAGATTACCTTAGTATTAGCATAAAAGCAATTGCACAGGCAACAGCTGATTGCTCAGTGGTCAAGCTATTGCAGTTCAGACACTTCACCCAGATTAGGCTGGAGGAGGTTATTTTCTACAATCTTGAGTAAAATAATATTGTGTATAATCACAGGACAGAGTGAATGAAACACTGGATGAAGTGCTGACATTACTGCAGGTGTTTTGAATGCACTCATAACCTTCAGCCTTACCAGCTATACCGTTCATGCCAAAATGATCAGCTAACACTGATGGGTAGGCAGGTCCTGTAACATAATTACAATTGTCACTCAAATACAATTATGCTTATATGTTAGTGTGACATTAGGACGTGCTCCATCATACCTATCCAGTCCAGACTCACCTGCTCCATAACCGTCTGCTGTGCCATAAACCTCACTGCCGTATCCATTGCTGTAGCCTGCTGAGAAGACATTATTCAACTCAACACAGCACAAGGTGTAAAAGTAACACAGGAAGCACCACTGTGTTTCACAGTCAAAGTCAACCACTGTGTAACCAAGATGATTCTGAAAATAATTAGCATAACATAGAGTGTGAAATTTTGGGTGTTTCTTGCACAAACTGGCACGCACATGTTTGTCCAAGAACCCAAATGTAGAGGTCTTAGAGGGGCACTTTGCCTCTAGAGCAGCTCTTGGCTTTGTGCTGAAGCAGCAGGCTGCTGATCTGACCACACTTGTGCTTAATGCATCACACTGCAACAATGTTATGATATTATAAAAGGTTTCACTTGGGCATCAACAGAGACAAGAATAGTAAAATCATTAGAAGAAACAAAGGACAATATTTTAAATATCTATATAGAGGAGAAAAGGCCTAAAGTAGTAGTCACAGTTTTTACTCCAGTAACTATTTTTTCAGGGAAGGTCTACATCTGCAAATGTGACAGCTTGCCCCAATACAAACGTGATGTGCTGTTTACTCAACAGCTATAGAGAAGTGGACAGAATTCACAAAAATAATCATAAAAATGAACATTTGTATCTGAACCAGGTGTTCTGGTACCTTTAAAAAAAATTGTGTGTTTTTTTAAATAAGTCTCTTATGCTCACCAAGACTGCATTTATTTGATCAATAATACAGTGATATTGTGAAATATTTTAAAATAGCTGTTTTCTAGTTTAATATATATTAAAATGTAATTTATTCCTGTAATAGCAAAGCTGAATTTTCAGCATGATTACTCCAGTCTTCTGTCACATGATCCTTCATAAATCATTATAATATGCTGATTTATTGTTCAAGAAACATTTCTTATTATCACTGTTGAAATAAGTTAATATGCATAATATTTATGCAGAAAACATTAAATATTTTTCCAGGATTTTTTGATGAATAGCAAATTAAAAAGAACAGTATTTGAAATAGAAATCTTTAGTAAAATTATAAATGTATTGACTGTCACTTTTAATCATTTTTAATGTGTCCTTCCTGAACAATTTTTTTTATCAAATAAAAAATCCTACTGACCCCATCTTTTGAAAAATAGTGTATAAACCGCTGTAGAAAACACACCTTTATGTAATTAGACTTTAAACTCAAAACCTTACAGTTGCTAATATGCAGCCCTTGTGACAACTAGCCCCGTCTCCTCTATATAATGAATAAAATAGACATTATTTACCAATCTGCTTTCCTGCTCGAACTCCCTGTGGATATCCACCTGCCCCTAGACCTGTATCAGCAATAAAAAAAAATTTGGTAGCTTTAGCAAAATATGAATATTCTAGAGCTTGAATTAATGATACTGGGACCTTTGAGAGAGAAACAATATTTCACAATTTCTAGATACCTGCTCCATAACCGTTAGTAAAACCAGCTCCAAGATAGCCAGCAGCACCAAGGCCGTATCCTGTGAACAAAATATGCAAACTATGAAACTTTGGCCACTAGTAATAAAAATCATGGCCATCACAGAATAATGTGATCGTTTAGGTGCCTGTGGTAATCATGCAAGACGAATTCATAGTGTGTGTGACTGGTCCATACATGTGGCCTGTGGGAGAGAAATAACGCAGCATGCACTGGGCACACATCAGCACAAAGGCAGATATCAAGATAAAGGCTCAGGTGAAGCATATAAAAAGAAAAGAGAACAGCCCCAAAAAATAGATGAGGCATTAGTCCAGCACACTTGCACACACAAACCTTTCTGAACAGCTGTGGTACAGAAAAGCACTTATTCATAGACCTGCAGCTGCAATGAGTCCATGATGAGGGGTGGATTTTCCAGTCTACAATCATTAACACTCTAATGTGTCAAAGGCCATATATTCATTCCATTGGATGACGGTTGGAGTACTGTATTGATTTTAGACTGGAGAAAACACCACCTCGTGACATGCATTCAGCCATAAACCGGTGACATTTTAATAGGAAGACGTTTACCCATATTGGATGGTTTGGTGCCCTGTCCGTTGGGCAAAACTGGTCCTGTATTGTATTACAACAGTGGTTTATCTCAACACAGAGAATCCAACATAGTTCACATCACCTATAGCTTACGCTTTAAAAACAGTCTTTTTGCATGCATTGCCTTCCACTCTCCCTTTACTTCCAAAGAATATAAACATATTAATTACAGAAACTTTTTACTGATTACTTACAGATAGGAACAGATCATTAGTATGCTACAAAGGCGATAAAAACTTTACCATTGTTTATAATTCCTCGTCCATTAATCATATCTGCTGCTGGACCATAGCCTATAGATCATAACAGTAGTTACCTACACAATGGTACGCGATCTTGCACCAACAGTTTTGATTCATAGACATCTATACTACAGTCCAAAAGTCTGGGGATGATAAAGGTATTATAAGCTAAAATAACATATCGTGGTTTCTACAAAAATATTAAGTATCACAACTGTTTTCAACATTGATAATAATAATACATGTTATTTTGAGCAGCAAATCAGCATTTTAGAATGATTCCTGAAGGATCATGCGACACTGAATATAATATGAAAATATGAAACTTGTTCAAAGTTGTTTGAAATTGTAATAGTATTCCACAATATTTATGTTTTATTGCATTTTTGATCAAATGAATAAAGCCTAGCATAAGGGAGAGACTTAAATATCTTGACAACCCCAAACTTCTGAATGGTAGTGTAAGACAACAAAGATTTGAAATGAATTGAATACAGTCTAATATGTTCTGCTTGGCTTTAATTCAGCTGTTGGAGTGTGTTTACCCTTAATTTGAGCTCTCATTCCATTGGTCACTCCTGGTCCTGAGGGGAAACCTATTGACCGCAGCTACAATTACTATATTAGTCCCACAGTCATTCATGACCACATTACTTAAAACCCAAAATTTAGACTTGCCTGTGCCATTAGAGGACACTGTACACAACTGTATACAAACTATCTGCTTGATAAGTCTGACATCTCATGTCACTGTTTCTGATGTCCAAACACTCCAGCAGATGCCAAAAGCAAACAGCAAATAGTGGTAATATACACTCACGGTGTGCTGTAATACTACCAAAAAAATCATGGTCCTAACCTTTAACTTCATAACTAAATCTCAGATGGCCACTGTTTATAAATCCTTAAATATTAGTGTCCAGGATGTTGTGAGCTAGGAGACTGTAGTGTACGCCATGAGTTTTTAAAAGTTTAACTTAAATGTGTCATATGAATAAACAGTGCTCAAAAACAGCTGTTGAGATTCTCAACTGAAACGAGTAGAGGCTTGGACACAGAAACAGTATTTCTCATGTCACGACTTGACAAGCGGATATACACTTGACTATAAACTACAACTATGTCAATCATATTATACAGCAATTAATCTTTCAAATATGAAGTCCCACATACATCTGGGATGAGTTTTACCATTGGCTATAGCACCCTGTCCATTTGGGACCCCTCCGCGACTGTAACCTAAACACCATAACACCAGTGAACATTCACCAAGGTACTATCAACATAGCAGCTGCTACTGTTGCAAGAGCATAAGAGATGCTACACTGCTGGAGAGAAAAGCAAAGTAAAAAAAAAAGGATAGGCATGTATTGTATAGTGAGATAACAGGGAGCAATGTGGCACTCATCATGCAGAGTAAATGGCTAAAATATTGTAACTAAAAATCCAGAAGAGCAGATTGAAAGCTTTAAAAAGCATGAAAGCCACATGTGGAGGTACTGAGGTTTACCATCGCCCCTCTCTCCCTGTGACACGGGCTGGCCACCTCTAGGCCCAACACCTGTGAATACAGACACATCAGCTGGAGGCAAAGATTTCAATGGTGAGAATGATAAAAAGCAACATAATTGTAAATGACACTTATTAGGGTGTTAACTTGACCACGATCGAGTACTGAGCCAGCATGCATTCTAACTTCTCAAACATCTATGCAAAGTTGCACAGGATAGTGATTCCTGATGTGAGAGATAAAGATCACAACAAATATCTAATGCACAACAAGATTTCAACAAGAAAAAAAAAAAGCTACAAAGCTGTCACTGGGGCAGTACCCTTTCAAAAGGTACTAAAATGGTCCTAGTCTAAACAATTTTATCTAACAGTCTCACGGAACTACACTGCTTTTGTTGGTGAGCAACTAATAAATGAATGAATGAATGATTTAGACCTGCACTAACATCTACATGTTCCCTCAACATTTCCTCTAATCTTTTTGCATGAGCAAAACTATTTGCCCCCTGCTGGCTGGACAACTGAATTGAACCTCAGACCTGAAACTGATGATAGAGATTATCCACTAGTTTGAGACCTTTTTGTGCTCTAACACTTCTTAAACCTTCAGCAAAGAGGCCCAAACTGACTCAAACATCAACAAAAATCCAACAAGCTAAAACAGCCTATATTACGGTTAACAAGCAAAAAGAGCTGAGAGAACAAAACATGATTGTATTAATACAGAGATTAATACAGCTACACAACAATAAATACACTGTAAAATAAATACATACATACATACAAATTAAAATAAAAAGAATATCTTCCTTAATATTTTTGCCTTTTTTCAGTAAAATATCTAAACATTCCTAAATCAATATACATTTACTTGAGAAGCAAAATACTGTTTTCTGACAAATTGATCAATATAAAGTGACTTTATGCTTTGAAACAACAACAAAAACTGCCAATAAGAAAGATAAACTTAATTTAAAGGAAACATATTTATTAGTCTTACCCCATTTGCAGATATTTTTTAATTTTTTAAAGCATTAAGTCACCACATTTTGACATATATTTAATTTTGATACATATTTTCAGAAAACATTACTTATTTTGTTATTTTGTTTCTCCGGTAAATGTATCTTAATTTAAGAATGTTTAGATCTTTGTTATATTTTTGTTTTTTTTTTTTTTTAGTCTGTATGTCTCATTTCTGCAGTTAAAAAAATGGAAAAAGCATGAATATCGATGAATTTTGAAGAATATCTATGCATTTTGATGATCTGTGAATGGGAATTTGCCTATCCCTAAAGGAAATTCAAGAATGAGTTAGAGATTGGAGGGTTTACCCAGTTTTGATGGTTTTGAGCCTTGCCCTGTGGGTGTGCCAGCTGGTACACCATATCCTGAAGACCACAAAATCATTGTTAATGTCAGTTTCACAGCTTTGATACGCCAAATCTAGAGGAGCTTTTCGTTTTTCGCCATGTTTTGTTTTGTAAGAGCATGCACATTACAACACTGATTTAACATTGGCTCTAACACTTTGACCAGCAGACACAACTGCTGCTGTGCCATATCACAAAAATCTGAATAAGCTGTTACTCAACCCATAATGCTCATTAGATGCAAAGCACACATAAAAGATGACTGCAATTAAACAACAAACAAAGATAAGACGCTTAAATCATCCAGCAATACTTGTCAAAATAATGTCTGCTTAAGGTAAACATTTAGACTAGAGATCACACACATAACATTTCCAACACGACAGCACCCATGACAAATACGATGTGCAAACAGACAACCATCAATCCACATCCACCAACACGAAACTGATAGCACAAGACATCTGCATATTCTCTTAAAACTCACTAGCTCATCCACAACAATAAACCATGTGACCCGTGTCACTTTTTCCAAAGCAATGAAGTGGCTTTTGAACGTTTGGGTATGCAAGTACATAATAAAACAAGAATAGAAGCATAGAAATGATTCTGCAAACAATTAACTGTAGGCAAGGCGCACGCCCTCCTGCAGTGCCAATCAGTGGCACATAGAAGTACTGCAGTACTTAACATATTTTAAGACTTCTGTCAGTTTTGTTGAAGTTCCAATAACTGCTGAATAAATCAAAAGATTGGGTTAGTATCCCTCCCATCAAAAGACCCTAAAATAGCAGAATAATAAAGCACTTCCAAAAAAAAAAATACTTATGAAATACCACAAAGGTTTAAATAAAAACAAATTTGGTGCACAAAGTATACCTAAATACTGCTAGCCTATATCAGCACTGAAAAGAATGTTTATCTTGCTCCTGGCGACAAATTTTCACTTTATCACTAAAACACCCAATACTGCAGAAATCTGAAATAAAGAAAATATTATGGGGGGGAAGGATCCAACTGTTTCCTGGAATAAAGTGGATAAAGTTGGTCAGCAGAGGTTGCTATTGCAACCCGAGTAAACAACAAAACCGTGTTCAGCCCCCTGAGTTTAAACACACACATTTTCCTAATGCTTTGACAAGGAGAGGTTACATACCGCGTCCAGCGTTGGGGTATCCTCCTGCGCCATAACCTGGCAACAAGACAAGAGAGATGTCACGGTTACAGAAAGAAGAAATAAATGCCTGTTTAGCGGAAGCCTCTCATGGTAGATACATAAACTCCCACTCATCTTATCAAAAATATGACACCTAATCATGGCAAATGGACAGCATATATCACTACGTGTGAAAGATTTTAATCACAGCACGAGGTTGAATTTTGATTGGTTAGATCAGATCCAATGTGCTACACAACCTTCAGCTCGGAAAGGGATGGCATTAAACTGGAATGTGTCATTTATTGATTTGGGTTGTTATGATGCACACACTCACCTAGCTGCGCTCCATAGCCATTACTGGTGTAACCTAGAAAATGCCAAAATCAAAAAGTGAATAAGTGTTGCAAGAGTACTTCTGAATTGAAAGCAAATGAGCAGCTCTCACCTCTTCCTCCGAGGTTCCCTGCTGGATAACCTAAGGCTGCTCCCAGCCCGTTGCCTAGGCCATACCCTGTGCCGAATCCCAGCCCGGCAGCCCCAAGGCCAGTTCCAAGGTTTGCAGCTAAGACCACAATAGCAGGATCATGGTGATGAATGCAAGAACTAGAAATCCATCAGACGTAGAAATTGATATCTGCCCATTATAGTTTTAGGAATGACATACCTCCTCCATAACCGAGTGTTCCATATCCTTGTTTCAGGCCTCCTCTGATCGCAGTGGGTCTGTATGCCGCCCCTAACAGACACCATACTCATTACACAAACTACACACACACACACTGAGTCCATGCACATAATAACACAGACTATTGCACACATATACTGTACAAACAACTGCTTGCGTGCATTTTACACTAACGTTCAATAGTTTGGGGTCAGTGTGATTTTTTCCAATACTTTTATTCAGCAAGTACACAGTAAAATGATCAAAAGTGACTGGAAAATACATTTTTGTTACAAAAGATTTCATTCCAAATACTTTTTTTTTTTAACTTTCAATTAATCAAAAAAAAAGGTATCACTGTTTCCACAAAAATATTAAACAGCAACAAGTGTTCTCAACATTGAAAATAATAAGAAATGTTTCTTGAGCAGCAAATCAGCATATTAGAATTATTTCTGAAGATCATGTGACACTGAAGACTGGAGTAATGAGGCTGAAAATTCAGCTTTGTTATCACAGGAATAAATGATATTTTAAACTATATTGCAGTAGAGAAAATTTATTTTAAATTGTAATATTATTTCAAAATATTACTTTTACTGTATTTTTGATCAAATACTCACAGTATGATAAGCATATGAGACTTCCTTCACAAACATCTTACAGATCCCAAACTTTTGAACGGCACTGTACACAAAATAAAAAGCAGAATCAATTTACCTCCAAGATAACGGCCAACTGTTTGTGAGAAAGAAAAAAAAAACATTAAATGCTTGGTATGACAGAATCCATTCACTTTTTGTATATAAATAAACAAATACAGTAACACGTTAGCATAGGGAACAATTCTCACTGTTAACTAGTTGCTTATTAGCATGCCTATTATAAACATATTGGCTGTTTATTAGTACTTATAAAGCACATTCTGCATGACCATATTCTACATCCCTAATCCTACCCAATACCTAAACTTAACAACTACCTTACTAACTATTAATAAGCAGCAAATTAGGAGTTTATTGAGGCAAAAGTTAATGATTTGTTAATAGTGAGAATTGGGCCTTAAAATAAAGTGTGGCCACAAATACATTGTCTCTTTTTCAAAGTCAGTTCTGTGTATTTTGGCATGTGTCTAGTCAAAGGTTAATTGTAAATCTTTATTTACTGTTTGTACTCATTTTCATCTCATCTTCATCAGAGGTTAATGTCACTTACCACCTGTTTTTCCTGGCTTGCCTGCCCCATAGCCACGGGCTCCGAGGATACCAGCCACTGGACCTAGGACAGTACAGAAATGAAAGAATAAGAAGATAAGCTTTGTACTCACATAAGCTAATTGGATTCAGCAGCACCCATCAGGTTCAAGCAGACAGACTTACCTCCAGACTGTACACCGATACCAGGACCTACAGAGAAAAGATAGAAGGCCGGATTGATAAAGAAACTCATTATGTGGTGTAATGTTCTGACCTCTAACCCTCTGTAATATCTCACAGATACACTATATATACAGAAATGAAAAAGCGCAAAATACCTCGACTCGCCAATCTTCCCAGAGCTCCAGTCTGTGGCCTAACTCCTTTAAAACAAGGAAATAAAAAACGGTGTAAAAGACTTTAGCCCAAAAGAAAGAATACCATATTTTGAATACAATATTCAAAAATAAGAAAACCATATTTTTGGAGATTTACCAAGGTAATCCCATGTTTTCTGGCAAACCTTCTATGCAAATACTTATTATGGCCAACATAATATTATCTGATAATATTACTATACTAACTCCATATGTTTTTAAGGGCAGGGCTCATGAAGGTCGTAAAAAATACTTCAGCAGAGGGTGCTCAAATAGATTTAGGTACTTCTCGGTTTGTGAGATTAGCTCCTGTTTGAATTCTTAGAAATCAACCAATAAAACTTCCATGGTTGAGAAACTATGTCAGCTGACGTAATAAGAGATTAGCAGTGTGAATTTCATTGAACTAACCACTGTCTCTGTATATTTGGAAAAGGCCTCCATTGATGCCCAGAAACTGTAAGGACAAAATGGGCTGTGTATCGGCCGTATAAAGTCAGGACTGACAGAAGGCTGACAAATTTTGACCACCGCTGTCACCTTCAGGCACTGGGTTTTGATCTTCAGACATGAAATACGAGTGTTTAATTTGCGGTCAGAGTTATGGAGCTGGAGCATATCCAGGCAAACTCAGACACGTCGAGCCATGACTCACTTCCTGGGGTGTTTTTTCTCCAGTTATCACAGCCGTCAGACATTTAACACGGAATCGTTATGTGCATTTTATTACGTCATTTTCTAGACACCTTTTAGTCTGACGTACAAACATCCGTGACTGTTGGCTGAACATTCGATGACGCAACAATGCCTCAAGATTACTGAAAAGACAGTGTGGCCTGAATTACTAAATTTAAAAAAAAGAGTTTTGTCTGTCAAGTATCGATAGGTGACAATTGATTTTTTTTCTACAAGGCACAGAAAAGTAGAAAATAAATAGCTTGCATCAGATATGGACAGCAAGTCAAGCTACGATTTGTCATGCATACTGTTACTTTTCTCATTGTTTGGCTGCTTCCTCATTGGCACCAGATAAAGAAAAGCACCACTCTTCAGTGATTACATCACCTCAATGTTGCGTTTTCATGTCAAAGTCAACCAAAGGACTGACAATATTAAATGGGGAAAAGGATTAACAGTTATAAACCTAAAATTTGTATTTCTGTTTAATCTAATAGTGCATTGGCAGTATATGCAAACATGGTTAAAAACATTTACAAACCTTAAACTGTAATTTTTTTAAGTTTTCTAATATAACCTTGTATATTAAAGTTGAAAAAACTCAAACATATGTTTTAGCAGCACAATAAAAAGTCTATCAAATAGGGGCTGGATGTATTTAACAACTATTAACTTTTCCAGGCACTTTTGTTCAGAGATCCAACTCATATTTTGTTTCAAATGGTATGCAAACTGATTTCAGGTACCTGCATTGTGACATATTACATTAATTCATAGTGGGTGAGACATGTAGCCTAAATAAAAAAGGTGTAAAAGTCTAAGCAGATATAAATAAATATTTCCTCTTCTGAAGTTCTATTTTATTGAAATCTCAGTTCTCAAAGGAACAAGAATTGAGAACTAATGTATTCTATTTATTTATGCAATATATATTTCAACTGGATGCTCAATCATTTTGGCATCCGAACCTCTTGGACCTAAAATATTTACTTCAAGTACCCCGTGAGATTCTCTTATGCCGGTTGCTGGTCACATGACAAACAAATAAAATATTAAATCTTTTTAAATAAATGTTTTACTTTGCTTTTACTGTTAAATTATTCATTTTAATGATATGTGTTTATTATTTAATTATTAGCTTTTCACCAACTCACAAACCCCCTGCATATATTAAACAAAGACAAAGATTTGTAAAGCGTTTTTTTAAGTGGTTGAAAGAGATTCAGTCATTCTTTAGTTGATGTGATTTTCTTTTTATCTTTTCATGCATACATTTCAATTTAATCAATAAACTGCTGCAATCTGTCCACATTATTAGACATTCAAAGTGGTATTCAGATAGCAGAAGCATTGGATGATTGGTCTCTCCACCTAATCATGCATAGATTCACTCTACCTATTGCTCTGCTTTAAAGTGCCAGTTTAAATAAAAATGTGATTTTCTCAGCAACCCAAACATAAGAATCTCCCCTGAGGGCACAATGAAGGGCTTGAGTACATGGGCCAGAGCCCTACCTGGAATTAACCTGACAACCTTAGTGCCACTACATTCTTTTTTATCATAATTTGTTCCATTTTAGATTAAAATCGTTTTAGTCATAATACATGCCCCATGGGTGCTCCAATATCATAACAAGCCTCTGTCCTGCTTTCTACCCTCTCCTGCATCACAAATTCTCCTAATTTCTCTTTCTCACCCTTAAATCTCTACAACAAGCCCTTCAGAAGACACGTCTAACTTACCTCCTTGTATGGTGCTCTGTACCAGCCACAGGACCAGTGAGGTCTGCAGGATCGCCCGAACCAGCATGTTGGCAGACAAACAGACAGACAGATAGACTTGGTATTAGCAAATAGCTAAAATTGCACACAGGTGAAGTGAGAGTCAAGTACCCTCAGTTGAAAGCAGCACCACTGGCCAAACTACCCGCCAGGCCTTTATTTATTCTCTGGACACCCGTGTCTCTCCTCTGACCAGCCCTGCCCTCTGCTGTTCTATTGGGCACCCCCTAACAAAATCACCTGACCTTTCTCTCACTCCTCGTCCCATTCTACCACCTCCCTTTCTCATGCTCCACAAAGCCTGAAGAAGACAGCCGGCTTCATCCAGATTTTTTTGTAATATGCCACTATAGATATAAATACACCCTTAAAAATAAAGGTTATTCATTGGCATCAATGGTTCTATGAAGAACCTTGAACATACAGTGGGTACGGAAAGTATTCAGACCCCCTTACATTTTTCACTCTTTGTTATATTGCAGCCATTTGCTAAAATCCTTTAAGTTTAAACACAAAATTTTTTTGCCTCATTAATGTACACACAGCACACCATATTGATAGAAAAACACAGAATTGTTGACATTTTTGCAGATTTATTAAAAAAGAAAAACTGAAATATCACATGGTCCTAAGTATTCAGACCCTTTGCTGTGACACTCATATATTTAACTCAGGTGCTGTCCATTTCTTCTGATCATCGTTGAGATGGTTCTACACCTTCATTTGAGTCCAGCTGTGTTTGATTATACTGATTGGACTTGATTAGGAAAGCCACACACCTGTCTATATAAGACCTTACCGCTCACAGTGCATGTCAGAGCAAATGAGAATCATGAGAATCAAAGGAACTGCCTGAAGAGCTCAGAAAAAGAATTGTGGCAAGGCACAGATCTGGACAAGGTTACAAAAAAAATTTCTGACATGCACTTAAGGTTCCTAAGAGCACAGTGCCTCCATAATCCTTAAATGGAAGATTTTTGGGACGACCAGAACCCTTCCTAGGGCGGGCCGTCCGGCCAAACTGAGCTATCGGGGGAAGAGCCTTGGTGGAGAGGTAACAGAAGAACCAAAGATCTGTGGCTGAGCTCCAGAGATGACCTGCGGGAGAGGGGTTTTTATTAGGAGAAGGTTGTAGAAAGTCAACCATCACTGCAGCTCCCCACCAGTCGGGGCTTTATGGCAGAGGTGCCCGACGGAAGCCTCTCCTCAGTGCAAACACATGAAAGCCCGCATGGAGTTTGACTAAAAACACCTGAAGGCTCCAAGATGGTGAGAGAAATAAGATTCTCTGGTCTGATGAGACCCAGATAGAAATTTTTGGCCTTAATTCTAAGAGGTATATGTGGAGAAAACCAGGCACTGCTCATAACAAACCTGTCCAATACAGTCCCAACAGTGAAGCATGGTGGTGGCAGCATGGGGTGTTTTTCAGCTGCAGGGACAGGATGACTGGTGGCAATCGAGGGAAAGATGAATGCGGCCATGTACAGGGATATCCTGGATGAAAACCTTCTCCTAGATTGCTCAGGACCTCAGACTGGGCCGAATTTTTACCTTCCAACAAGACAATGACCCTATTTAAGCACACAGCTAAAATAACGAAGGCGTGGCTTCACAACAACTCTGGGACTGTTCTTGAATGGCCCAGCCAGAACCCTAACTTAAACCCAATTGAGCATCTCTGGAAAGACCTAAAAATGGCTGTCCACCAACAGTTACCATCCAAC
Source organism: Sinocyclocheilus anophthalmus (assembly GCA_018155175.1). NCBI lineage: Eukaryota > Metazoa > Chordata > Actinopteri > Cypriniformes > Cyprinidae > Sinocyclocheilus > Sinocyclocheilus anophthalmus. Next base: position 39,244 of record JADLZN010008900.1, on the reverse strand, counting down.
CTGACAGAACTGGAATGGATCTGCAAGGAGGAATGGCGAGATCCCAAATACAGTGTGAAAATGTCTGCATCGTTCCCAAAAAGACTCAGGCTGTATTAGATCAAAAGGGTGCTTCTACTAAATACTAAGCAAAGGGTCTGAATACTTAGGACCATTGTGATATTTCAGTTTTTCTTTTTTAAGAAATCTGAAAAAATGTCAACAATTCTGTGTTTTTCTGTCAATATGGGGTGCTGTGTGTATTAATGAGGAAAAAAAATTAACTTAAATGATTTTAGCAAATGGCTGCAATATAACAAAGAGTGAAAAATGTAAGGGGGTCTGAATACTTTCCGTACCCACTGTACATGGAACCTTGCAAACGCAGAAAAGGTTCTTTATAGTCGAAAAATGTTCTTTAGATTTAAAAAATTTGCTTCAAAATGGTTCTTTTAGGAAATGTTCACTGAAAGGTCATTTGGGGAACCAAAAATGATGCTTCATCACTGCAAAAACACCCTTTTGGAACCTTTATTTTTAAGAGTATTTTTGCGTTGCCCATGCCGGTAACTGAAAGCCATCTCTCCTTTATCGATTATTGTGAAAAGGACTTCAGTATTATGGTAATATTGTTTTTAGGCTGATTGTTTTCTACACTATTAAAAATAAAGGTTCCAAAATGGAAGGTTACAGAGCGGTTCCACAGAATAACTAGTTAAGAACCTTCTGAAAAGAACCACTTTTTTCTTACTGTAAAGAACATTTTTCTTTATGAAAAGAACATTGCCAAACCTTTATTTTTAAAAGTGTATTGACGTATTTTTTTCCTTAGTGAGATAATATATAGATAAAATGATTAAATAAATTCAACTAAAACAATACCATATGTCCATGTATTTATTGGTAGGATATTGAGTACTCATGTAAAAGGTGATAATGTACAGCCAGTTGGTCATATAAAAAAATATATATTATACTATACTATAATCTCAGAATAGTACATGAACATAGTAAACTGCAAATCTCTCTAAAGAGAGTTACTAATGAACTTTTTGTTGTCTGTATAAGGGCTAAGCATTGACACACAGATCAGATTCTGTCAGTCTGCTTGCACACACTGGCCTGACACTCAAGACAGGGCTCCACCTCACACCGAGAATCCAGTGCCAGGATTTATAGTAGTAAAACACCATGTGAGTCACTGCAGTAGCTTCTTTTGCAATGATTCAGAGGAAAAAATATAGGTTATGGATGTTCTTTTTGTTTTCATTAACTTTGTCCTCAGATGTTCCATTGCTTCCCCTTTAAGCCCTCAAAATACCCAAGCTACCCCTTAAAGAGTTTACAACAAGATGAGCATGAATATAATATTAAGAAGCACAGAAAATGCATTAAAGGAACTAAAAGCACACACTTAATTAATATTGACAACATTAACATAGCAAATACTTAAACTAATAACAAAACAGTAGCTGATTCAGAAGTGCCAGATTGTCATAGCAAAGTTCAGAATTACCTCCTCTCCTAGGTTCACGAAACGGTCATCCATAAAATGCATGCATTGAAACCACGGCTTCTTTCTTTGCGTGAACATTTGGGCGGCATTATGCGAATATTTCCACATAGTGAGGTAGATATGTGGGGGCGTGTTAGAATGAGCCATTTTAGGCGGGCGTGGCAGAGTCTTAACTTTGATAAAGAATATCTCTTTGGTTTTGAGACTTTAGTCTTTGCAACTTCAGGGATCTTATCTATGCACAATCAGCTTGTAACACTCCAAAGAGAAAGGAAAACTTGAAATCGCATCATATGACCCCTTTAAGAAAAAGGAAAGTATTTTTATGTTTAGATGACTTTCATACTGTTCTGTTTTCTAAGGCGGCATTTGTCTAGTGAGTTATGTAGGGTTGAGACTTGTGACAGACAGAGCAGACAGTCCGTGACCTGTGATGAAAAGAGCCAAATGGAGGAAGGACAGGGCCACTCTGTTGTGAATAAGTTTAAGGTTATTACCTGAAATCCAGACAGGTCTGCCTGTTAGTTTTCTGTAGCTTGTGACTTTGTTTTATTTAATAACCGTGTAAATGTCCTGCTAATGTCCTGCTAGTGAGGATTTTTTCAAACATAAAAGAGGAATAATACAAACCTGTATCTGCTTTTAAATCTATCTTAAAAACTTATTTGTTTGATAAGGCTTATAATCTAAATTAACATTCTCCTGCCTTACATTTTATTGTTTTTATTATACTTTGTGTATTTTTAAGTAAATGTGTTTTTGTGTTTTCATTTTATTTTTTTGTAAAGCACATTGGACAACCATGGGTTGTAATTAATGGTGCTGTATAAATAAATTTGCCATTGCCATTGCAGGATATGGAGAAGCAAAGTTCCACATTAAGCATTTATAAAAGCTTGTTTTCAACAAGAGGACAGTCGCTGGCAGAAACATAGTCCAGTGAAGTCATATTTGAACAGCAATTTAAAGCCTCCGCTACCTCGTCATAAGCAGTTTATTTCAACTATTGAGTTTATTTTCGACGTTTTCTGTCTGCATTCGTTCTTTTCCGCCTTTTTTATTTTCAAAAGGCATGAAGAACCACCTTGCACCGAACACAGAACACGCACTGTAAATCACAGTAGCCAGGTTCACGCTTTTCACCTTTTTCTTGGACAATCTATTTGTTTTATAATCTTTAGCAATGCAAACACAGACACTCATCAGACAGAATTCACACATGAACAGGTGTAAAACTAGACTAATTACTTTTTACCATCCATCCATCTCCAATCTTGTTTATATGTGTGTCCTGTCTGATGGGTGTCTATGTGTTTGTGTTGACTTCATATTAAACGAGGAGTGTGATGAATGATGAATATGCTCATTAAACACTCAATATGCTTGTTTGGACAATATTAACTTGGCTTTTCCCTCTGGAAAATGCTTTAGCAGAGTTAATTTTCTACAGTAATATTATTGTCTTTACTTTAATAGCTGACATTTAATACTGTTTATTTATGTTTTTTCTGTTTTTAATAGATGTAGACAGCAGCACACAAAGTCTGTTCCAAAAACCTAGGAAACTTAATTTGTGCCGCCTCTTAAAACACCTTCTTTTGGCCAAATTTTAAGTCAGCAATTGCAATGCAATGCCAGAATGCAATGAATTTAGCACAAAAAAAATATCTACACAATCTAAGGTTACAGATGAAGCAACAGAAATGTTAATATTATGAATACAATTACAATTTAATTGATTCTGAACGATATTGCTTTAATAACATATGTAACTGAAAACCAACCATTTTAAATTAAAAATGAAAAACGGGGACATTTCACCAAAAAAAGAAAATTATGTCATGGTTTACTCAAAAACTATAAAAAAAATATGATATCATGATTAATCGCATCCAAAATAAATGTTTTTGTTTACATAATATATGTGTGTGTACTGTGTATGTTTATGATGTATATATATATAAATACGCACACATGCATGTATATATTGAAGAAAAATATGTTACGATTATATATTAAATATATTAATTATATATTAAATAATATGTCTATACATAAATATTAGTAAAATATATACTGTATGTATGTGTATTTATATACAGAATAAATATACACAGTACACACACATATATTATGTAAACAAAAACTTTTATTTTGGATGCGATTAATCGTTTAACAGCACAAATAAAAATCTATTTCATTTGCCAACTAACTTCCATTTTTTCCCCATCATGTGCTCAAAAACACATTAACACACAAAAAGATACTTTGAAGAATGTTGGTAGAAGGTGGTTTTTTGTCCATAAAATGGAAGTCAATGGGAAGTGAAACTGTTTAGGTACCAGTTTTCCAAAATATCATTCGATAGAACAAATAAAGCCGTTCAGGTTTGGAACGACATGAGGGTGAGTAAAAGATGAATTTTCAAGTTTGGGTGAACTATCTCTACAGTATAGTTTCATTCCACTCACATCACACAAGGTTTTGGAACGGTGCTAATGTGTTGCAAACATGTGCACTACCAGTGCGCCATGAACTCAGCTACCTGCTTAATTTATTAAAAAGATTTCATTGCAGACTAAAATGCCAGATAATCATGATAAAATCCCTGTTATGTTGTTAAAGTTACAAACAAAGAAAGATTCAAATTGTGTCACTGAGATTATGTGCACACAACCCTAACAAAGGTGTAGAGAGAGACAGGCCTGATTCTTTGGAATCTTTGGGCTCTGTTGTCCACTTAAATGGACACCCAGACACTAACCACAAGCCACCCAGAAGCTTGGAGCAGAAAGGAACCCAGCATAATATCTGATAGCTGGTGTCAGACCCATTAATAAGCAAATTTACCATTTCTAAATATACCTCACACGCAGTTTGAGTCCCGCAGGAGTTTGACTATGTGCCACCAGCACAGAAGAGGTGAAGATAAATAATCACAGGGAAATTCACTCTTTGTGAAAGCTTTTGCATGCATGTGTAAGAATGTGTGTGTTTTGGTGTAAATGACAAAGCTTACGAGTGTTTATCACTTTTATTGCACTGAAATAGTCTTCTGTGCTCATGCTGCATAATAAACTCTTGCAGAGTAACTCTACACACACCTAGTATTTCTGTGGCACGGCGCTGCATGTTTTTAGCCCATGTCACTCTGCCTGCACCTGTGGTGGTACTGTGTTAGCGTTTCACTCCACAGTGTGTAGCATAAACGGTGGGAACACACACCGAACCACAGAAACATGCTCATTTTTTACTTTACAACGCAATTTTGGCTTGTCAAAATATATGGTTAATGTTAGTCATTGTGGTTTTCTGAAGTTAAGGGCCCAGTAAAGCTAAATACTGTAATTTCATAAATATTTTTCAGATACCATTTTACACAGTGTAATTGACAAAACTAAAATGTAAATGTCATAGATGGAGAGACAGACAGATAGATGAATGGACAGGCAGAGAGAAAGACAGACAGTCAGACGGAGAGATAGAAATGTAGGATTTCTCCATTAGTAATATTCCTGCTTTCCGGTATCCCGCTGACACAGTCAGACAGGGACAATATTAGTGACGTATTCCTCCATGTCAAAGATTTGCTCAAGAGTCTACAGCAAGATGCCTTTACTAAAAACAGACAAGCACAGTCCTGTCCTGGTCCAAGACACACAGAGAAATGAGACCGCAAGAAAGGGGGACATGGAGGTCAAAGACAGACAGAAAGCTAATATTGTATGTTTTTTAAGTTAGAGAAAGGATACAACAATATTAATTTATTTTTAAATATTGTTTGCAATGTTTCAGAATCTGTTATAGCCTACAATATACACCATCTTTCAAAATTTTGTGGTTAGTAAGTTTTTTTTTAAATGTTTCTTAAAGAAGTCAAGGTTGCATTTGTTCAATCAAAAATACACATGTACATTTTTTATGCTTTTGGGAGATTTTTTTTTTGCGAGCGCCGTGCTCTAGTTTGAGCTACAAAACATTCTGTAAAAACAGTCATATTACGAAATATTAACGCAATTTAAAACTATTTTCCATTGTATTATATTTTTAAAATGTCATTTATTCCTGTGATAACAAAGCTGAATTTTCAGCATCATTACTTCAGTCTTCAGTGTCACATGATCCTTCAGAAACCATTCTAATATGCTGATCTGGTGCTCAAGAAACATTTCTTATTACTATCAATGTTGAAAACAGTTGTGCTGCTAAATATTTTTGTGGAACCTTTTGTAACATTATAGATGTCTTTACTGTCACTTTTGATTAATTTTATGCATCCTTTCTAAATAAAAGTAATTCCTTTAAAAAAAGCATGACATGAAATGGTTGGAAGAAATCACTTTATAGTCTTGTCTTCTGTATCTCAGCACCTGAACCTTCCGATCCCATCTCACCATCTCTGCAATGTCTTGCCATTTTTGACATTCTCTATTTTGGTCCCTGTTTCTTTACCTCTGCCAATCTGCCTGCCAGACGGACCTGCACACAGGAATCCTCCATCCCACCTTAAAACCTCTGACCACATAGCAATGTTAAGTTCCTTTATCACAGCATGCGCAGCCAAACAGACTGGAATTAAGGCACATGCATGACCAGTAGGTGAAAAACACAGTGGCTGTGAAAATATGGGAAAGAGGAAGGAGGCGGCGAAAAAGAGTCTCGTAAATACCTTCCAGTGCCGATATTAGTTACATTGATTCATCCCCCTGAAGACACTGGCCTCAGAGATATCATCACTCAGAGAGTGATGATATAGTGTCATGTTTCTGACCAGTTTCATGGTTAAAGATTTCTGTAGTTTTTACTGTGGACCCAGTCAAAACCAAAGAAATCTTTACTACTCTGTTTATACACATATTCAACTGTTGAGTCTACATGTCTCCTGAGACTAAATAGCGTGCCAAGTTTACAGAAACAGGTGTATGCTAGATTAACCCCGAGAACACGACAGAAAGAAAAGTCATTCTCCATATGAGCTTACAAAATGCCTCTCCATAGACAAAATCACTTGCAGTTCATCAGGCTAGAACCCAGAGCTTGTGCTGATATTTCTGACTTGTCTATCTGCTTTGGTGATTGTGCCTGTGTAAATGCAGCAAGACGGCGATTCTGCCCACAAAAACACTGAACCAGATGAACATCCTCGATGCCCGGCTAGTCTTTCCCAGCCTGGGCTGTAGGATGACTTCATGCCTGGCACTAATGTCTGTTTGTATTGCAAACATGGAAATGGAAGACGACTCTGTAGAAGATTCACACATTTAGGCTGCACATAGGTTGCAATGAGTGTGAAAAAAAATGTGCATGTGTTTTTCACACTTATTTGTGCACATACACAAAAACATACTGGAGCATCTACCACTCTTAAGGCCTGTTTACGCCAAACACAATAACTATAAAGATAAAAAAAATATTGCAAAACTATATCTAAAAGAATATAAGATTCCACACCACAACTAGACTGATAATGGGCACGATATCATTGAAATTGCTTTTTCAGAATAATTTTTTCCAGCTGAAGAACAATAAAAATATTGACAGCCAGTCATAATCCATTTAAAGAGCTCGGACATTTCCGTTCGCAGACAACAGAACTGCAAATCATGCTTATAATAAGCTAAATGATATTGTGTGATGGTGTGGAGTTAAGGCCTATTCACACCAAGAACAATAACTAATAATAACAATAACACCAGTGGATTCTGAAGGGCGTTTTTTTTTTTTTCAGCTGAAAATTTTGTTCCTCTTTGTTGTTATCGCTATAAGCGTGGTGTGAACACCCCTATTCTCATAGAACTAGAATACATTTTAAAACGTTGTCTTTATTGCTATAGTTATTGTTCTTGGCATGAACAGACCTTTAGGCTTATATGTGACCCTGCACCACAAAACCAGTCATGAGTAGCACGGGTATATTTGTAGCAATATCCAACAATACGTTCGTTGTATGGGTTAAAATTATAGATTTTTCTTTTATGCCAAAAATCATTAGGATATTAAGTAAAGATCATGTTCCATGAAGATATTTTACTACCGTAAATATATTAGTAATATGCATTGCTAAGGACTTCATTTGGACAACTTTAAAGGCGATTTTCTCAGAGATTTTTTTGCACCCTCAGATTCCAGATTTTCAAATAGTTGTATCTCAGCCAAATATTGATATGCAACTTTCAAATAGTTGTATCTCAGTCCTATCCTAACAAACCATACATCAATGGAAAGCTTATTTATTCAGCTTTCAGTTGATGTATAAATCTCATTTTGGGAAAATTGACACTTAAGACTGGTTTTGTGGTCCAGGGTCACATATAATAAATTACTCTCATTCTAAAAAAAAGTTCACCCACAGTATTCATCACAAAGCAGCCATACAGTATATTGATTGCTAGTTAGTCATTTAGCTGGTCAATTTATCTTTTAGTCAGTGCCTCTATCCAATATGATCCAAAGCAACATTTGTATGCCATGGAACATTTCTAAAGGTCACTGCTCTTGTTCAAACAACATGTCTTTAAGTTGAAGAGTCAACATTAGGACATTTTCAAAGGCTATTCTTGGTTTATGGTGGGGGCAAATGCATGCAAACCCATTGAAAATATACACAGAACATAATTTCATGGTTCATGGAACAGCTCTGAAATAACAAAAGAAGACACAGTCAACGTGCACACACACACTTACGGACAAAACATACTTTTACATTTGACTTCACTTTACAAAACGTGAGGCTAAGTTTATTCAAGTGGGAGAAATCATAAATTTAAACACATTTTCTGATTATGATTTTTGTTAAGGTACAGGCATGCTCATGAAGGAATAACTTGAAGGATTTCAAACTGGTACCACTTAACTTACTGAAAAAGCCAGACCAAAATCTTTAAGCTATTTTTTTTTCCGGTAGGGAAATTGTAGCAAATGTCAGCCACATGACTAATATTAAGAAAATTCTAAACAACAAAATGCCTTATAATGCATACAGTCCAAGGATAAACACTTTGTGTACTAATCTCCATATATTGAAGTAGTTTACGGTTTATAGAAAGATTGTGTATGACAATACTACATACAATAAAGATGAATGAAGATTTAATTAGGTAACAATACTAATTAGCTACTTAACGGTAACCCAGTTTTAACAATTAGGCCTACAAACTTTTTTAATATTTCTCATCGTTGTAGCAGCTGCCAGCAATGCAAAACTAACAGCGCCACCTTGTGATGTCTATATACTACTACATACAGACTCAGTTCGACATTGAGCACTTCATAAAATGATTAGAACTTATTTCTAATCAATGAACAACAACAGAACAAAGGGAAACCACAAATTGATATGAATATAAAATGTAAACAAATAAATAATCTGAAATCAAATTAGAACGAACATTTACATGGCGTTTTTATATTCAATATTTACATTTAAATTTGAAACTTTTACAAAATCGTGCTTGATAAATAATTAGAAAAGTTGTCCACGTTGTTTCTTAAACGACCGTTTAAACCAAACATTCGACTGTTGCGAAATTAGCAATCCTATTACTTGTGAATATTAATATTAAACAACGAATCTGTTTATGACCGCTTGCCAACATCCAATCACACAATTCATATTTATGATCCCAACAGTCACTGTAGTAGAGGACATCTTAAATTCGCATTTGGCGCCAGAGCTACACTGCAAAAGAGAAGTGTAGCAGGCTGCTGAACATATAAAAACAAGAGAAAACTGCAAAAGTGAGGTGACATAAGGTCACTCACGGTCACTTAGTCACGTACACACAAACACGCAGAACGGTCAACTCTCGACTGAACAGCTACATTAACTACTTCATTAACTAACAGCCTTTGTCTTTTCTACATTTCATATATCCTACATCTGTGAGCTGACATTTTCTTACAACACAAGCCAGTTTGCAATATCTCCTATATCTGATTCATTACTCATTACTCCCCCTATCTCTCCATTACAGATCTGCCCATGCACTTGACCAAATATAAACTTCACGATTCTTGGCAGACAGACAGATTTTAGTGGGGAGGAGTCTCATGGTTTAGGCCAGGACAGACCAAAGGACAAACAGACAGAGGTGTAGAAAGAGAAAGTGGCTAATAACTGAGGAACAAAGAACGAAAACACCTGACCACCCTCTTTGGAAGCAGAGTAAGTGAGTGTCCTTTGCATCAGATGTATAGTTTTAGCTGTTTTGAACTGTAGGCGTAAAATATTAAGAGCAATGGGGGAGTATTTCATTCTTTAACAGCAGTAATGCAACACACGGCCCACAACGGACAGCTTGTTTGTCCTTGTGCAAGGGACATGAGCTTTATTCAACAAATCTAAATAATCTCATCTAAATGTATGACAGTTTTTCTGTAATTGCTACATGTGCATAGTTTCAAGGGGGTTTAAGATTTCAAATAGCATTCAGCATCGAAGGACAGAACTTTTTTTAAAGGGACGAGAAGCAACAGACCAAAGCCTGGGCAATATGTGGAAAACGTAAAAAAAAAAAAAAAATATATATATATATCAGTGTACGGAAAGTATCAGACCCCCTTAAATTTTTCACTCTTTATATTGCAGCCATTTGCTAAAATATTTAAGTTATTTTTTTTTCCTCATTAACACAGCACCATATTGACAGAAAAACACAGAAGTGTTGACATTTTTGCAAATTTATTAAAAAAGAAAAACTGAAATATCACATGGTCCTAAGTCTTCAGACCCTTTGCTGTGACACTCATAAATTTAACTCAGGTGCTGTCCATTTCCTCTGATCATCCTTGAGATGGTTCTACACCTTCATTTGAGTCCAGCTGTGTTTGATTCTACTGATTGGACTTGATTAGGAAAGCCCCACAAACACACCTGTCTATATAAGGACCTTACAGCTCACAGTGCATGTCAGACAGCAAATGAGAATCATGAGGTCAAAGGAACTGCCTGAAAGAGCTCAGAGACAGAATTGTGGCAAAGGCACAGATCTGGCCAAGGTTACAAAAAAAAAAAATTCTGCTGCACTTAAGATTCCTAAGAGCACAGCGGCCTCCATAATCCTTAAATGGAAGAAGTTTGGACGACCAGAACCCTTCCTAGAGCTGGCCGTCCGGCCAAAACTGAGCTATCGGGGGAGAAGAGAATTTGTGAGAGAGGTAAAGAAGAACCCAAAGATCACTGTGGCTGGGCTCCAGAGATGCAGTCGGGAGATGGGAGAAAGTTGGGAGAAAGTTGTAGAAAGTCAACCAGCACTGCAGCCCTCCACCAGTCGGGGCTTTATTTATACTCAGTGCAAGACACATGAAAGCCTGCATGGAGTTTGCTAAAAACACCTGAAGGACTCCAATATGGTGAGAAATAAGATTCTCTGGTCTGCTGAGACCAAGATAGAACTTTTTGGCCTTAATTTTAAGCGGTATGTGTGGAGAAAACAAGGCACTGCTCATCACCTGGCCAAGACAGTCCCAACAGTGAAGCATGGTGGTGGCATCATGCTGTGGGGGTGTTTTTCAGCTGAAGGACAGGACGACTGGTTGCAATCGAGGGAAAGATGGATATCCCAAGTACAGGGATATCCTGGACCAAAACCTTCTCCAGAGTGCTCAGGACATCAGACTAGGCCGAAGGTTTACCTTCCAACAAGAAAATGAACCTAAGCACACAGCTAAAATAACGAAAGGAGTGGCTTCACAACAACTCTGTGACTGTCCTTGAATGGCCCAGCCAGAGCCCTGACTAAAACCCAATTGAGCATCTCTGGAGAGACCTAAAAAAATGGCTGTCCACCAACGTTTACATCCAACCTGACAGAACTGGAGAGGATCGGCAAGGAGGAATGGCAGAGGATCCCCAAATCCAGGTGTGAAACACTTGTTGCATCTTTCCCAAAAAGGACTCATGGCTGTATTAGATCAAAAGGGTGCTTCTACTAAATACTGAGCAAAGGTCTGAATACTTAGGACCATGTGATATTTTCAGTTTTTCTTTTTTAATAAATCAGCAAAAATGTCAACCATCTGTGTTTTTTTGTCAATATGGGGTGCTGTGTGTACTTAATGAGGAAAAAAAATTAACTTAAATGATTTTAGAAAAAGGTCTGCAATATAACAAAGAGTGAAAAAAGTAAGGGGGTCTGAATACTTTCCGTACCCACTGTCTATGATATATACACCGTGTTGGGGGTAATCATTACAAGTACACGAGGTTACGTAATCAGATACTTTTTTAAAGGTACACTAGTAAGTAACGCATACTTTTTCTTAGAGGAAATCTCTGAGTTACTTGGTTTCCATGTTTGGACTGACAGACTTGGTGTTGCCATGTTGAGAGAAAATCGGAGTAGTGCAGAGCGTTGGTGTGAACATGATCTACTGTAGCTCTAGAATACATATGAAATGGTTACTCATCTCACTTGCAAAAAACAATCAGTATCCTCAAAATCAATAAAAAACCGTCCAAATGCACACTCAGAATATTATGACAAACCGGGCAATCATAAATAAGGACAAATATAAGTTAGTATTTAATTTCCCATTTAATAACCAATGTCTTTGATACTGACCTTCGGATGATCCAGTTCAACCATACTAAGCAAACATAAAACATTTGTTTCATTTTAGTTATTGCTGAATAGTGTTGAACTCTTCTCCTGCGTCATATTCTTCATGAAATTTGTTTGAGCTGCGTTCTCTACTGTACAGACGTGAACTTTCATTTCCTTCAGCCTGAGGCTTATTCACTTCACTTTTGGTGTGAAAGGGCCTTTATAGTTGTAAAAGAATAACTTTTTTTATATATGTTAAAAACCAACAGGCAAGCCCTGCCCCAGATTTAAAAAGTAAAATAAAAGTAACGTAACGGATTCTTCCCTTTAAAAAGTCACTAAGTAACGTCATTAGTTATTTTTTTTTGGGAAGTAACGCAATATTGTAATGCATCACCCTGTAAAGTAACTTTCCCCAACACTGCGTATATATGTCTATATATACTATCTATCATATATTAATAGTTATATATATTATATATATAATTATATATATTTAAACCGAAGTATAGCAGAACAATTATGTAACATAACAATCAACAAATCCTTTCTCTAACTGTATAAGGAGGCAACACAAAGGTGACATGGAGGATAGGAGATACACGGCAGGATTGGTCATTATCTGACCTCAAACTTCGCATCACCTTCACTTTAACTACTGATCAAACCCACAGTAAATGTGCAGACGGTGCACGATTCTCCTCTGATGTATGCTTCAGTTGTAGACCTGACCTGCTGTTGTTTCACGGTTTGTTGAAGGCACTATTTTAGTTTGTGTGGACAAATAACACAGAGACTTACACAGCGACATTTCACGGGTTTGTGAACAAGTAGAAAGTTGTTACATTTGACTTGGACAATTTCTCTTGCATAAAAGGATCTTTATTACTTTTCAGTTGTAATATTTTGAACGTTGTATACTATATTCATAAAGTTTTAGAAATAAATACTATTATTCAGTGAAGGGTACATTAAATTGATCAAAAGTGACAGTAAAGACATTTATAATGTTACAGATGATTTCTATTTCACATAAAAGAGTCCTGAAAAAATGTAACTCTTTCTTGAGCAGCAAATCAGAATATTAGAATGATTTCTGAAGGATCATGTGACGCTGAAGACTGGAGTAATGATGCTGAAAATGTAGCTTTGCCATCACAGGAATAGGTTACGTTTTGTATTATATTGCACAATATTATTACATTGACAATATTAAAATTTTTCCTTATTTGTAATCAAATAAATGCAGCTTTGGTGAAGACAAAAATTATTACAGACTCATAATCTTGGAATCTGTCTAAGTGTAAAAGTGATGATAATTTTAAGTGCTGCTTACTGTCTGTGCTTCAGAGATGGCGATGTCTCCCACTGCTATGGTGGCCCGCCGGGCTCTTGCTGCTGCATCACAAGGAAGCCATGAAGGAGGAGGTTTGAGATGTTTTTCTTGGGCTGGGCTAGATGAAACAGGGTAAAATAAGCAGATGTTATCCAGTATGGATAGGCAAGTTCTCATGAACCATAATAAAATATTACTTTATTACCTAAAAAATCAAGAATGTCGAAAAAATTATATAATTTTCAGGTTATTTACACATTCACACAGTAAGAAAAAAATACTGACACAAATAAGATCATTTAAAAACATTTACGCAATAATCAATGACTCTAATAATAGATGTACTGATGATTTGAATCATACACAGCAAGGACCTGGAAGATCCTGTCCTTCGTATTAGCCCTTCCCGGTGTGGGTGTCTGCATGGCAAACGTTTACATGAAGATGCAGGCCCATTCTCATGATCACCCAGAGTTTGTGCCATACCCACACCTCCGCATTCGAACCAAGGTGCCTATACTCTTGTGTTTTTCAGTCAAAGTATGCATGATGTGGACTTCTCTCCGATTCCTCTACAGACATAGAAGAAAATGTTGAGGCCTTCACTTTGTAAAACATCCGAAATACATTGGACATGACATGAATCATTTTCAAATAGCATTGTCTTTCTTTCACAGCCATGGCCATGGAGTGATGGGAATCACTCCCTCTTCCACAACTCTCACACGAACCCTCTGCCCACTGGTTATGAGGGACCTCACCACTGAGCAGGACACCCCCTGCTGTCTCAACTGTCCGTCCCCTCAGACGCCAATCAACACTGATGGACAAGCTTCTAACATTTTTAACAGAAATAAACAACAGTTTTCACATTAATTTTGTGTGTGTGTGACTGATTATGAAAGGTCCCAAACAATACATGGTTAAGACTATTTGAAGTATTTATTTAATTCTATTTAGTATTGACTCAATTTGCCAGTTGCCAAATAAAAAGTCCAGGACTGAACTGAGAACAAAAAAAAAACATGAAGAAATTGCTCAATCCAAATGAGGCACAAATTCTAGAAGAAAACAATGTAGACAACATTAATGCAGAGCTCATTTATTGAGAACCATCCTCTGCCTTCCACCAACATTTGGCCATTTCCATGATTCAATTTCTCATATATATACAAAAACAAAAAAAAACAAAAAAGATGGCACTCCAACATACATCAGATAATCCAGACTTCTATAAACGAATAAAGTGGCATATACAAAAAGAAAAATATAGCAAACATAAACAGCTCTTTCTACTTGTCATTCTATTATTCACATAACATACTGTACAAAATCATGTACAACATCTGGATGCACTGTGATTACCATGGAATCAGCATCAAACCCTTTTTTGCAAAATAAGATGAATAAATGAAGTTAAACAAAAAAAAACAACAACACGTAGTTGGTCATTCTACTCCATATACAAACACATCTTGGGGGGAAAAAAACGTGCACATGAAAATAGTAGGAATTAGAATACTCTTAAGTATTTTTCAAAATATTTTTGCTAACTGAAGTTGAATGAAAATCTTGTCCCAAACATCCCAAAAATTCAGTACTTCCCATTCCCTTTTTGTGTGTGCATTAAAGCAGCTATTAAATTTGTTTACACCATCAATTTATTACATTCATTTCACTATCCACTACTGTTTGCCCTTTAGCTGAGGGCTGTCTTGACGAGGTTTAAGATGTCCTGCCTCAGCCCTTCTGTGCAGTACGCCTCTTGCGCCAAACACAGGAAGCAGTCAGTGGAGAGGGAGGGGTGAAGGGGAGCAGGATGGAGCCCCTGAGGCCGCAGCAGCATGGACAGACAGACCTGGCCCAGTCGCAGGTAAGAGTAGCGCTGTGAGAACCAGTACACTTGTGGCAGCAGAGACCTCAGCCAAGCTGCCTCAGTGTCAGAAGTTGATGACGGAACTGGTTTGGAACTTTGAGAGGATTTAGAATGTTGTTTGGAACACTTTGACACTTCAGTTTTAGTCAACTGTGGTGATCCTTCAGGACCCTTGCAGACCGAACCAGCATCCATTCCATCTTTCGAACAGCAACGTTTGGTCAGGCTCCGTATGACTGAGTAGAGAAGGTCCATACTTAGGTCCTCAGCTGACCGCTGTAAACCAGGTACTAAAAACCTACAAGCCCCAATCATCACTTCAGCCAGTGGGGTTTTCTGGAATTCCTTCTCTTCTGCCAAGCATGATTCAACCTGGTCCTGTGGTCTAAGCAGCCCATGAGAGGCTAGAGAGGACAAAACAAGACAACTTGTATCATGCTTTGACATCCGGTCTTTGTTTCCGTCAGTCAAACAACAGCCGTGTAAGTAGTGGAGAACAGGTAAGAGCATCCCACTGTTTACATCCTTGATCCGGATGGCCTCACCTTTAGCTTTCTGGGCCTCCCCAAATCCTCCCATCAAGAGGGCTCTAAAATACTCAGACCCAACGTCTTTGGCTCCCTCTTCCCCAGTGACAGCCTCGTGATTGGCTAGTAGAAGGGTTCCATCGTCAAGGAGGAAAGTTAGGTCATGAGTTGCCTTCAAGTAGGGACATGACTGGTTTTGTTGCGGCTGGGATTTGTTATCCAGAAATTGGGTTGTCTCTGTTCTGGTCTGGCAATCTATGCTACAATTCTTTCTGTCCTCCTTGGAACTTGACAGCAGACTGGAGAGGCAGCCAATCAGAAGAGAGACGTACAGGGATTTAAATCTCGAAGGGGATGGTTGTTCAAGAGGATGCAACCAGCCGGCAAGAAATGCCCAACATCTGTCAGATTGTCCATCTTCATCATCATCTTCTCTGTGACAGCCAATCAGTTCAAGAGCTGCTGCCAGCCCTCCACTATCCAAAAGCAGCTTCTTCAAAAGAACTCTATTGCTGCAGAGGAAAAACAAAGAAGGTGATCAAATCAGCTACATGGGACAAGAGTGGCATTTGCTTTTTGTTCTATTAATTTCTTTAAAAAGACATTAAAAACATGATTCTTACATGCAATTACTTGAATACACCTCTTGTGTAGAACATGTTTTTAAGATATATATTAAAATTCACTTAAACATTTTGGGAGGATGGTTCAATTTGACCTTTTTATGACAAGTCAAGCTCAGTTAAGGCTGGTGCAGCTCCCTAAAAACTTGATATCCATGAATTGATTTAGTGTAACAGACACAAGTAAAAATCCCACTTATTTTCTCCATTGGGGAATTGATTTTAACAGTAACTTATAAACCTTTAAAGACAGACATACTCTGAGCTGCAAGGTTGTTAATTAATGGTGTAGCTTTTGTTGAAGCCATCAGCCCACATTATGACAACTTTTTAAAACATTCTTCTCAACAGCAGAATTCATGGTGAATGACTATGATTCCGTAAAGAAATCTCCACCAATCTAATAAACGAAACTAGCAAATCACACCAAAGGTACAGTTTAGCACCCACCCACTCTTATGACAGATGAAGAATCATTTGTCATGAAGAATATGTATGCATATATGCATAATTTGCAACAAATGTAAAAAGATATTATTTTGACATGCACAATCAATATCTTTAAATCAATAGTTTTACATTTCGCCATCACTTTTATTTTGACTATGTTGTTCACAGTCTTCAATGGTTTGTACGTCTTTTGCTTAATAAAGCTGTTAGGTACAGAATAAAAAGGACCTCTATCTTTTTGTCTGATTTTCAAACACTTTTTGCTTCAAAAGAAAATGTAAATTCAATTGGTTTGGTCAAAGATTTTTCTTAAACTACAAAAACATATAGTTTACTTTCCTATGAACTTGACACATGGTTTAAATATATATCTTTTTTTATTCGCTAACACTTTGATTTGACATTGACCCACATATATTAGGCTATAAAAGCATTAGAAATAAACCCTGAAAGTCAATTAATCATACCTGTTAATCAGAGGCAGAGAAAGGACACAGTGCAGCTTGTCAGATTCAGAGCCTGACAGCATGATGTGTGTAAGAACTCCAGTGCCAAATCCAGACTCGCTCTGAACCCTCAGATTACTAAGCAGACCCAAACCTGAGGAGCAAGAAACATTTTAGCTTTGAACAAACAGCAGTCTTAATATGCTTCAATATCGTATATTAATAAAGTCACAAACCTAGTTGTGTGATTTTGCCTTTGACTTTCTCTGATTGTCTGTCCGTTACTCCTTTGCATCCCCCGATCTCCTCTCCTCTCACACACAGTCTCTGTTTGATCAGAGCCACGGCTCCAGTTCTGACCAAAGACTGGAAGCAGTTTGGGTTGCAGCTGAGGCGCCCAAGCATCCGAAAGCATCGCCCACTGGGGTCATGGTGCTGGGTGAGGTAGTACAACAGCCCGGAGAAAACATTTGTGTTGATGAGCGCTGTGCTGGGGTCTGAGGCATGGGAGAAGCGTGACAAGAGCAGAAGAATGGGGGATTCTGGGGCCCAGGCCTCAGGGTGATAAGGATGATGGTAGACTGGGGTTTTTGACATCACAGGGGGGCTGTCCAGGGTGACCACACTACAGCGAGAGGAGGATGTAGAGGAGGACGAAGAGGCACGGAGCCTCTTTCTGGGAGGAGAGGAGATTTGGAGGGGAGATGAGGAAGGTTTTGTCACTGAAGGTGGTTGCTCAGATTGAGGGGAGGAGGCACAGGAGGGCTGTGAAGAGGAAGGCGACCCTGGTACGTTTCGAGGAGATATTGGAATGGAGGAGAAGGCGGAGGAGGAGGAAGAGGAAGAGGAGAGTCGGATGGGTTTGGAGCGGGTGGAGGGAGAAAAGTGGGGCGGACGCAAGGTCGAGCTTTGCGAGATCTCAGAGCAAGGTGACGATGAGATGGAGGATTGAGGGCTGCTACTAAAGACTTCACTTCCACATGGGGATTCAGTCAGCTCACCCTCAGATGAGATCAGACCCTCAGAAACCAGCCAAGACCTGGAGGAAGGCACACAGACAAAACTGAGCAACATACAAGCAATTTTTCCATAAAACATGTAGCTCAATGTGGTTCACAAATCAAATTACAAAGGATCACACTTAAATTATGATTGGCATGTTCATACTTCCAAAACGTGCTCTCTGATTTTGGTCATCTTGTCAATGAAATTACTGAGAGAAAAAAGGCAATTAATAAAGGGTTTCTGATTTTCTAAAAAATTAGTCATGATGATGACTAGGTCTAATTGTTTTAAATGAAAACATTTTGTTTATATGCGGCAAGAAAACAATAACGCCGCAAGATATTGATGCACTAACAATATTTTTAGAAGACGACATTCTATAATTTAAAAATGAATGTCAAATTAAAGTCAGGTTTTCCCAACAAGGACAGTTTTAAAACTTATTGATAAATGGTCAAACGTGTTTACATTTTTGAATGTTTGGTTTAATTTTCTAATCAATGAAAATATTTAACATTTTGTTGACTAAAACTAGATAGTAAAACTGACTAAACTTCATGATGACATGAAAAATTGTCTTAAAATTTAAAGCAAAACGAAAACTCTAAAGAAAAAAGGTGTATAATTTAATGCTGCATATCATATTACTGATCAGTGCTGTTAGTCTGCCAAGTGAGAAAATAATTATGTGCATGATTTTTTCATGATTTTTATGTTCTGCTTTTGGTAAGACTATGAATAGCTGACCTAAGGCTGAGGAAGCTGGAAGATCCCGACGTCTGGTCTTTGCTCACATCCTCCCTCTTGTTCCCTTCAAGGGCTGAGAAGTCAAACGAGTCAAAACACGAGGTCATCAGTTCAGAGCATGGAGAACCAGAGGACAGGCTGGCATCCATCTTTCCTGCAGTCAGTTCTTCTCCGTGAGCAAGCTCAACCAACCGCTTGATCAGCAGCGGCACCAGCCCGAGCTCCTGCAGCTGTTCAAGGGCAGATTCATCATAGACGAAGTCCACACAAGCTAGAACGGCGAAACGCGTGAGCGGATGGCTTTGATGGGCAGATAAAAAGCTGATCAACACCTCCAGTCCCCCACTCTCCTTTACTTTAGCCCTGTTCACAGCCTCTCTGCAGCAGAGGCACAGGGCCTTGAAGAACACACCTGACTTCAGAGGATCCTTTTTCACTTCCGCTGCAAACTTCTGAATGACTCCCAACGAACCAACCAGCGGCCTCAGGCAGCCTTGAGAGCACAAGTTAGCCAGAGTCTTCAAAGCTAGCTCTTCCAAAGGCCGACAACCTTCTCCTGAGGCAAGGACCCCCAGCTGAGTCAATGCCCCGGACCTGGACATCTCTCTGGCGCACTCTGCACTGCAGCCTCTGGTGAGCTCATGAATGGCACGAAGAGATGCCCGTTGCAGACCTAAAGGGTACTCTGGAGCAATGAACAAAGCGAGAGATGGAAGAGCGCCTTGTGAAAGCAGCAGAAGTCGGTTGGCAGGCGTGTCAGAAAGGTAGACAAGCGCCCGGGCAGCAGACTGGACACATTCCACTTTAGGAGCACAGAGTTCAGTGGCTGGAGTCAGTGAAGAGGGAGAGGATGGAGGTGGAGAGAGAGACAAGCAGAGCAGGAGAAGTGGAACACCACCTGAGCGAGAGAGACAGAAATATAACAGCCTTTACAGCCTGTGACTGTATATAATGGAGGAGAAACATAATAATAATTATTATATTACTTTAAGCATATGAAATTCTGGGACTAACCTGCAGAGTGGACCTCAGCAGAACTCTCTGGGTCCATCGCAAGATTTCCCAAAGCTCGTGCTGCTCGATTTTGAACCGTCTCCACAGAGACATTCCTCTTGAGCACATCCACTACAAAAATGAAAGATCATAAGCATTTTGTGACCATAACTATTTATGCAAATAAGCAGCATTTTTTGTAGTGATGCGATGGCATTGAAAGAACATGTTGGTTTCCCCCAATAAAAAACTTCAGAGAAAAGTTTTCAAAAGAACCATTTTGGTTCAGTGTAAAGAACATTTTAACAGTCTAAAGAACCGTTTTCCTCTATAACGAACCATTTGTGCAATGAAACGATTCCATGGATGTTAAAGGTCCTCCATGAAACCAAATGTGCTAATGAAAAAACTTTTTTTTTTTTTTGCTGTGATCTCATGTGAGTGACAGGTTGCTGGGGGTCATCAGAAAAGAAATCTCATTGCAAGGGGGAGGGAAGTTATTTTGATTAAAGATTGCTAGGGCACATACATTTATTATATAGATTAATAATAATGACATGCATTGATAAATCATTTATAATAATGACTGCAATATTCCAAAGATAATAAGAATTGTCAATTCTGATTTCATAATGACTTTAAGAGGAACATGTTACAGAGTATAAAATTATATATAAAAAGTATGTGGAAAATGAAAAATCTGGATCCATCTGATCTTAACAACTACAGACCCATTACTAAATTGTCAGTTTTATCAAAAGTATTGGAGAAAGCCGTTTTTTTTTTCAGTTCTCCCCTTACTGCATCCTTTTTAAGTATGGTTTTAGATCCAAGCATAGCACTGAATCAACCTTGTCAGGAGTGGTTAACGACTTGTTACTAGTTGTGGATTCTGGAAATTGTGCAGTTTTGTTATTGTTGGATTTAAGTGCGGCGTTTAATACAGTGGATCACTGCATTCTTATAATAGGCTAAAAACCGAGGTTGGTATCTGTGATTCAGCCTTAAAGTGGTTTGAGTTCTATTTTACTGAGAGGAGCTTCTCTATGAAGATAGGTCAGTTTTATTCATCGCCTGCTTCTGTTATGGGTGGGGTGCAGCAGGGCTCCATATTTGGCCCAATTTTATTTGCCCTGTACATGCTCCCTCTTCATTACATTTTTGAATTTCACAAGGTTCCCTATCACATTTATGAGGATGATACCCAGTTGTACATGTCAATAAAACGTGGGTCAAAGTCCTTATCTGATTTGCTAGCTTGTGTAAATGACATCAACAGTTGGATGGGTGATAATTTTCTTCAGCTGAATGAAAACAAGCCTGTAGTCATTCTATTTGGCTCCCCCTGTTTGGTAGATGGCCTGACCTCTATCTGCAAGCAAATATCCATACTTATGTAAAAAAAACCTGGGTGTTGTTTTTGATTCGGAGTTAAAATTCCACAAGCAAATAAACTCTGTTGTCAGAGCCAGTTTTTTTCCAGCTTAGGGGTTTACGGAAACTGAAATCTTTTCTATCTTTCAGTGATCTAGAGACAGTCATTCATACCTGTGTTATTGCATTGAACTACGGCTGATTAGGTTTACAATGCTTTATATGCTGGTGTCAACCAGTTTTCCCTTTCACGTTTGCAGCTGGTTCAAAATGCTGCAGCTCGCTTCTTAATGGGGAAGAAAAAGAGTGAGTATATCATGCCTATTTTAGCACTTCTACATTGGCTACCAGTTAAATTCAGAATTGAATACAAGGTTTTGACTTTTTTATTTAAAGCCTTGCACGGTCTGGCTCCTGTTTACATCTCAGACCTTATTTGTCCATACTCCCCCCAAAGATCTCTTAGATCATCCTCTGACAAACTATTAACCGTCACATTGTCCCGCTTGAAATCGAAAGGTGACACAGCCTTTTCTGTATTAGCCCCTAAGCTGTGGAATTCGCTACCTCGATCTGTTAGGATATCCTCCTCTTTATCTACATTTAAATCATCCTTGAAAATGTATCTCTTTTCTCAGGCCTATTCATAATTTTAGATATGTTAGTCTTAGTGAGTTAAATTATTTGCATTCTGTTTTATGGTTAAAGATTTAATTTTTTTAAACTCTGTATTTTTTGTATGACTCATCTTTTTATTGTGTTATTGTGAAGCACATTGCTCAGCATTTATGTTGTTTTAAGGTGCTACATAAATAAAAATGACCTTGACAACAGCCATGTCTGATGTCAGTATGAACAGGGCATGGAAAAGGAACCGATCTTTATGAAGCCTTTGAGTGACTTACCAACAACAGATATGCCATCAAGCTTTCTTACCTATGCGAAGAATAATAATAAAAAAAGCATTAATCATATACAAAAAAAACCAAAGCTGCATATATGTAATCAACGTAAGCTATACATTAGAGCGGCATCTTTCTTACTTCTAGTCTTGTCTGTTTTTCAGTGCAGCAGTTGGCCAGGATGCTAAGTGCCAGGTCCAAAAACTTTCTGGAGCTTTCTGGTCGCCTGAGGAGATCCAGCAAAGGAGGGAGTCCTCCTCGTGATTGGTAGCGGGTTATCCTGCCACCACCTCCTTTGATGTGTTGCGTCCGAATGGCCACCAATGCCCTCCACTGACCAGCTTTGAGTCTCTTGTCTGCATCCCTGGCTTTGTCACCTCCAGTGACGATCCTATTTTCTGCTCCTGTCAGTCCACTGCTGTGACTGTCTGCTAATGTGCGTGTTTTGGACAGCTGAGCCAAACACCAGGTCAGAGAGGATTCTGGGAGAGTGGCGAACGCCTCCGAGGTGCTGTTCAAACTTTTTGAATGTCGTTTAACTCCTTGTTCTGAAGGTGTAGACATGATGAACCAGGAGTCCAGAAGCACCTCCCCACAACCACCCCCTGTTTTGTAACTTAATTATTTTATCTTCCTAATAACGTAAGGTACAACAATATTTCAGTGGCTTTAAATAACTTGGCAACAAACACTTATTCTATCAAGAATTAAAAAACGAAAAATAAATAAATAAAAGAACACAAGAACTAATACAAAATTCTCCTATGATTGACACATTCCATCCACAGAGAAACAAGCATTCGAAAAACTACAACTACCAAGTTCATCAATCAAAGCAAGCCCAGAGCAATGACTTCTGGGAAATGAAGTATTTTAACCAATGCGATATATTTCATTACGGCCTACAGTGGGAGGTAGGCCACAAAAATAAAATCCTTGACAGTGCTGCCTGAGATTAATCTATTTGGGTGTATTTTGATGTTTCGATGAAGAGTGAGAAGGCTTCGTTAACTTTTCATCTTACTCACGTCAAATTTCCTACGCGCTACAAAGCGCAATCGCCTCAGATTTGCACGGCGCCATCTTTAGTAGAGCAACAAACAGGAGGGTTTTTCAGAAAGGGAGGGGTATTTGTAGACTCAGGCTCTTTAACGCTTATGGGAGTTGTAGTTTCTGGATAGCTCAGTTATTGACTTATTTAATACTTAAGATAACGAAACATTAAAAACGGTGTAAATTAATGTATGCAGATGTTTATTTTGCCATAAAGAAGAAAACAGCCTGTACGTTTTGACGTTCTACCTTTCGCGCGACACACTTGTAAAAACAATGGCTAGCATTTCCCACAATCCCCTCTCACACGACATGTCCATTTCCGGAAAAAAGCACAACAACACCCTGCTCAGCGCTGCCTGGCGCAAACGAGGTCGTTGTTATTATCATCGCTGTTGTCGACGCTCGGAAAGAACTCATCGCTGGAGTTGTTAAAATCCACGATTAGTCGCAATAACGCTTGACGAGATTAATAAAAATTAAATGCCACATGGAGGCCACTGAGTCAATTGTCACAGACGCCATTGAGGTGGAGGAATCAACAACTACGGTTACGACTTTGGAGACCGAAAAGTCCAAAGCAGGTAAGATGTGAGTAAGTGGATGCAGCAGTGTGTGCACCAGGCATCGCCAGCGAGGAGGACACGATGAGCCTGATGCTGCAGATTGGCCTTCCCACCCGTTTTAGGTTTTTTAGAAGAGCTTCAGACCTCCAAAACAATATATTTATTACGGTATATTTTAACTAGCATACATTCCTAACAACCGGGTTTCTTGAATATTTTAATTGCGTGTAATATTTAGCAGTATGCAATAATGGTAAAGTAAATAAAAGTAGAAATTTTTTTTTTTCATATAACTTGAGAGATTTTTCTGTCTCTCCATTGTCCTTACAGACTTATGCTTCAAAAAGTTCATAAAGACATCAGAAAAGCATATAAATTGAGCAGTTAATCCTAGTCTAGTGTTCATTTAATTCGTTCATTTTATTTATTAGCCTAAATTAAGTATTCATCAATATGGAGTGATCATGTTTCTTCAGAAAACACACACGCATAAGCAGAATTGTGATTTTATTTTTTTCATGTTTTAACTTTTTTTAATGTTCCAGTTTTTCCAGTATTAGGCCTACATTTCCTCCTAAATATTTGATTACGTTCTTGTTCTGGAATAACTTAACGATCTGCTCTTCTTTTTCATTCAGAGTTTGTGTGGACTCTGCAAGCTACATGGCATCTCGTCCACGTTCGTTTGGACATGGACCCAGAGTTTGACCAGCCCGTGTGCAAGAAGAAGAAGCTGTGGGAGACCGTGGCCGAGAGAGTGACTGCAAAGCTAAGAGCCGAGGAAGGCACTGACGTTTCAGTCAAAGCCTTCGAATGTGACCTGAAGTGGAGAAACATGTTAGCGACATATCGCAAAAATGCTGAGCGAGCCAGAAGACTGGGAACCAGCAGTGTTCACTGGGAGTTCTTCAAGGAGATGCATAAAGTGCTGGGAAGGAGCTACGAGGAGGTTGAGGCTCAGCGCAAGGCGAAGCTCAATGGCACCAAGCTGGGCAAGGCCATAGCCAGCAAACGATTTACCCCGATACTGCCCACACCCACAGCTACAGCGCCACAGTTACCCAACACCAGGCCTCCTCAGGATTTGCTGCAGTTGTACCTGGAGCTGCAGGAGAGGAAACTGAACATGTGGGCTCAGCAGAAAGCGCTGGAAGAGAGGAAGATCGAGGCCATTAATAACTTGGCACGTGCCATAACTTTCCTGTCCCAGAACAATACCATGCAAATGCCCAAAGAGTGTCTGTCGGACACCCCTGTTACCCAACAGTAGTCTTTTCAGATAGGAAATGCATTTTTATTTTTAGAGAAATGCCCGATATGTTGAACCCTTTTCAGAGAATTAAAAAGACTTGAACTGAACAGCAATTTGTTGAAAAATGCTTGGTTTTCCTTTCCTTCAGTGTGAATTTCAAAAATATAACTGAGAAGTTAAAAACGTCAAATTCATGAATGAGTACGTTCAATAAACGTTGAGTACAGGGCAAGTTGTACATAGTATTTTTGTGTTTTAATAAAAAATATCATACAAAATGTTCATGTTTTCTGCTAAAGCTTTTTTCATACCACCAAATATTTATCAATTGCACAGAATCTCAAGAGCTTCAAAGGAATAGTTCACCCCAAAAAATGAAAACTCTGTCATTAATTACTCACACTCATGTGAGTTTTTTGACAGGAATGGACCAGTGTTATTATCATTAACTTAAATTAAAACCATTAAAAAAAATACATTACTTGAAATAAAATACAAAAAAAGACAAATCTCCGCATTCAGTATTTTTGTGATTTAATAAAAATCATACAAAATTTGGTTACACTTTATCTTAAGGTGTCCTTGTCACAGTGTAAATATACAGTAAAGGGTTAGTTCACCCAAAAATGAAGTTCTGTCATTAATTACTCGCCCTCGTGTCGTTTCAAACCCGTAAGACCTTAGTTCATCTTCAGAACACAAATTAAGATATTTTTGATGAATTCTGAGATGTCTCGGACCCTCCCATAGACAGCAATGTAATTACCGTATGTATTAAATGTATTAAAAACGTAGGAAGGATATTGGTATTTTTGTTTTCTTTGCGTACAAAAAGTATTCTAGTAGCTTCGTACAATTACGGATGAACCACTGATGTCACCTGGTATTTTACAGATCTCCTTGCTACGTGTTAATTACATTGCTGTCTATGCAGGGTCAGAGAGCTCTCAGAACTCATCAAAAATATATTAATTTGTGTTACAAAAAATGAATGAATGTCTTATGGGTTTGGAACAACATGAAGGCGAGTAATTAATGACAGAATTTTCATTTTCGGGTGAACTATCACTTTAAGTACTGATAAATATTAATTAACTACATGTACTTACTAAATGGTTAGGATTAGGGTTTATGTCATCATTTACATATCATTCCTTAGTTTGTGACGGTTTTGTTTTGACTTGAATGGACAAGTGTTATCATCATTAACTTAAACTAAAAACATACAAGAATTCATTCAATTAACATTAACTGAAATAAAATACAAAAAACAAACTTATTCTCAAACATTCATGTCACTTTTGTTTAGTTTAAGGTACTAAATAACAAAGTTTTGTGGATATTATATAGATATATAGATAAATATAAACAAAAACGAGTTAAAATTGTTGTATTCATGTAAAATGCGTAATTGTATTTATGTAATTATTGTAGTTTTTCATTAACTGTTCCCTGCTGGTGGAATGACCTGCCCAACTCGATCCGAGCAGTTGAGTCTTTAGCCATCTTCAAGAATCGACTAAAACACGTCTGTTCCACCTTTATTTGACCCTTTAACTTTAGCACTTTCTATTCTATTTTAATTCTACTTTATTCATTTATCTTCTTTTTTTATAAAAAAAAACCTAACACTAGCTTTCTATTTTATCTAACTGTTTTTCTTTTTGTGTGTGTTTGTGTTAGGCGTTAGGCTAACCGAGGCTTGTCATTTGCACTTACATATCGTTGCTCTTTTGTTAGTATTGACTGCTTCTATTGCTATCATGTGTAAGGCGCTTTGGATAAAAGCGTCTACTAAATGAATAAATGTAAATGTTAATTAAAAATCATACAAAACGTGTATCGATTTTTTTATGCCAAAACTTTCTTCATATAATAAAATATCCATTAATCACATACATAACCTTAGAGCTTTTGAGAGATAGTTCACCCTAAATGACAACTCTGATATCATTTCCATGTCGTTCCAAACCCATAAGACTTCCGTTCACCTGAAACACAAATTATGATATTTTAACGAAACCTTGCTACATTCCACCAAAATGCTGGTCAAAAAGGTCACAGATGAGATGTTAAAGAAATTCACTTTTTATTTACTTACACTCTATATGAAAAACAGATTTAATTGAAGCTTCTATTCATTACCCTAAATTAAATCAGTTTTTTATATAAAGCAATTGTTTTACTTCAGAAGACTTGATCCGCTTGATTCATATGGTTTACTTTTTGATGAGTGAAAGTTTTGGCTTTGTGAACTTTGAATGAATGGACAAAAATGATAAAAAATAAAAATAAAAAAAGATAATAAAAACGTCTTCATTTGTGTTCCAAAGATGAATGAAAGTCACATGGGTTTAGAATGACAGTTTCTTTTTTTTGGGTGAACTATCCGTTTAAATATGCAAATCAGTGTCAAAATCTTATTGTGGTGCTGCTTCCAATGTGCTGTAAAGCAGATTCACTACAGTCTCTCTCATTTTCAGCCCAGCAGCATCTTCGTTTACCTCGCCCACATCTTCCGGTGTGCTTCTCTCTACCAGTCCCTTTGTCACATCCCCCATGTCCAGGAAAACATTGTGTAATATACAAGCAGTCAGAACCACGGCTTTCGCCCTGTCGTAGTTCCCCATATCCAAGTACCTCAATTTCTGGAATCGCTCTTTTAAGTCTGCCACAGCCTGGTTGAATCGGCCCAAATGGTTCCCCACCGATCTGTTGTAGAGGTTTTCCTGCGGCTTTTGACATGTTGAGAACGGAGTAAGTATTTGTTCTGTGAGCGGGTATCCGGCTCCGGCTATCAGGCAGGTCCCTGGAGGCACCATCTCAGGGTTTTGCCGAATCCTTTCAGCTAACGCGCTTCCTCTGTCTTTTTCCGATCCTTTGCTGATGTGGCAGTAAATGAAGCGACCTTTGTCATTGCAGACCAGTTCCAAGTTCAGCCATGAATCTGGATGTGGCTCGATCTTAGGTCTCTTGGCCTCCGGAGCGTCGCTCTCGCTGTCCGGTTTCCCAGCTGGCAGGCGGATGGGGACGCGTGTGTCGCCCAGCACGCCGAGCACTCGAGGGAGGCCTCTCTCTTCCAGACCCTCACTGCGACTCAGCCAGCTGGAGAAAGGAAGCAGATGCTGGAGGGCCTCCTGTCCTACAGGGAGAAAGGAGAAAACAATGCGTAAACCTGCTAAGCAACTACAACAGCGTTATTTTATTATCATTGATATACTACTATAGTTTTTATTAATATCTAGAATTATCTTTTATATTTTCAGTTTTCATTTTAAATTTAGTTTTAGTAATTTTGTTTGTTTTTGTCATTTTTACTATTTTTAAATGTCTATTAAAAAAATTTGACTAAATGAAAATGCTAAATTGTTAGAGAAAATTTCAGTTTTTCATATTTAATTTGAGCTAGTTAATTTTAAAGTAATGAAAATGTTTTTCATGTTTTGATTTCAATGATAATATGAATTAATGCAATGTGAACACTGATACTGTATTTTAATGACTTATTTTGTTGAATTTTTTGTTAGTTTTAATAAATAAAATTACGTTTTTATAAAAGCAATAAGCCCCTCGAAGCCGTGGTTTACAGTGAATTTATAACAGCTAACTCCACTTCGTGTTGTACCTAACAACGCCCCTTAGCGGTTATAAATTCACTGCAAACCACGGCTTCGCGGGGCTTATTGCTTTTATAAAACGGTTATTCCATATACGTAGAACGGTTTCACAAAATAAAACCGAGCAAATAACGTGTAATGATAAAACAGTATTCTTCCACCAAACAATGTAGTTCCTCAGAATCAGTTGTGGTTGCAACAAAGTGTTTGCCGAGCAACACACAGACGTAAACAAAGGTGTGTGTTTGTAGAGTAATTTACAACAGCTTCGTACGCGGCTCAGCCAATCAGAATCAAGGACCGGAACAATCCGTTTTATAATAGTTCATTTACAGTGGTGGACAAAGTTAGACTAGTATTTTCACCAGCTACAAATGCTTTAAGTCAGTTATTTCTATCTTTTGCTGTAGTGTGTCAGTAGGAAATATCATTTCCAAACATTCATTTTGCCATTGATTGTAATAATGCAGTGAGATTTTTGTTTGCACGACGAGCCAGTGCTGCACACAGAGATCTGATCTGATCATCATCAGTCTGTCTGGAATGACTTGAAGAAACAGAACAAACTGAGACAGTCTCAATCCACAAGAACTGTGGCAACATCTCCAAGATGCTTCAAGAAACCTACCTGCAAAACTACAGCACTGTTAAAAGTTTTAGGCACTAAACTGAGGCTGTAAAATGAGGATGCTGTCAAAAATAATGTCATAAATAGATTTTCTTTATCAATTAACCCTTAACTAAATTAAATCAACATTTGGTGTGAGCATCCTTTACGTTTAAAGCAGCTTTTGCCCTCGGTTCACTTGCACATAGTTTGTCAGTTAGCTTTGCAGGTAGATTTCTTGAAGCATCTATTTGAACTGATTTAATCCTGTTCCTGCCATTAAAATAGCCATAGATAAAATAAAACAATTGTGTGGAACTGTCACCTAATTAACTTGTACCTGTAGGCCATTGAACGAGCCGATCCTTTTGTGTGATCACTTGTTCACAGAAAGAGAAGAAGATCCTGTGAATATTCCCCTTCTCCAGATGGAAACTAGAGGACACGCTGCGATAGCTGATGCGTTTGGACAGGAGGGTGAGGGACAGGAGGACAGTGTGAGACAAGGACAGTCGAGCTCTTCCAGACAATCGGTTCTTGCTGTAGCCCGTGTTGGAGCTTTGCAGAAAATTTGTCACATACTGCAAGAAATAAGACGATGAGAATGATGTAAAGCAGTGGTTCTCAACCTTTTCAATTCTAAGGCCCAATGACTTTTCCAGTTGTTCATGGCTTGCTGGATTAAAGGGGTCATGAGACACGATTTCATGTTTTCCTTTGTCTTGGAGGTGCAAGCTGATTGTGAATAGATAAGATCTTTGAAGTTGCAAAGACTAAAGTCTCAAGAGATATTCTTTATAAAAGTTAAGACCCTCCTAAAACGGCTCGTTTCTAACACGCCCCCACATGTCTAGTCACGATGTGAGAAAGATTTGCATAACCCCGCCAAATGTTCACGCAAAGAAAGAAAGAAAGAAGGCGTAACTTTTATTCACACTGTAGTATTGTTGCTGCCGCCGCCGACATGTAAGCTGATATCAAAGTATGGTAGGGGCGTAACATTTCCGTCATTGCTTGAGGTATTCAGCCAATCACAAGGCACTGGATAGCTGGCCAATCACAGCACACGCGCTATGTATGTGTTTTTTTTTTTACCTTACACCACGTAAACACACTGCATTACACCAAATAATGTTCTTTTAAACAGCATCATATGACCCCTTTAAGGTAAAGCTATCTAAAATGACTCTCAATTTCTACCTGATAAAGTATTTTAGAGCTTGGAATAATTAAAAAAAATGCCCACTACTGGTCAAAAGTTTAGAATACTAACATGTTCTTATGTTTTTGAAAGAGGTTTCTTATGCTAACCAAGGCTGCATTTATTAGATCAAAAAATACAATAAAAATAGTAATATTGTGAAATACTGAGAAAATAATACTTACATACAGGGTGCGAACTACGGGGGAGCTCGGCTCCCCTTAATAAGATATGGGCTCCCTTGAAAACGTGATTTGTGAAATTTGGGGGGGTCTCAAAAAATATTGACAATAATGTGTTATTTTGACGTGCAATTTCAATTTTGTGCAATGTGATCATCGTGGATTATTATGTGTAAAATTGCAAAAATAACATTCATTCAAGCATGATGGCGATTTAAACCTAATTCACTTCAATAAAGATACCTACACATGCTATTCTTGTCATTCTTGTCAAGGTGTGGGGCGCTGCGGTGCAAATTCCACTCATGTTTAGTACATCTTAACTCAAAGATTCATAGAAAAAATATAAATGTTGGACTCTGTGGTCGATTCTGTGTTAAGGTAAGGCATGTTGTTCGCATTTATGTGTTGTGGCTGGGTTGTTATAGCTCTGCATGACTCTCGATGTCTTAGGCCTAACTGAACGGAGGAATTATGGTATTCTTCTGTAGGTTAGAGAC
This sequence comes from Sinocyclocheilus anophthalmus, assembly GCA_018155175.1. Taxonomy (NCBI): domain Eukaryota; kingdom Metazoa; phylum Chordata; class Actinopteri; order Cypriniformes; family Cyprinidae; genus Sinocyclocheilus; species Sinocyclocheilus anophthalmus. The sequence goes on along the minus strand of JADLZN010008900.1, from coordinate 7,948 downwards.
AAGTAACTTTAACCGTTGTTCATGTGAACTCCAAGACAGCCTGATGCTTTGTTTATAGAATATTATTTGTGGGTGGCTGTTTGTGGTTTCAACTATAAATTTGTGTCGATAAAGTATAATAGGATAAATCCTGTATAGTGATCTATCCTATATAGTGCTTGCATAAAGCAAATAGTGCATACACTTGTAGCTGTTATGAATCTTTGTAAGTCATTGTAAGCCCTCTTTTGATGCACTCGCAAACGCACGAACACCCCCCCAAGTGGGCTCCCCCAAAGACCATGGTATAGTTCGAACACTGCTTACATACATTAAACAAGATGCATAAAGTATGCATTAAATTGATCAAAAGTGTACAGTAAAGACATTATATATGATTACAAATAAATGCTGTTCTTTCAACTTTTGATTCAAGAATCCTGAAAAAATATAGCAGTTTCCACACAAAAACTTTGAACAATTGGATAAGAAACCACTGATCAGTTATAGTAATTGTACCTAAAAATAACTGATAACGCAAAGCCAAATACGCATATCAGACTGATTTCTGACGGATTCAGGACACTGAAGACTGAGCACTGACTGCTGAAATTCAGCTTTGGTATCCAGGATAAATGACATTTCAAAATATATAAAACAGGAACAACATTTCTGTTATATGTTATAATATTCCACAATATTACAGTTTTTGCTGTAGTTTTGATCAAATAAAGATTGAGGGAATAACGAATTCTTTTCCACAAAACAAAAAATCATAGTTATTCCAAACATTTGACTGGTACTGTACATTTTTGTAGATATTCCAAGCTCTAAAATATTTTATCAGGTAGAAATGGAGTAAAAAAGAACGAATTCATTTAAAAATAATAATAATTTTGATCACCTTTCCAGGTCTTTAAAATTAGGTTACCTCATATATTCAGGTTTTTACAAGATTTGTGTGAATCCTGGCTCTGGGTTATATTAATTCTTACTTTATCTTATTTCTAACCAAATATTTAAGCCATATCGACGCCCCCTGGTTGAGAACTACTCACGTAAAGAGAGGAAATGGCTTTAACGTGAAGTGCATGAGCTAGCAGACCTACTGTACCTGTACTGTAGGGTTGGCCTCCATGGCTTCAGTAGCATGTGCGCGCTGCAGGGCAGAGCTCCTGGACTCTGACGCCTGGGATGTCGCTGTTCGAGCCTGATCTGCTGGCGATGAATCCTCCTGTTGAGAGGCTGCCTGCTCCTGAACCTGGGCCACCAGGTCAGCCTCTATCATCTCCTCCACCGCTCGGTCCAGTCGCTGGTCCAGCTCCCAGTGAGACAGCGGCTCCCACTCCGCCTGCACCGCGTCCATTATCACGCGCCCTGCGGCCGCCGCGCTCCATTTACGAGCCTCCATCTAGACGCAGCTCGGATTAGTGTGGGAGTACACGGATGAAGCTAGCCAAGTTGGCTCTCCAAAAACATACGTGGTTAGACGCTGCTAATAGACGTTGCTTCTACAATAGATTGGGGAAAGTAACTGGAGTAAATATCTCAGCTTAAGCAATAATGAGGGTAAAACAAGTTAGATGTGATCTACTGTGTAGGCAGTAGATACTAGCGCTGTAGCTTTACCGTGCAAAATGAATGAACTAAGTTACTATGGATAGTTCACATGCATACTGATTGAGTTAACATAGAGATGTGATTTTGAAATTAAATAAAAAAATCTTAAAACCTAAAATACGTTGTGGCACGCCCATAAAAACGCGGAGAAGATATTTGAATTGACAGACCTTTAAAACAGACTCTTTCCACATTAGCTTCTGTTGCTAGATAGATTGATCTACTGCGCATGCGCACATTTAACAACTATGATTGGTCCTGTGTGATTTCAATACAACATCCATCTGTCCCATATCACCTTTTTCTCTTTGAACGTGTTCTACTAGATTTGTCATGTTTATAAAATAAAATTCTGGATTTGATTGATACTAGTAGCCTAATGAGTGACTGGAGATCCGACCTGACATCTCAATTTGATTTGGATTTTAATTTTTTTTTTATACAAGAATGTTTATTTCAGTTTCATGTTGCAAATAATTTAAACACATTCATTGCATGACATTTCCTACAGATGGAAGAGATGTGTTTTTAGCTGATTCTTGAAGATGGATCGAGTTGGGCAGGTCATTCCATCAGGAGGGAACATTTAATTTAGAACGCATTCACTCACTTAATGAAAGTGATTTTGTGCTTCTTTGGGATGGCACAATCAAGCGACGTTCACCTGCAGAACGCAAGCTTCTAGAGGGCACATAATTCTGAAGTAATGAATTTAGGTAAAGGGGTGCAGAGACTGGTGGTTTTGTAGGCAAACATTAATGCCTTTGAATGAATTTTATGCGAGCAGCTACTGGTAGCCAGAGCAAATTGATGAACAGAGGTGTGGCGTGCATTCATTTCGGGTCTATTGAAAATTAATTTTGCTGCCGCATTCTGGATTAATTGTAAAGGTTAAAAGAGCATTGCAATAGTCCAGCCTGGACAGAACAAGAGCTTGAACAAGGAGTTGTGAAACATGTTCCGAAAGAAAGGGCCTGATTTTCTTGATGTTGAATAAAGCAAATCTGCAGGACCGGACAGTTTTAGCAATGTGGTCTGAGAAATTCAGCTTATCAATCACAACTCCAAGGTTTATAGCTGATTTTGAAGGAGTTATGGTTGATGAGCACAACTGGATGGTGAAATTTTGATAAAGCGATGGGTTTGTTGAAACCACAAGCAGTTATGTCTTGGCAAGGTTGAGTTGAAGGTGATGGTCCTTCATACAGCAAGAAATGTCTGTTAGACAAGCTGAGATGCGAGCATTCATGTGAAACCTATAAATATAATTAACATTAAGCAATACTCATTTCTAAAACGCATCTCTTCTTCGAAAAGAATTTAAGGCCGTTTGAATAAAATACTATTTATTTAAACCAACTCTGTTTCGTATACTTGTTGATCATGTCGTAAACATATTTCCAGTGTTTAACATTTCTGCTATTCAGCTTTTAAAGTAACTGGTCTCTTACATCAGTCAAGTCCTCCAAATACACTTCTAGGTTCGTTACGAATTGGGTCTGAATGAGAGACGGCCTGCGTCCCAATGTGCATAATTTCCATCCTAAATTCTATGTGATATTAGTCATTTTCAATACTATTTAGGGCAGATAGGGGGAATAGGGTGCACATTGGGACACAGGGATGGTTCTGGGTTGAATGAATCATCAGTGATCCAATCTGAATCGTTCAGGTTTTGGGACAAAAAAACGTTTTAAAACACCTCCGTTGTTTTACACCCCCCTCCCCCCCCCCCCCCCCCCCCAGATCATTGACAAGTTTCAGGGCACCTACACCCCCACCTATTACAGAAGTATTTGGGGAAGTTTTTTTAACACAGATGCGATTGTGTAACTACGATTAGTTTTACTAATACAGAAACTGAAACATAACTTAATCTTAGAAATCTTTCACTTTTAAGTTTCAAATGCATAAATGCCAATTTTCCCATTTCAAATCACATTTCAAGGCGTTTCTCCACTAATTTCGATAGTATTTTAAATTACTTAATATCTGAAAACACTGAGTTGAGGAAAGCACTGTCTTTTCTTTTTCCTGTTTCTTGTTCATTTTCTTCCTCCTGTCTTTTGTTCCATTGTTGGTTGTTATACTGTAATGTAGCAATTATATCTCAAAAAAAAAAACTAAAACCCCAAAAGCAACACCATTAATAAACAGACGTTGAACATTAGAGAAGGAGTGGAAAAGGGCTGATTTTAATTAATTTAAACGCAGTTACAGATACTGCAGCATGATTTTCTTTTAAGGTTTTAACTCTTTTGTTTGTTTGTTTTTCCAAGAGCACTGTGAAGGAACACTGCCATCAGTGAGAAGAATCAGGGGGAGTTCGCAAAAACATTAGGATCCGTTTTTTGGGATGAACACAACGTCAGCATTTGTGTTAAAGTTAAACATTCACTTGTTCAAGCAACTGCGCCCAAAGGCTTCTTTCTTATTGATCTTTACTTTATTCTTACCACTATTTTTAAACACACACACACTCACACTCATTCAGACACACTCACACACACACACAAAAAGAAAAAAAACGGACTAGCATTTACACTCCCCTTTGATTTATATACAAAATCAGGGAATTAAATGTCAATACTTAAGCTTCCAAACAAATATTCTAAAAAAGACAAGCGGACACCACTACACTCCTCCAACAAAAGGATTGTAAAGAAAAGCAAAACACACTTCAGGAAGCAACAATGCGAGTGGAAAAATGTATTTACAATGAAACCACTGTATGTCAGAATTCACCTCAACCATGTGCTGTGTATTCATTTGCAGGCATCCATGCCCACTCTGATGTTCAGTAAGTTCCATGTGCATTTACACTATATTAAGTCGGTAACGTAAAATGGTTCAGCCTACGGCCTTTTGCACCCCAATAAAATTATGCAGGATCTAAATAAGAATAATTATAATATCAATACTCATTAACACACAACAGCGTACTGTAAATGCGATCAGTAAAGTGGGCATTTGTAAAACCTTACAGCCACAAACACAAACCCGCCCCGCCCCTATCAGATTGAAACACACAACAAGCACAAAACGTTTAACTCTCCAAACATAACATTTGCGTGAATTAAATAAGAAGCACGGGTTTAAATACTCCGATATCTAACCACCTCTGACAGGTGACTAACAGCTGTCTGACAAACGAGCAATTCATCCAGAAATCAAGGGAAACATTACCAAATGAAAATGTGCCTGCGCCAAATGGGACGTTGTGATTGGTGGATTAACCTGTAGATGAGCAGACACTGAACATTGGAAGGGTTTGCGACAATACAGTGAGAGTAAGCTGCTAGTGCTCGATGGGAAGTGAGGAGTAACAGGGAGAGCGATTCAAATTCTCAGCAAAGTTGCTATCAACAAGATCACTCTCACTCATGCTCCCCCCCCCCCCCCCCCCCCCCCCCCCTTTTTGTACTCAATTACGCACCCCATCTTAAAACGCAGGTGTTTTGCTTGTCCGCTGTTTTGGACATTCTTTACCAACGCTGTCTCGCCCCCCACCCTCCCCTCAACCCTTTATCGTCAGTTCCTCCCCTTCACTGCACGGCTTGTTCGTTGGCAGTGCTGCCCGAGTCTTGAGGCTTCATGACATCGGGAAGCTCAGGAGGGCTGGAGAAGGCCTCTATTCTTAGAGGCTCAAAAGCATCATCTGTGATAAAAACAGACACGGTAGGCAAATTCAGATCACCAAATATCACATAGCGGGATACGAGGCAAGCGACTGAAACAAGAGCTCACCACTGATGCGAAAAGCCAGTCCTACTGTGGCCGGAGCCTGAGGCCTGGCTGTCTGGTTTGTGAACCCACAGTCTCCAAGAGTCTTACTATCTTCTAGCAGCATGTCATCCTGGGGGACATGGAGAGATTGTTTAATAAAGCGCATAATAGACTCAAATCACAACAGCCTATGTTTGATTTAGCCTACGTGTGGTCATTCAGAAACTGGCAACAGCACACGGTCCCACTTAAAACACTGAATAAAGTATTAAACTCACAATTTTTTAAAGAATGGAATATTATTAGTGTGCTGTACTTTACCACAAAGTTACAAAGTGACCACAAAGTGAGTTTGAGCAGACTTTTTTTCCATATTCATAGACGTGTCTTCATTTGTTTTTCATATATATATATAATGTTTAGTGTAAAAATGTTTAAAACAAAATATGTGCTTTAGAGAATGCTGTTTAAAGTAATTAGTTTTTCACTTTCGGTGTTGTTAATCCTGTAAATGTGCCTTGTAAATCTATGGGTTCGTAAACCTCTTAGATATAATTTGTGGGCTTTCTTAACTTAGGGGGTTTTGAGCTAGTATTAACAAAAGATTTGATTAATTCTGTGATGCTTTGTGGTATTAGTTTGTGTTACACACACTACCATTCAAAAAGTTTGAAGACTCGTATGCTCACCAAGGCTGCATTTACTTCATCAACAATACAGTACAAACAGTAATATTTTAAAATATCAATACAATTGAAAGAACTTTTCGATTTTAAAATATTCTAAAATGTAGTTTGTTCCCCGAGTGTGGCAAATTCTGAATTTTCAGCATCATGACTACAGTCTCCAGTGTCACATGATTCTTTATAAATCATTCTAATATGATTTGCTGCTCAAGAAACATTTTTCATAATTATTAGTGTTGTTATTATAACAGTTTTTGCTGTTTTCTTTTTAAATAAAAATATTTTCTAACATCATAAATGTAGTAGTGCTGTCACTTTTGATCAATTTAATGCATCCTTGCTAAATAAAAGTATTCATTTCTCTTAAAAAAAATCTTACTAGCTCCAAATTTTGTAACATAGTGTGAAATTACATAACTTGGAATGCTTTTATTTCTACATAACAGGAATGACCCAACTACATAGAACCTTCAGGATATACTAAAAGAGCTATAACGCTAGTAATTTATACATGAATTAATAATCAACATCATCATGAAAACTTTCTTTGCTGACCTTATAAAGTCTCTGATCCTCTGGCGCTCGCTTCAGGATGCCCTCCACAATCCGCTTCAGCTCATAGACCGTGGTAGACTCCTTAGCATCTGTGAAGATGGTTGTCTTGTGACGTCTGATCATCAAAAAGACATCCTGAAGAAAAACAAGGAGCCAGTTACTCAACCTTCAATCCTCTCATTAGCAACACATCTCGATTTACACCCAGTTCAACCCTCCACAACCTAAACTCAGGGAGCATTTGAATTTCTACACAACAAAATGAGACCTCAATCACCTTAGAAAAATAATCCCAAACATGATAACAAACCACCAGCTTCTATAACTATCAACTCCAAAAAAAAGCCGGTTTGTTGTAATTTCACAGGGGTGGAACACACTGGCTTTTTAAAAAATAAAACAAAGAGAGAGCAAAGCAGATGGGTTAACTAAAACCTAAAGTTAAAAATAAAAACCACTATGAACTACTTGAAATAAAATAAAAGCAAACTTTTATGGCGCTTTTAGTCCTTTTTGAAGATTGAAAGCTTCCATTGTAATTGAATTGAAAAGTTGCACCTTTTTTTTCTTCATTTCTCAGTTTTTCATTTCAACCGAATGGGTTTGAGGGCGAGAAACAAGAGAATTTCATTTTTGGGGTCAAAATTTTCACTTCATTTTTTAACGTGATAGTGAGAAGGCTCATATCGCAAAAACATATTCGTAAAAAAAAAATGGTGGGATCACAATTATTCCTACTCACTACATATATCAAAGGTGCGAAATCAGAAACAAGGACGAACAAAGACAATTATGAAACAAAGTAATTGCAGAATGAACTAAACAATTCTAAACGTTGTATATAATGATTCTGGCTCACTGTTTTCCGTGTTTGAGCAACAACATCACACTGTGTAACGTGTCATTTTATATATTAGGTTCCATTTATACACTCGAACATAGAAGAAAAATATTAAACCAACATTACATATAAACAATCCCTTACAAAACTATAGCTGTATATTGTTAGATGAGTGCAACAAGTGAGAGGATTTGTATTTGGTTAGGAGTTACCAGTCTAAGCTTTGCAGTTAAACTGAACCAATTCAGTCAAAGGACACTGCCAGCAGAACTAATCAATGTCCACGATCCTAATGTTCAGATCTAATAAACACTACCTTTCAAAAATTTGGGATTTGATTTCGCACTCGTCAACTTTTTTAATGTTTTTAAGTCTCTTATGCTGACCAAGGCTGCATTATTTGATCAAAAAATACAGTAAAAAACCGTAATATTGTGAAATATTATCTAAAATGTAAAATAAATTTGATGCGGACGGTGAGTCCAGTCTTCAGTGTTACATGATTCTTAAGAAATCATTCTAATATGCTGACTTGGTGCAA
>JADLZN010008899.1:0-17276 GCA_018155175.1 Sinocyclocheilus anophthalmus | reverse complement strand
CCGGACTTAAACCCAATTGAGCATCTCTGGAGAGACCTTAAAATGGCTGTCCACCAACGTTTACCATCTAACCTGACAGAACTGGAGAGGATCTGCAAGGAGGAATGGCAGAGGATCCCCAAATCCAGGTGTGAAAAACTTGTTGCATCTTTCCCAAAAAGAATCATGGCTGTATTAGATCAAAAGGGTAAATACTGAGCAAAGGGTCTGAATAAAATCTTAGGACCATGTGATATTTCAGTTTTTCTTTTCTTTTTTTTTAATAAATCTGAAAAAATGTCAACAATTCTGTGTTTTTTTTTCAATATGGGGTGCTGTGTGTACATAATGAGGAAAAAAAATTAACTTAAATGATTTTAGCAAATGCTGCAATATAACAAAGAGTGAAAAAATTAAGGGGGTCTGAATACTTTCCGTACCCACTGTATCTCTCATGTCTCTTTGTTGAGTATTTGCTGAGTTACAGTTCATTTTAATAACGCGTTTCTAAATAAAGATCACACAGACCAAGGCGGCAGACAGCACACCCTGTTTGATTTCTTTATTTATAAATGCAAAGTTCTGTTGTTATTATGTGTGTATACAAATAAAGGTAGACCCTTTACAGATTCGATTGATGTATTGCTCTTATCTGTAAGATCAAAAATGAAAGTGTAATTTAAGTTCTTTTCGGCATTATCAGGAGAAGATGCCACAAAACGCATATCCGCGTTAGTCGACTTCAGAGGGTTAAATGGACTAAAAAGGCTTCACAGCTAAAATACAAGTCATATGTCCATAATGCTTTCCAGTAAAAAAAAAAAAAAGTCTTGTCTGAAAGAGGAGAGAAATATGCACATAATGAGCAACATTTACAAGCAAAAAAAAAAGTCTAAAACCATTCTAAACCAATATGGCTGTGGATTTTGATGTGAGAGGACAAAAGGACTTTCTCTAGAGGAAGCATTATTATGGAATATGGACTTTTTTTTTGGCCAGAAGCAACAGTTTAAATGTAAAACATTTTGAAGATGGACTAATTACAAATACACAGCTTTGTTTTTGTTTTTTGTTTTTTTTTACTTGTGGATTATTGTGATGTTTATCAGCTCTTTAAGAAGATAGATAGCTAGATAGATTTGATAGATTATTTGTCCTCCGATAGGAATTTATTTTTCATTAGATCACAGTAGTACAATCAGAACAATCACAAGACAACCAAGGGGGAAAAAACACCTTTTTTCAGTTTGGCATGAGCCAAGAAGGTACTAGCACAAACAAGTGCAAATTTGGCCTGGTGGTAGCGCTAGAGAGTTTGAGTTAGAGACTCCAAATTTGCTATGTTTAATGTTGAGACTCGTCTATCTGCATGTTAAATTTCATAACTTTCCTGCAAGCAGTTATGGATGCCATACACTCATGAAGAGAAAAAACAAGAAAACAGAAAATGAAAAAGAAGAGAGATATTAGGTGCTAGTGCCCTAATAATAATAATAATAATAGTAATATTTTTTTTTTTAACCTGATCACATTAATCTTAGTTGATCACATGCCTGCTTATTAATTTTGTAAATTTTGTATAAGTATGTAACCCGGGTTTTACAGTGTACAGAGTGAAATTACAAAACCTGACTCCCCAAATAAGAATATTGTGAAACATGGAAGGTGATCTAAGTGTGAAAAGCTGAGAGAAAAGTCATACTCTATTCCCATTCTCCCTCTTTATGGCGCAAAGCCAAATCCTATTGTTGACTAGTGTCAGCAGGAAATAAATCTCTATTGGAGAATACCTGGCCAATGTCATTTCCTCTTCCTTTAAAAGGAATTTCCTGGAAACTTTCACTCGTTTTTTTTAAATACTCACCCAAAGTAAAAGTAAAGGAGAGGAGAGAACAAGAGAAGCTTGTTTAATTGAGCAGCGTTTAGACCGTTTAGCCCTCAGACTGTTAACCACCCCTCTAGCAGTTTAACCAAGGAAGTGAGAAAGAGAGCGAGGGACGTCAGACCGGGAGGTTTTACTGTAGCGCAGAGCCGACTGTTGTAAAAAGGCTGGGATGAGTGATGTCACAGTGAGTTTACTGGTGTCTTGCTCTTTACTAGTTTTTCTTGCTTTTCTTGTCATGCTTTCTCATGGTTGTGCCCTGAGGTTTTGGAAGAAATGGGTGCTCACTGTAAAGCAGTGCTGTGCAGAATGTGATTTGTATGCATGTTGTTTAGCGTATGAGTTTGATATTAGTGTGGGGGGGTGTGTGTGTGTGTGTGTGTGTGTGTGTGTGTGTGTGTGTGTGTGGTTAGGGTGTAAAGGTACCCGAAGTCACAGTCGGTACATACATTGTAATTCCTGCTCATCTTAATAATTATTAAGTCTTACAGTATACTGTCCTGGCATTTTATTTTATTTTGTATTTTTTTAATCTTTTCCCATACCTATATTTATATTATAATTTATATTGTGTTTTGTATTCTTAATAATGCCACTGTCCATGGAGCAGACCTTGACTTATATTGCGAGACTGCTGGTCATATATTATCCTATATAACATATAGGTGACAAATAAAAAATCTTGAACATACGCGGTTTAGGGGGTCACAGTTCGGTACAAACAGGAAATATTTTTCACATATTTTGAACAGGACAGTGATTGCTACACACACCTTGTAGCCATGAACTGTTGTTTTGACTTTGAATTCCAATTGAAATTATACAAGCAAACCTCAGCGGGTTCTGACTAGATTTGTGATGAATTCATGCTACATAAGAAACCAGGCACAGAGACAAAAACAAGCCGTACGTACTGAGATGAACATGCTCTAATTTATGTATTCTAACAGCAGGTGGCTCTTAAGGAACAGACAGCGATACAGTGTTTCCTTGGTTAGCGCTGTAAACAAAGCATATACATACTGTATATATATCTATTATATATGTATTTCCACCATGTTTCAAACAGACATGCACCCGCATGACCTACTACTTCCACTGAGATTCTGAAGTGCACATCCAGTTGATACTTTACTATCCCATGAGGCCATCCTGGCCACAGGAGAGGAGTTATGAATGGCAGTGAAGTAACGCAAATGATGCCATGAGTCACATGACAACGACAACGTTTATATTTATTCCTTGAGTGCACACTTTTATCCAAAGTGACTTGCAAAAGATTTCTCTTCTTTTTAAAAGATGTGATGGGATCAGCTTTTTGAGTATGGAAGCATATAGGTAGCGAAATTAAAATTAAAATGCAATATGCAAAATGGCAAAGCAATATTCAAAATGGCAACGCAATAATCAAAATGGTATTGTATTTCTGTATTTAAATTTACATTTTACCCATTACCCATACGTGCAAAGTTTGTTGCAAAAGTAAAATGAAAATTAAATTATATAATTTACATTTGCCGTTTCCAACAGTAGTCTTAATATGTACAATCTGCATGCACACTCCTTGAACCACCACAGCTTATAAGTGCGAAATATGAAAATGTATAAAACAACCAACATTGATTTGATAGGTGTAACAGAGCCAATCAAGCAGAATGGTAGCCAACAATGATTCATTAATGATTTTTTGCTAAAGGTCTGTAGATAACAGTCTAGCACATTAGGATGCATTTTCATCATGACGACCGGGATATTTGTAGCAAATTCAATTTGAAAATGCTTCCGAGGCTGTCCGTCAATCCATTGCTTCAACTGACGTTACGGATTCAGGGCGAAACATGTAACGTTACACCCATAGTGTGTTGTGTGTTGGCGTCTGTGTGTGGGTGTTGTGTTTGCACACGGTTTTGTATATGTGTTCTTGTTCGTATTCGGGAGGGGGCCAACCATAACTTCGGAAGATCACACCAATTGGGTTGTTTTGTTCAGCTGTTTAGTATGTGCACTTTTTAAAGTATGCTTTGCACCAGGTGCAGTGATTCTGTCTCTCCAAAAAATTTTTTTTTTTTTTTAAAGATATCTGGTGCAGTGGTGTGTATGTGCTGCCTGTGTCATTTTGATACATTGATAGAGAACTCTGCCTCTCAGCTCTTGGGTAACACATTTAAGGCAGTGGTTTGCAATCCTGGTCCTGGGGACACACCACTCTGCATGTAGAGTGCTGCAGCCGTGACATAAAACCTATGGAGAAATATATTTTGAACCATAATCCCAAACTACTACAACTGAATTCAAAATGATGAAACATATTAATTTCTGTCACTTCTTTATATAAGGCATCACAACTAAATATGAGGGAAAGTGTGAAAGTTGTGTGATTTAACAGCATTCACTATGCTTTGCCCTCTCTGATGTCTCTATATAGATATAGCTATATATATACACACACCAACACACAGTGGGTACGGAAAAGTATTCAGACCCCCTTAAATTTCACTCTTTGTTATATTGCAGCCATTTGCTAAATCATTTAAGTTAATTTTTTTTACTCATTACTGTACACACCGAACCCTATTGACAGAATAACACAGAATGCTACATTTTTGCTGATTTATTAAAAAAGAAAAACTGAAAATATCACATGGTCCTAAGTATTCAGACCCTTTGCTGTGACACTCATATATTTAACTCAGGTGCTGTCCATTTCTTCTGATCATCCTTGAGATGGTTCTACACCTTCATTTGAGTCCAGCTGTGTTTTGATTATACTGATTGGACTTGATTAGGAATCCACACACCTGTCTATATAAGACCTTTCAGCTCACAGTGCATGTCAGAGCAAAGGAGAATCATGAGGTCAAAGGAACTGCATGAAGAGCTCAGAGACAGAATTGTGGCAAGGCACAAGATCGGCCATGGTTACAAAAAACATTCTGCTGCATTAAGGTTCCTAAGAGCCACAGTGGGACTCCATAGCCCTTAAATGGAAGACGTTTGGGACTTCCAGAACCCTTCCTAGAGCTGGCCGTTTGGCCAAACTGAGCTATCGGGGGAGATGAGCCTTGGTGAGAGAGGTAAAGAAGATTAAGAAGAACTCAGAGCACGGTTGCTGGCCTCCAGAGATGCAGTCGGGAGATGGGAGAAAGTTGTAGAATGTCAACCATCACCTCTGCACAGAACCTAAACTCAAGACGGGCGGGCTTTATGGCAAAGTGGCCCAACGGAAGCCTCTCCTCAGAGCAAGACACATGAAAGCCCACATGGAGTTTGCTAAAAAACACCTGAAGGACTCCAAGCTAGTGAGAAATAAGATTCTCTGGTCTGAATAGACCAAGATAGAACTTTTTGGCCTTAATTCTAAGCGGTACGTGTCTGCGAGGGGGAGAGGGGAAGGGAGATGGGAAAACCAGGCACTGCTCATCACCTGTCCATTACAGTCCCAACAGTGAAGCATGTTGCTGGCAGCATCATGCTGTGGGGGTGTTTCAGCTGCAGGGACAGGACGACCGGTTGCAATCAAGGGAAAGATGAATGAATGTGGCCAAGTAAAGGGATATCCTGAACGAAAACCTTCTCCAGAGTGCTCAGGACCTCAAACTGGGCTGAAGGTTTACCTTCCAACAAGACAATGACCCTAAGCACAAGGCTAAAATAACGAAGGAGTGGCTTCAACTCTGTGACTGTTCTTGAATGGCGCAGCCAGAGCCCTGACTTAAAACCCAATTGAGCATCTCTGGAGAGACCTAAAATGGCTGTCCACCAACGTTTACCACCAACCTGACAGAACTGGAGAGGATCTGCAAGGAGGAAAAATTTCTTTGCGTGCAGAGGATCCCCAAATCCAGGGTGTGAAAAACTTGTTGCATCTTTCCAAAAAAGACTCATGGCTGTATTAGATCAAAAGGGTGCTTATACTAAATACTGAGCAAAGGGTCTGAACTTAGGACCATGTGATATTTCAGTTTTTCTTTTTTAATAAATCTGCAAAAATGTCAACAATTCTGTGTTTTTTCTGTCAATATGGGGTGCTGTGTGTTACATTAATGAGGAAAAAAAAATTAAATTAAATGATTTTAGAAAATGGCTGCAATAACAAAGAATGAAAAATTTAAGGGGGTCTGAATACTTTCCATACTCACTGTATATCTCTTGATAGATAGATGCGCATATACATACTGTATATATATCTATTATATATGTATTTCCACCATGTTTCAAACAGACATGCACCCGGATGACCTACTACTACCACTGAGATTCTGAAGTGCACATCCAGTTGATACTTTACTATCCCATGAGGACACAGGAGAGGAGTTATGAATGGCAGTGAAGTAACGCAAATGATGCCATGAGTCACATGACAACGACAACATTTATATTTATTCCTTGAGTGCACACTTTTATCCAAAGTGACTTGCAAAAGATTTCTCTTCTTTTTAAAAGATGTGATGGGATCAGCTTTTTGAGTATGGAAGCATATAGGTAGCGAAATTCAATTTAAAATGCAGTATGCAAAATGGCAATGCAATATTCAAAATGGCATTGTATTTCTGTATTTAAATTTACATTTTCCATTACCCATACGTGCAAAGTTTGGTGCAAAAGTAAAATGAAAATTAAATTATACAATTTACATTTGCCGTTTTCAACAGTAGTCTTAATATGTAAATTTCATGCAAATTTGAATGCTTTATAAGTTGCTAAATTAAAATAAATGTATAACACAAATTGATTTGATGTGTGTAACATGTTCAAGCAGAAATGGTAGCAAAATTATCATTTAAATACTATTTGTCCTAAATGCATTTAGACTAAAAGTTAGAACACTTAGGATTGCATTTTAATCATGACGCCGTGGGATATTTGTAGCAAAATTCAATTTGAAAATTCCACTTGCCACCAATGCATTTACAAACGACCCGACCACGCCCACCCTCCGTCAATCATTGCTTCAAGGCAGGGATTGGCTGAAGCGTGTTACGTTTGGATCGTTTGAAATATGGCGGCTGGAGATCTGATAAGATCACTGAATTCACTGGCAGATGAAGTGGAGCGTGAACAGAGAAATATATTAAGCTTATGGCATTCGGACGCCATAGTATTCCAGACTATAAATGGACATTACAAGCATTACAATAATGATAAATAAAACAAAAAACAAATTTGTATAATTAATTAATTAATTTAAATGAACGTTTCTAATAAAAACATTTATAACAGAACCTCAAGTAAACTACATGTTATTTTGTTTAGTCATATACATGTGGGAGCTTTTTCAATTTATTACTCAAAGCGACTTATTAGCCTACAACACCTTTAAAAACTTATTCAGTGAAGTACAGCAGGATGCAGGAAATGGCTGAGTATTATTTTAGGTATAAAATATAATTATTGTAATGCTTGTAATGTCCATTTATAGTCTTTACACAGCAGCTTGGCTCCTTAAATGTTTAAAAAACAGCTAATTTTAAGACGCTGACGTCACGTGGGTCACCCGCAGTGTAAAACGCTCAAAGCTCAAGACGTTTCGATCGGTCAGTCGTTCGAACGTTTGATTTTAGCATGGAATACGCTTCATATATTTCTCTGTTCACGCTCCACTTCATCTGCCAGTGAATTCAACGATCTTATCAGATCTCCAGCCGCCATGTTTCAAACGATCCAAACATAACACGCTTCCGCCAATCCCTGCCTTGTAGCAAATTCAATTTCGAAAATGCATTCCGAGAGGAACCAGTGCCCACCTCCGTCACTCATTGCTTCAAGTATCCCTCGGCGTCATGATGAAAATGCAATCCTACGTGTTCTAACTGTTAGTCTAAATGCATTAGGACAAATAGCATTTAAAAGATCCTTTTGCTACATTTATGCTGAAACATGTTACACATCTCAAATCAATTTTGTGTTATAACATTTTCATTTGATTTTTCGCACTTTTAAGCCTTCAAATGTGCATGCAATTTACATATTAAGACTACTGTTGGAAATGGCAAATGTAAATTATAAAATTTAATTTTCATTTTACTGTTGCACCAAACTTTGCACGTATGGGGTAATGGAAAATGTACATTTAAATACAGAAATACAATGCCATTTTGAATGTTGCGTTGCCATTTTGCATATTGCATTTTAAATTGAATTTCGCTACTTATATGCTTCCATATTTGAGTGGAGGTTGGCAGCTCATTCCACCAGAGAGGAACAGAGAGGGTGAAGGTTTTGAAGATTTACGTTTTGCCTTATGGAGCGTACATTTGTAGCAGTGGATTGAGGTAGGAGGTGCTGTTCCAGGCAGAGTCCAGAAAGCCAGCATCAAAACCTTACATTTGATTTTGTGGCCGGTGGAGTGAGCGCAGGAGGGGTTTAACGTGGACTCTCTTTGACTAGTTTAGTTTTTCCTAATGTTGTAAAACATAAACCTACATGACCGGACCGAGCTCAGTTGGTCATCACCTTGCTGTCCTTGTTGGCCTGACATGGCATTGCAGGTGTACGTCTGGATTTCATTCATACACCATTCATACTATATAGAATGTACTGTTCTAACAGTCGAGAATTATGTACTCACTAGTTTGAACGATGAATCAAATGTAGTACCTACTTGGTCAGTGTGTGATTTTTAGATGCAACTGTCAGAGAAGAGATAGATGCTGTATAGAGATTACAAGTGCCCAAACCTTGCAGTTTGTTGACATATCTTTGTTTTCCTTCTGTTGAGAAGGGATCTGAATATTCATGGCTTGAAACCGATGGAAAATTGAGAGGCTTGTGCTGCAGTTCTGTGGATGTTTTGCTCTCCAGGTCTCCATGCTAGTCACGTGACTGAAAGCTCTAAATAGGTGACAGTATGATTCCTGCTCATTTGATCCTTGCTGTAAGGTTGTTGTTTTTTTTTTTTTAAAGCAGCAGTGAAACTAGACGTTAGCAGCCTTGTCTGAACTAATGTGGACTTGTAAGAGGAATCATCGAAGCAGTAAATGACAAGGATCAAACTTTAGCTCTTTGATGTTATTTACCTTTTGAACTACAGCATCTTTCATCACAAGACCTTAACGTTAGATACATAAAAAGGAGGTACCTGTTAGGGAATAGTCTGTTTGAATATCCTGAAATATATGCAGTCCACTACCATTAAATATGTTACTAAGTAAATACATATTTTGGGGACGAAAGAAAAAAAGTTTGCTGGGCCCTATTAGGGCCTTTCGCACCACGGGAACCTTTTCATAGTACCAGAACTAATTGTGGAACTACCCACTTTTCGGCATGTTCGCACCACCGGAACTGGGAGCGATTTCAGTACCGGACTGCCTTTTTCTAGAACCAAATTAGCTCCTACTCCGGAGCAGGGTCTAACCAGCACAACTGGTACTAATCGTGACGTAAGTAGACATAAATCAAACGCCCTCACCCGCCATGATTTAAAACACTGTGTAAACATACTGTAAACATTGTCAACTTATTTCTCAAGTATGGAGAACAGCGATAGATGGGCGGACGCTGAAGTGCAGGCACTTGTAGCAAATGTAGCACTGCCAGTTGTCGTTGGAGATTCTTGGTCCTCCTTTCCGTTCTTTCAATCGCTTTACGTATACGTCGACTTTCCATATCCATTATTGTGAAACCCGCGAGACACAACAAAAACAACTCCAATCACAGCGTCCTCCATCCTCCTAATAATGTAATGTTGTTCTTCTTTGTTTCTGTTGTTGAACGGCGCGCACAAATGACGACGCTGTCGACCGGCTTTTGCACACTCGGTGCGAATGCAACCCTTTAAATGGTAACTGGGAAGTAGTTCGCGCAAAATCATCCCAGTACTTTTGTACTGTACATTTAGTTCTGGAACTAAAGCGCTGCGAAAGGCCCTATTGTTCAAAATGTACAAATTGAGACTTTTGTACTTTATTTTTTCACTGAAATAAATGTTTTTGAATTCAGGTACCGAAACCGGTACCGTACTGGTTCAAATGTGAACAATACCCAACCCTAACCACGGAAGTGTAAGAACAGTTCCCCAAACCCGAAATCCGACTTTAAAATTAAAATTGGACTGAGACTATCTCCGTGAGTAATGGCGCCTGCTCAAGCACTGTTTTTGTGCCGATAATCGACTGAGCTTCTTGTTCCCACAATGCAAAATGTAATTTAAAAAATGCGGAATTATTAAATGGAAAATGGACTATGCATAAATCACATTTAACTAATATTCCTAAACACAATTTCAGGAAGAGTGAAACCATTTAATCTGTCAATTAACTGCCAGAGCACATAAGCAGTTCTCACCTTGCCCTGGCATCAGCTGTCTGGCATTCCCTCAATCTCCTCAACTCCTCCAACATAATTTAGGCATCTTGCCAATTCATACTTGCGTTCTAAGCACTACTAGTATCTCGAGTTGAAGTCACTTCCTCAAGCCCCTACTGTGAACAGCAATTGGCGATAACACTTGGTACCGTCATGGTCAAAAATGAACAACGTAGGAAAGTAATGGGATGTACAAAAAATACGGAAAACATTAATAGAAAAAATATCTCCATAAAAATGTTATAAATAGTGTAGTATCATAAAATCCCCCTAAAATTCTAAATGACAATCAAAAAAATATTATTGAACAAAAATATATGAGATTAGCAGATGAGATTCGGCACTGAGTTGACGTTCTTCATGGAGCTTGCTGGCAAGCCTAATCAGTCAGTTGAAATAGATTAGAATGGTTGTGATTGTTTATTGTAAACTTAAGTGTGGTATTACTACCTTTCGGGAAACGGCTTGTGGTGCAGATTTGGTAATCTGGTCTGTTCTTCCCATTGATGGGGACACACACACACACACACACGTATGGACAGAGAGGGTGTAGTGGTTTGTTGTTCAGGTGTCGCTTTATGGCTGTGCTGTGCGTGTTCTTTGAAGGGTTACTACATTGTCATTTATCAGATGTTTGATTATCCAAAATACTGGACATCTGCTACAGTCAGAGCCCCACTGAAATGCAGGGTCTGTTTAAAAAGATTGCTGACAGGGTTTGAGTTGAGTGGATCAGGTCTGCTAATTTCCTTTTTGGGGACAGTGGGAGTGTAAAGCTCTGATGTCAACAGATTGTTCTCTAGAGTGCTGCTCTCTCTGTGTGTTGAGAATTTATAGTTGTTACCTTTTAGAGCAGTGCATTACCTCCTCAGTGCTGCAGGACCGAGAACTTACTAATTGTAAGGTATATAGCACTATAGGGTGCGTATATGTGACATGATTACTTTCAGTGTTTGTTGAGGGCATTTTAAAGCATTTTTTATGTTTTATGTTATATGCAGTGCGTGTATTTACTGCTGGCCTTCATTTAGAGTCTCAATCACGATACTGATCTTCATCAGAGACAGAGACTGAGTGTGTGTATTGTGTTTAGGAGCTGCAGTTTGAGCGTTTGACTCGGGAATTGGAGGTGGAGCGACAGATTGTGGCCAATCAACTGGAACGATGCCGACTGAGTTCAGAATCCCCAGGAGCCTGTAGTGGCGGGTACCAACATCCCAACGCTCGTGCTCTCTCTCTCTCCGCACGCTCTCGCGCTACGCTCTCCTCCGCCCCAATCTCTCTCCATCTCTATCTCTCTCTCTCTCTCACGCTCTCTATCTCTCACTCAAAAACGGGGGACCCCTGCGGAATTACCACGCTGACCACTTGATAGTGCCTTTTAATACTCTTTTTTTTTTCCCTTTAGTTACTGAAAAATGAAGAAAAGAGTTAGAAATTAAAAAATGTGGCCACGCAATTTCCATTTCCAGAGGTCCAGCGTTCCACATATAATAATACATGCCAAAAGAAAGAGCAAATGTAAAAGTTAATACACACCCTTTTTAATAAATAAAATACTTAATATTAATGAAAAGTCTAAAAATACTCAAAATAAAATAAAATTGGATATTTTTATGTATATATATATATTCATATTAGTATTTTTTTAGGAACATGAAGTTCTTAACTCCTCTAGAATAAACACCAATGAATCATGATTTATTTAATATCCACTCTAGTTTAATGTTAAAAAGACAAGTTGAAAACCAAGCAACGCTGTCGTAATTGAAACAGAAATACCAAGAAATACTAAATAATGTGTGTTAATCCAATAAATGTGTGCCTTTATCATTTTGTGGACAAAATCCCCAGAAGTACACCCGAGGGAATATGAAGGGGTTATGCATGTTATGACAAGGTGTCATTCGCTCAGTGTATTTTCTATGCACAATATGACATTATGTGACTATACCTACCCCTACCCTTACACCTAACAATAGCCCATAACAAAGACATCTCAAAAAATGTCATCTTTGCATTAAAAATTACAAAACTGAGCGAATGACACTTAATGACAGGTGTCATAAACATGCATAAAAAAACCTTAATATGTAGGGGTCAATGTAATGCTTATGAAGGTGTCATGTCAGTTCTTATGCACACCCCTTCAAGGTTAACGTGTAACCCCATCTCTTTACAGTAGCTCACCTGTCATAGTTATGATGGGACTGTAAAAAGATGGGTCACTGTAAAGTGTTTTTAAAACAATTTTCATAGATGAAGTTTAACGTTATATTAGCGCTCGGAAAAAATCCGTAATTGACTAGAAACACAGAAACAACATTTGTTTGTAATCACACTCTCTTTTTCTTTACACAATTTGCTACCAAAACAAATATATACAAAAACCGTAATCTAAGGAGAAAAATAATATTTTCCGTGCTGCTTCTCCCTCAAAAAAACTACTGATAGTGAAGAGTCTGCAATCTAACACCAATTTGCAAAGTATTGCAGAGTACTACTACATACTAAATGTTAAATTAAAAACCTAACAATTGGGGGAGTGGAGTGGTAGTAAGAATAGTGGATTTCGAATCTGCCCTTTCCACCAAATTGTGTATAATTCTCTGATTCTGATATTAGGAAAAATTCTGACTTTATCTTTAGATATTCTAAACCAGAGGTGTCCAATCCTGTTTTTGGAGGGCCACTAATAGATCAATATTAATAAATGTTGTCTGCAAACACCAAAATGAGCATAACACATAAGCATCTTAATATAAGTGAACTTTCATTATTCCAAGGTCTGCGTTTATCCGTTCCTAAATGAAGCAACCATAAGGTTTAAATGATGTTCAGTGTATAAAAAGTTGTGTATATGATATGCAAGGAGTGAATAATAAAGTATATAAACAAAGCCAGCATTAAAATGTGTTGTGTCAATAGCAACAGCAGCTGTGAGTATACAGCAAAGCATTTCTTTCATGACAACATGTTGTAAAACAAGTGAAAACAGGCACCTTATGGTAGAGAAAGCTAACAAGATTCATGCAATGCGAATCTGTTTTTTTCACATAGTGGCAATTAAAGGGTAAAAAAAAATTTTTTTATATCTTAACAGAGATATACAGGTTCCACATCCCTGAAAAAATGTTTAACAATTGTTTATTAATAAGGGGAAATTAAATGTTTTATTATTGTGCTGTATTGTGCAAGGCATAATGTTCATCCAGCCTTCGGGTGATACAAGACCCCTTCACTTCGCATTGTGGTCCTGATCACCCTGTCTGGGTTTATTCTTGCGATAACAACCGACTGGATGTACATTATCCCGCTTATTACACAGCTGCTCCACTAGGGGTGTAACAGTACACATAAATTATGGACTGGTAGTATGTACCTCGCTTTTGAAGTCACTGTTTGCTTGGTTGGTTGTACAATTTTCGGTAAAGCAGGGGGAGGGAATATTAAACAAAAAAACGTTTTCTTTTTTGTTAAACCGTGGATTACTGAACAAATTGTGGCTCTGTCTTTAAATAAATTAAATTATAATTAAAACCAATTTCTAAAGGATAAAAATTATGCTAATGCGTAACTAGGTATCAAATTTAAGGTGTGGAATTAAATAGCTGATGCTGTTATTACGGTCACCTGGTATTATCACGATATTGAAAGTAAGTTTTTTTTAAAGTGCTGTCCTATACGTATAAGTTAATGAACTTTTTCTTATAACAAAAATTAATGACATTTAAAGGCAATAAAGCAATGCAGAAAATGTTATAAAGTGAAAAGTTTACACAGATAAAAGTGCAAAGAACTATAAGCACCAATAGGTATCACTTACAAATGACCTCTAGTAACCTTATTAATGCATACATTCCCCCATGCGCCAATTAGCTTACATTTGTCCAGAGTTATAAGCTGTTTAAAAAATCAAGTCTTAGTTTCATGTTAGCGCATTAAAAACACAGCTTGCAAACTCTCGATTTTAAAATCGTTGATTAAAATGTAACAATATTCGTGCATATTCATTACCGTGATGTATTGCATTACCGAATACCGGCACAAGTCTAGCTGTAACTATATAGGGAACCCTATTACTTGCAAATTACTATAATATTAAAGGTTACAATTAATAACAGAATCCGAGCTATTAAATTAAGGTATAAAATAATAATTAATTAAGGTATCACTAACAGGTTGAGTCAAATATAATGAATATGTAGGCTAATTGCAATGTGGGAAGCGTGACAACGGGGTTGAGGATCCAAATGTGAGCTTTATTCAAAAGAGTGGTAAAAACAGGCAGGGTCAAACAACAGCAAACAGGTACAATTCAGGATGAGACAAAAGAGTAATCCAAAAACAGGCGATGGTCAGGGCAGGCAGCAAACAATCAAAAACCAGATACACAGTCCAGGGATATAAACACAGGCAAGGCAAAAATGAGAAGGCACAGGAACCAGGAAACGCTACAGGCTAGCAAAACTCAGCAATGTGTGTGTGGATAAGTGCAACCTTTATAGTCCTCCTAATATGTGACCGCTGCGAACTGATGACGAGTCCAGGCAAAGGATTATGGGAAATGGAGTCCCCCCATAAATGGAGAGGCTTCCAGACGCTCCTTAACAGGAACAGACATGAGTCCAGGAGGAAGGTGGAGCAGAGGAAGAACAGGGGGAGGGATGGAGGGTCAGGTCCATGTGGAAGTGGGGGAACTGGGGACTGAGGGCGATGCCGATGAGCGAGGAACAGGAGCCAGAGAGCCAAGGAGGAGCCGGCGAAGCAGGAAGCCAGGGTGGAGTAGGCGGCTCTGAGCGCACCAGGGTGGGAGCTGGCAGAGCAAAGACCATCCATGGTGGAGTGAAGGACCACCCAAAGCGGGAGCAGGCAGAAGCTGACGGACCACCAGAGTGGAGCTGAAGACCACCACAGCAGAGAAGATGGAATCAAAGATCCCCACTGCGGAGCAGATGAGCACCAGGGTGGAGCTGCTGGGGCTGAAGACCACTTCAATGGAGCTGATGGCGCAGGAAACCATCAAGGCGGATCAGGCAGAACTGGAACAAAGAGCACAGAGGGGTTAACAGAGGCCATAACAGGACAAGCAAAGAGTTCATCAATGGCCTCCTTGACCATAACAAAACAGTCAGAGGGTTCACAGGCAGCCTCTTTGGGGTAACAGGACAGGCCGAGATTTCACTTACGGCCTCCTTGGCCGTGACACGACAATAGAGGGTTCACAGGCGGCCTCTTTGGCCGCGGCTGGACTGGCAGAGAGCTCAAAGGCGGATGTTGCCACCTCTGGAGTTTCTGCAGCAGAAGCCGCCACCTCGGGAGGTGTTGGAGCAGACGCATGCACTGGAGCGTATTCAAGGGCTGGAGCAGACTCTGGCATGGACTCGTGGACTGGAGCGGGCTAAGGAGGAGTAACAGAGCAGTGAGTAGCCCAAACACACAGGATGGCGACCGCCATTATAGGGAGCACTGAGCCTAGGGCAACAGTCTCTGTGATGACTCGTTCTGAGGCCCTTGGGATGCCTGCTGCTCTGGCCGACATCAGCGAAAGATCCTCCATACTGGACGCCAGCCTCGGACGCCTTGGAATTGACCTTGAGGCACTGGGCATGGTCCGACATGACGTGAAGAGAGTATGGAACGGCGGCCATCTTGAGCAGAGACTCTGGGCTGATAGCCATCTTGGGAAGAGACTCTGGAGTGGGAGATACTGCAGGAGTTCTGTGTTGTTCCTCCACAACACCCACAGTAAATGCAGAGCCACTCAGTTGCAGTGCCAGATCTATGTAAAACTCCAGTGTCCAGTGAGGATCATGCAAAGGCATAAGTGAGCTGAGCGGTTCAGATAGCCCCCCACAAAAAAATATCATCAGGCATTCCTTGTCTATACTAGTCAGGTGTACCAGCTCAACAAATTCCCTCACGTAGTCTTCGATGGGCCGATCTCCCTGACGGAGGCATATAATTTGTGCTGCTGAATTCATATTTTTGCTGGTCGTTAAATAAAGCTTGCTGGATCCGGGTGTGGCAGAGTATTCTGTAACGTGGGAAGCGTGACAACGGAGTTGAGGATACAAATGTGAGCTTTATTCAAAAGAGTGATCAAAAACAGGCAGGGCCCCCCCCAAACAACAGCAAACAGGTACAATCCAGGGTGAGACAAAAGAGTAATCCACAAAACAGGCAAGGGTCAGGGCAGGCAGCAAACAATCAAAAACCAGATACACAGTCCAGGGATATAAACACAGGCAAGGCAAAAAAACCGAGGAGGAAAAACAGGAAATTCGCTGGGCATCCAGCTATACTTGGTATAGATACAGCTTATAAATATCATGTTCATTTCTCTAGTGACGCGGGGGGCGCCGGTCACACACATCAAAGCCAGATGGCCGTAGACACAAAGGGATCAGAGTGGAGACAACCCTAAACATGAGATTGCCACCTGACAGGCAGAGTAGGCGAGGGAGGTAGTATTAGTTAAAAAGATATTATATAGTTTAAATTGCAGTCATTAAATAAATCAGCGGAAACAAGATGTTTGACAAATTCGTCACAAACTTGTAACCTTGTGTTATATTTTATTACATTGGTTGTTAGAAAGTAAACTACGTACTTTCTAAGGAATGATTGACCAAACTGTTATATGTATAACCATCCAGTATTGTAATGTATCTGCAATGAAATAGTAAGTAAATGCAATTTAAGCCCTAAAAAACCAGCTGAAAAGGACATTGTTTTAAATATTACGTCAAGGGTGACAGATGATTCGATTAATTTTCCTCTCTTGGAGTGTACAAGCTCTTTGTGCATAACGAGACTGTAAAAGTGCAAAGACTGACAGTCTCAAATCCAAGCAACGAATATATCATATAAATTAAAGGAATCATGTGCACAGCCACTCTAAAAAGCCTCGTTTAAACAAGCACAACAGATCTACGTCAGTGTGGGAAGATTGCAACTTAAATGTTCAAGCGCAAGAAAGGAAGGCGTAACTTTATTTCGCTGTAGTATGTGCTCTACCGGCAGTCGTTGAAGGCGCTGTGCCTTACATTGTGATGAGTGTAAATACTTTGTTTGGCTTCCAAAAGAGGACGATATCCGCTGCGTC
>JADLZN010008898.1:0-183323 GCA_018155175.1 Sinocyclocheilus anophthalmus | reverse complement strand
GAGATCCGACTGAAACTGCACCATCACCCGGGCAGAGATGCACAGCTCAACATTTGCTGTTGCACACGCAAGCTGTTCCTGCGAAACAATGGCTCTTTTTTTTTTTAAATAGTCCTCCTCAGTATGTAGAATTAACCAGCACTAGAAGAATTCTTTCCAAGCTCGGTAACCCCCCCGGTTGCTAATGAATCTGGAGGATGAGGAAGAATGGTTCTCCTGTATGCCATCTCCTGTTCTCCATAACTGAAGCTTATCCCAACATAACATGCCTCTATACTAAAGACAGGATATCCTCTTTGCTTTGATGGATAACCATAGTGAGTGAGATTAGAAAATCACCGGAGTATGACAGTTTGAGTGGATCTATTTGCCCATGTTCTGTTTTCTGTTGAGCCAGCAGGGCTTGATAGTGCACTGTGACAATAAGAAAGATCAGTGCTGATTTAGAGAGGGCTAACCTGTCTTTGACTAACAACTGGGAAAAGAAAAACACTTTAGGAGAAAAATGAAGCACTGTGGCGGTCAAGGGCATCTCTGCTCATACTCGGATGCAAACAATGATGTCTAGTACATTTTCAGCTGCTTGTGCACTTAAAAAAATTATACTCATTTTTTTAAAGGTAAGGGGTTGCAAACAATTTATTTTAGCTACATATAAAAAAAAATAATGTTGAAAGTTAGTCAACTAAATTTATTTAAATGTAGCTAAAATAAATTTATTGCAACCACTTACCTTAAAAATCAATGAATAATTTTTTTCAGTGTGCCTACAAACAGTCTCAGAGATTTACTGCTCTCTAAGGGGCATATATATATATTTTTTTTTTGTCCTGTAGGAAAATGTTTTGTTCTTGAATCTATGACACCACCGATGCCACTGTCCTGATGAATTGTAAAGAGAAGTCTTGGGTCATGACAATTTCCACTCCTCACATCACAAAAAAACCTCGGTCTATTATATTGGAAATATTTGGAATTTGTGTTTGATTGGTGTTTAAAGCTATTTATTGTAAATAAGCATTTTAGGAATATTTTGGTGACTTTTCAAAGAGTGTCTTTTACCAAAAAATATACAATAATACATGTCCACTGCAGGAGACATCACAACTATTGTGCATAGGTTTTGACCTTTAAATGAGACACTACAACATATGAGAAGATTAATTTAAAGAAAAACATTCATTTTTGTATTACATGTTGCCTAATAATTGGACAGTATGTTTTAAATGTTAAAAATTGTGTAATAAAACAGAAAATTAGTGTTTGTACAAAACAGTTTGTTATATTTTAAACCTGACACTTTTAGGATATCAAAGTTTTAGGGGAGAGAGTAAAAAATAAAATTAGCTTAAATTGATTTGTGAAAAAGCATAATTTGAAAATAATAATAATAAAAAAAATAATAAATGTTTCTTTTTCTCATTTCTAAATAGTGTCTTGTTGTCCTCTAGAGAGTACATACACACAATAAGGCATAAATCAGTTTTTAAAGATTGTTGTTTTAAGAAATTCCCATTTTTTCCCCCCGTGTTCCTGGGAGGTTACATTACACAATACACACGCACACGCACACGCTTTCCCTCTGTGTAAAGAGGGTGTCATCTTCAGAATAATTACCAGCCGTGAGGTGGGGGATGTATTCTCTCTTCTCTCTCTGTGCTGACTGTTTATGAGTCACTCATGTAATTGATAAGGCCTCTTTCTGTAATTAATCTTGTTTCACTTCTCGTTTCACAGCTGTTTGCAGTATTCCTGTTTTATTTTTTCCTGTAATGCCATGGAGGCTTCTACGTCATTCTGCCTAGATTCCAGGTCATTCTAATGTGCTTTTGTGTCTCACGTGAATGTAGGATTCTTAAATTCCTGGTGGCCAAGAGGAAGTTTAAAGAAACCCTGCGGCCTTATGATGTGAAAGATGTGATTGAGCAATATTCAGCTGGACACCTCGATATGCTGGGCAGAATCAAAAGCCTGCAGACAAGGTTTGATCAGTAGAAATAAAATGTAGACAAGCCATCATTCCTACCATCAGCTTTTACGCCTAACACAAAAGCATTTCCTAATAAGTGTCATTTAATTTTTTTGTTTTTGTTTTGCTTTTAAGGGTGGATCAGATCATAGGCCGAGGTACCATTCCATCAGATAAAAAAGTGAGGCCTGAAAAAGGGGAGAAAACTCCTCCTGAACTGGAACAGATGGACGAATTAAGCATGATGGGGCGCGTGGTGAAAGTGGAGAAGCAGGTAATCTATGAATATTCATATCTATCTATCTGTCTGTCTAATATTATGCAAAGCTGAATTTTCAGCATCATACTACAGTCTTCAGTGTAACATGATCATTCAGAAATTATTCTAATATGCTGATTTGCGGCTCCAGAAATATTTCTTATTATCAGTGTTTAAAACAGCTGTGCTGCTTAATATTTTTGTAGATTGATTATTTGTACACCATGATACTTTAAAATTATTTAAATAGCAAATTTAAAAACAGTTTTTTAATAGAAACCTTCTGTGTATTATAACTGATTTTACTGTCATTTTTATCTATTCTTAAATAATAAAAGTATGAATAAAAATCCTTAAATAATGAAAGTATTAATAAAAAAATCATACTGACTCCAGACTTTTAAATAGTAGTGTATTTAAATAAATACAGGTAAATGAATTTCAGTTCATTTTAATTTCAATTGAGATTCAACTACCTATGACTACCAAATCTTGTTTTGCATCTAATCAAAAAAGTTTTTAGAGGCTATTTATTATTAATTTTATAAGGTATCTTTAGCATGTCTGTGTTAGTTAGCTTTCACTTGTTATGGCAGTAATTCATCACCTGTTTATATTGCAGCCCATTGTGTTTCACATAATAGAGTTGTGGTTTTGAAAACTGCTGATATTTAATAATATTCCAAACTAATTTTCCTGAACATTATCGGATCATCATAAAATAACACTAGATCTTGTTGTAGCTTGACTACAATCTCTTTTTTTCCCCATTCTCAGGTGCAGTCAATCGAAAACAAGCTGGACCTGCTCCTAAACTTCTACTCCCAGTGCCTGAAAAAGGGCTCGTCCCACTTCACCCTGTCGTCCCTGCTGGAACCCGAATTGACCTCTGACTACCACAGTCCCACCGATCAACGTGACCTGTTCCCCTCCGCAAACACCCTTAATATCTCCCACTCAGACAGTGGCAACATGGAATGACCCCAGAGACACCAGGCAGCAGTCCCCCTCTGACTGTAGCATCAGGGCAACTCATCCAAAGGCTAAATACCTCCTTAAATTAACCTAGCACAGTTCCTCTAAACAACTGCTGTATCCTTGCATGGGTTCATCCTTTGCACAGTGGATGGTGGCTTCTGGCCAACCTTTCTAGACTTTGCCTTGCAAACTATGCCCTGATATTTCGCAATATGTCCAGTTTTTATTTGTAACAGTCTTCCTTCTTTTTACTTTATTTCAACTGATTCAGGAAAGTTTTAGATAAATATTCTTACATGGATGAAGATATTATTGAGGTTTTGTTGAACATTTGGACTTCTTCCAGTAGATGGCAGAGTTTTATCTGAAGTGGTCTTCAACCGTCACTTTTTATCAGTCTTCCAAAATATGTGGGGATGAATCTCTTGACTGCTACAAAACTGTCCCCTTTACATTTCATTGATGGTATTTCTTTCTGGAAGTCTCTGTGCCAATATCGTTTCTTGGTTTTGTTGAGTTTTTGATAACCAGTAGGCCCCCAGAGCAATTATATTTTTCTGTCTTACTTTTTTTCTAAGAAATCAGGGCATTGTGAACTGAATTTGAATTTCGGACTCTCCTTCTCGGCCTTGGCCTTGCACTTTGGCCTGATGCAATAGACTCCTTGTGCCACCAGAAGTCGCTGAGCTTCTAATGAATGTACTGCATCCAGTACTTTTCCTTTATTTATCACTGACGTCCTTTGAGAAAACGGCATCACAGATTGCTATAAAGAACAACATGATAGACTGATGGACAGTATTTCCACCAAAGCCTCATCTCCTGTCATTTTGTTCTTGCATGGTTCCTCTTGCTACTTCAGGAAGGAAGGAACTTCAAAATGTGAGACCCTCAGGTTTCCTTCGCACATCTCTTTGGCTTATTGGGTCCCTCTCTTCTGCGATAGCACCCTGCCACTGCATCATCTCTCAGAAGCCCACCGTGCAAAAAATAAGAAAATCAAATAAATAAATAAAAATATTCTTTGATGAAATAGCCAGCATTAAAGTGCATGTTGATAGTTTGAATAGTTCAGGCAAGTTTGTTTTAATTTAGTGGGGTTAGTTATAGAGGCTATTCATATGCTCTTCTCTCTGATCCTCAGCCTCTTTGCCTTGCAGCCCATCTCTTCATTCAGCATGTGCATCAGTCTAACTGCAAACAAACAAGAGGGTCAAAAGTAGTCTATATCTTCTCCCCAAATGAGACTCTCAATTAGTTGAGATTTAAAGGGATATTTTACTCAAAAATGGTAATTTATGTCCTTCCAAACCTGTATGATGGACATTTTTCACATTTCTACACTGTTAAAGAAATCAGTAAAAATATGGCACAATGTTATACAGGTGTTTTACCCGTAGTTTGAATTTTGCACTACATTGCATTGTGTTTTAGAGGTAATGTAAATGTCTGGACAATTACCAAAACATTTTCCTTTTCTTTTTTTATATAGTGTAGGGTTCTCCAAAAGCAGAAGTATTCATAGTTGTAGAAGCTTCTATTTAGTAGTGAATGGAAACAACAACAAATATCATTTTTGCATTCCCATTTCCCTAATAGCATAAGAAAAACTCCATGATAGTTTTTCTGACTTTCCAAAACAGAAAAAAAAAATATTAAGAGATTGATTATGTTGATTGATTAGCTGTGGAAATGTATCATCACAGTCTGTGAAAATGGTCCATTTTCTTTCATCTGTGGAACACAAAAGAATTTTTAGAAAATGTCTCGTGGACCATACAATGTCAATGGGGTCAAAACAGTTATGTTAGACGCCATATTAAAGGGAGTTAATAAAAATTACCCCATGATATACTCACCCTCAAGCTATCCAAGGTGTATATGACTTTCTTCTTTCAGACGAATACAACGTAGTGATATAATAAAAGGCCTGGCTATTCCAAGTTCACAATGGCAGACTTGGTGGTGAGATTTGAAGCCCAAAAAAGTGCATCCATCCTTCATAAAAAGTGCTCCACACAGCTCCGGGGGTTAATAAAGCACAGAAGAGAGTGCAAAACAAAACATGGTCACAAATTATAAGTACAAAACAAAGATTTCTATAGAAAAATTATGGATTTTGATATAAGTCAAGAGAAGACTGGGTTTCCTTTGCTGTAAACAAAACTTATCATGAGACTAGTATATTCTCACTGGAGCTTACACTACAACTACGTTATCCGCAGGAACACCACTCTTTCATGAATGCGCAGCAGAAGCTACAAATTAATGCCATTATAAAGCTTGGAAGAGCCAACACATTTTTTAATATAACTCCGATTGGATTTGTCTAAAGGAGAAAGTTTATATCCATCAGAAAAAACTTATACACCTACAATGGCTTGAAGGTGAGTAAATCATAGGGTAATTTTCATTTTGGGTGAGCTATCTCTTTAAATTTAAAACAGTTGAAAATGAGACTGTGAGGACCAGACTTGCAGTCTTCACAATGGTCCTAGATCATGTAATTTTCACAACTCGCAACTTTCAAAACTGTTTTATGGTGTTTTTGTCTTCTAAAAGTTTTTTTTTTCAGAAAGATGTTTCATCAGCTGAACAATCGGTATGTTGTTAAACAACAGTACAATCCATTGAACACACTGTACTTCCATCCCTCAAGACTCGTTTTCATTCCTGTCAAAAATTAAATACAGTGCTACCCTGACTAAGAACTATTAAAGCCATACACATTTAAAACAGCATGAGGAAATGATGGAATAATTGTTGTCATTTTTGGGTGAACTATCCCTAATCACTAAGATGTTTCCCGGTTATGAACCCTCACATGAATGCTTGTTTTGTACATTTCATTCATCCTTAAAGAAATCAGGTAGGTCAGAGATCAATCCGGCATGAAGAAATACTTAACATACATTATTTTTCTTGTCCGATTATTCAAGAACAAAAAAGATTCTCATAGTGTCTCACACGTGACTTTAACCTCAGCCATGTACAGACTCGCCACTATTTTTGAAGAATTGCATAAACTGGGAGCACTGAGACTAATCCGAGTCATTGAGATGAGCATTGATGCATGATCTCAACATTAATATCTATGCATGCAGTTATGGGACTGGTTCCAGCTTTATATGACATGCAGTTCAGGTAACGGACAGCATGGAGGAGATTGTAGGGAATACAGCACTCCTCTGCCTTACTGACATAGCAAGAGCACACTGACCATCTGTTTACGGCACAACGGTGGACCTAAGAGATCGTTTAGGCCACTTGTCATGGCATTCATTCATCATTCTAATGGACAGAACTGGAGTACACAATTCAAGCTGAATTTTCTATATTTACTTTTCTCTTGCACCTTCACAGATTTCAATATATGCGTTTTGAAAATCTTATTCTTCTTTCACCACATTTGTTTCTACTGGACTGTATTTGAAAACAAACACTTGTTTTCAGAAGTTCTTGTTTCCTGAACACACACTCTCTAACTTTTCTGTCCCTTTAAACAGAACTCTGAACCTTCAGGCATTACGTAATACTTTTTTTCCTCATTGATTGGTAACTGCTAATGTGAGAGGCAACTTGATCTATAATATGTATGTTTAACTCTGACATGATTGTAAAAAATGAATAAATCCAGATTTTGTTTATGAAAATCAGGTGTAACGGATCTCTGAAAGTAATTTACAGTAATTTAATGCTCTTCTGTATACATTTTTAGTTTGGGGAGAGTAAAAATAATACTGTTAAACATATAACTAAACTGTAAATACACTTTTCATAGAATAGTGTAAATTCATAGAAATTTCAATCCTACTAAACTGTGCATCATTGCTGAATAAAAGTGATTTCTTAAAAAAAAAAAAAAACCTTATCGTGACCCCACAAACGTTCATTTTAGTGAAATGAAGACCAAGATATTACATTCTCTGTGTATAATTCAAATTTATAGAATGCATTTAAGATAAAATATAACAATTATAAAAATGAACGAAATTAAATCTAATTTTTTTAATGTAATTAAATCTAATTAACAATAAAATGTAATGTTTTCCCATACAAAAATCCTGCAGAGGGTCTAGATGTGTCAGTTAAAACACTGAAGTTTTAATCTAAACAGGATTTGTAGAAAAGATCAACTGCACTAAATCTAACAGAGATGAATACAAGAGGTGAGTGGCTCTCCACCAAAAATATATATCCTATTTTGTTTGGATAACAGTAGCCGGTTCTCCAACCATATACATTTATGCAAATTTTGCATATTGAGCATATTTGTTTTGTTTTGTTTTGTTTGTATGTTCTAAACCCACGGGTAATTTATTACATTTAATAAAAGAGTCACCATGGCTTTCCCAATAGCTACAACTACCCATACATACAGTACATATCCAAATACATTTCGAGAGGATATACGGACATGACCATGGAGAGCCGATCCACTGGAGGGCGATACACTGGAGGGCGATACACTGGAGGGCGATACACTGGAGGGCGATACACTGGAGGGCGATACACTGGAGGGCGATACACTGGAGGGCGATACACTGGAGGGCGATACACTGGAGGGCGATACACTGGAGGGCGATACACTGGAGGGCGATACACTGGAGGGCGATACACTGGAGGGCGATACACTGGAGAGCCGATCCACTGGAGAGCCGATCCACAGGAGGCCGATACACTGGAGAGCCGATCCACTGGAGAGCCGATCCACAGGAGGCCGATACACTGGAGAGCCGATCCACTGGAGAGCCGATCCACTGGAGGCCGATACACTGGAGAGCCGATCCACTGGAGGGCGATACACTGGAGAGCCGATCCACTGGAGAGCCGATCCACTGGAGGGCGATCCACTGGAGGGCGATACACTGGAGGGCGATACACTGGAGAGCCGATCCACTGGAGAGCCGATCCACTGGAGGCCGATACACTGGAGAGCCGATCCACTGGAGAGCCGATCCACAGGAGGCCGATACACTGGAGAGCCGATCCACTGGAGAGCCGATCCACAGGAGGCCGATACACTGGAGAGCCGATCCACTGGAGAGCCGATCCACAGGAGGCCGATACACTGGAGAGCCGATCCACTGGAGAGCCGATCCACTGGAGAGCCGATCCACAGGAGGCCGATACACTGGAGAGCCGATCCACTGGAGGCCAATACACTGGAGAGCCGATCCACTGGAGAGCCGATCCACTGGAGGGCGATACACTGGAGGGCGATACACTGGAGGGCGATACACTGGAGAGCCGATCCACTGGAGGGCGATAGACTGGAGAGCCGATACACTGGAGAGCCGATCCACTGGAGAGCCGATCCACAGGAGGCCGATACACTGGAGAGCCGATCCACTGGAGAGCCGATCCACAGGAGGCCGATACACTGGAGAGCCGATCCACTGGAGAGCCGATCCACTGGAGAGCCGATCCACTGGAGGCCGATACACTGGAGAGCCGATCCACTGGAGAGCCGATCCACTGGAGGGCGATACACTGGAGAGCCGATCCACTGGAGGGCGATACACTGGAGGGCGATACACTGGAGGGCGATACACTGGAGGGCGATACACTGGAGGGCGATACACTGGAGAGCCGATCCACTGGAGGGGGGTGGGGGGGGTATTGTTGGGGGGGGGGGGGGGGGGGGGGGGGGGGGGGGGGGGGGGGGGGGGGGGGGGGGGGGGGGGCCGATACACGGAGAGCCGATCCACTGGAGAGCCGACATGGAGGGCGAACACTGGAGGGCGATACAATGGAGAGCCGATCCACTGGAGGGCGATCCACTGGAGAGCCGATCCACTGGAGGGCGATCCACTGGAGGGCGATACACTGGAGAGCCGATCCACTGGAGGGCGATACACTGGAGAGCCGATCCACTGGAGAGCCGATCCACTGGAGGGCGATACACTGGAGAGCCGATCCACTGGAGGGCGATACACTGGAGGGCGATACACTGGAGAGCCGATCCACTGGAGAGCCGATCCACTGGAGGGCGATACACTGGAGAGCCGATCCACTGGAGAGCCGATCCACTGGAGGGCGATCCACTGGAGGGCGATACACTGGAGAGCCGATCCACTGGAGGGCGATACACTTTCAATCTGATTTGAACGCCACGTTCTCCTGTGACGTAATCCTCTCCGTCTCAGTGTATGGCAGACAGGCCCTTATCTAGAGGTCTCTGTAAATAAAGACATTTATACGGTGTATTCAGAACTAACAGTCGTGTTGATATGTAGTGATCGATGATCGCTGACCGTTAAGTGTTTCAGAGATCCTCTCGTGGGAATGTCCTCGGGTGATAGGATTTGGGGTGAGTACTGAGTGATGTGGACCGTGTTTAGTTGGATCTCCTCACACTTTCTCTGTTTACGAATCTCGTGAGCTCATCAGCGGTCCTGCTTCTGTATTTCTGTGTGTATCCACAATCGACGGCGAGCGAAGTCAAGTCATTTGTTATGCGGCGGAAGTTGTTGTTCCTTCGTTTTTATATCAAACACTACATTTATGGTGAATTAACGGTAGGTGTTTTTCAGTAACGTTAGACCGTTCTCAAACCCCCGTGAGATGTAAACACTGCTTTGATTTAAGCGTTTAATCCAATAGTTTATTATTTAAATGACATTACGTTTTAAGTAGCTTTAACGTAGTTTGCTACTTTTGTCAGTAACTTCATGTGTGGCTTCACTAACGTTAGTTTAATCGCTTTACTACGGAGTTTCCTCCTCAGGGTTTTTAGCTTCTCTGCTAACGTAGTTTCCACTATAGTAGAAAAGTAATACCTGTTTTATTACTCTGTTTTCTTTAACATTTTATTTGTGTTTTTATTCATCACATAAATAGCCCAGATAATGAGATTATGGCCGTCTAGATCAGAAGTTGCCTTCAAATAGCCTGTCAGGGTGGTGATACACGGGGCAGCTTATTGAGCACTTTCCCATTGAGAATGGGTAACACATTTCACTGAATCAGTTAGATCGGTGGTGGGCCCCTGTGTTGGTTGGACGTGATCGCAACATTGCGCAAAAAAGTTGACCGCGGGTTCATTACCCATCACAGTGGCTACGTTTACATGCAACCAAATAATCCGTTTGTAATCGGATTGATGACTCAATCGGACTGAAAAACCTTCATGTAAACACTTTAATCGATCTGATTGAGCTCGATCGGAATTAAATTTCGATCAGATTGAAGGGGGTGTTTTATTCCTTTTCTAATACGATTGAGAGTGCGTGTAAACACTCGATCGGATTGAACCCCTAAACTGAAAGAACTGCGCATGTGCAATGACACAGAAATAGAGTAATGACGTATGACGCGCAGAACGAGCGCTTCTTCCTCTTGAGTGTTGTATAAATGCGTGTCCTGTCATTATAAAAACTCTCCTTTCACTCGGCAACTGTGAAGTGGAGAAAGAAAAAACCTCCCACCAGTCCTTGTTTTGGACACTCATCCACAGGCAACACGTTTTGGGCGCGGGGATTGAGGGGCATTTTTAATGTGTGATAAATATGAGCAGCACGGCACAACGGTTTAAATGTATATTTATCCATAAATTAATAAAATTAAAGTCTGACTCTAAAAAACAAATAAATAAACAGTGGGTAGTAGAGTGGTTTCTTATGTGAAACCCGATGAGAACTCTATATTTGTGCAGTGTTGGCATGTCAAAAAATTAACACTACATTTCCGATTTCATCAAGTTTCATGCACAAAAATTGGGCCTGTAAACATAGCCAGGTTGTGTTTAGGGTTTATATGACGTGTCGGTGTATTCATTTTTATGTTTTACTGTGTATTTGTAGGTTACTGTGTTGATTTATCTGTCTGAGGATATGCAACTTTACGCTAGGAACCGGCAGTGAAACGTCACAGTATGTGCTACTAACATAAACGCATGGTGCACCAGTAGCGCGATGGAGAGGAATGTAGATCTCTATGGAATGTCTGAGACACCCGGATCTGGACCTGCATGCCTTATTCTGGGGCTTAGGTCTCTTAGGTGAGAAAATAATAATACTTTTTTTATATATATATATATAATATATATATATCTTATATAGATCTCTATACAGATTTCAGTTAAGTGATCTTCTTCTAATGCAGTGTAATGTGAAACTAAGCTTTGATCATGCTCATTTATTCCAAGTTTAAACTTTTTTTTTTTTCCTAGAGTGTTTGGAGCAGCTCTTCTTAGCGATGAGAAGGCAGCAGGTACTTACAAAAATCAGGATTTCATTAAAGATTGTTCTTCTAAAGTGTACCAGGTTCATATACTTGTAATTGTCCTTATGTTTTTATTTTGTAGTTGCGGTGACAAAGGCAGTGACAGCACCATGTTGGCAGCTGGAGGAGTTTGTGGTGGCTAAAGAGTGCAGTGCATGCGAAGGTTTACAATCGGTGAGTGTATACATGCACACCACAAACAATTGTTAGAAAGCAGGGGCTCCAGACTGAGACAATTTTTTTGAACTGTGCGACTAAAATTGTCTGCGCGGTCGCACTGGCACGATCCACCGCATGTTCTAACTCATAAGCTCTGCCATTGCGTTGAATAGGAGCACCATCAAACGGCAAATTATGAAACTGAAAGCATAAACAAAAACCGCCGTCTACTCTGTTTGAGTCTGTGCAGCGCTTGAGTGTAGGGCCTGGTTTTATACTCGTCCTGTCAGCACGAGTGTGAAGGATGCGCACAGCTGAAAATGACGCCAATCTGAGGAACGTGGGTAGGTTTCAAGCGAAAGAAACGGACCGCTTCTTAAAACCAGAGAAGGTGAACCTGTGGTATTTTGGGAGGGAAAAAAAAACTTAGCAAGCACTGTCACCGACAGTCAAGGTTTAGTTGGTGCTTTCTTTTTGTTTGAATTTTGAAAAGCTTATCTTCTGCTGTTTACCTCTAAGTTATGCTATGAAGCTCTCTTTTATTAATTTTTTTATGTGATCCTCAGTGTTTGCAAACGTTTTTTGTTAAAGGGGTCATTTGTTGCGATTTCAAGTTTTTCTTTCTCTTGGGAGTGTTACAAGCTGATCGTGCATAGATAAGATCACTGAAGTTGCAAAGACTAAAGTCTCAATCCAAAGAGATATTCTTTATAAAAGTTAAGAGTAAACCACGCCTACCTAAAACGGCTCGTTCTCACATGCCCCCACATGTATTCGTCACTGTGTGGGAAGATTGGCATAACGCCGCCCAAATGTTCAAGCAAAAAAAAGAAGGCGTAACTTTAATTCTAGCTGTAGTATTGTTGTTGCTGCCATGGCGAGGAAGACGCGTTTTGTTCTTGGTGTTTCGTCGTGAAAGCAAACTAATTTGTTTGGCTTTCCAAAAGAGGACGATATCCGCTTCGTAATGTCTGGAGCTGATCCGTGCTGGTCGCTAATGAAATACATCAACTTTGCTCTGTGGATCGCAGGATCGGCTTTCACTGTGGACAGCCAGGGTCGTCACTTGTGGTTGCCGCAAGCCCGCTCGCTCACTCTAGGCCGCCGTGTGAAACAACTTTGTTTGGCCTTCCAAAAAAGGACACGACTAGAAATCAGTGGGTTAAGTTGTATTTACAATAGGATTGTGATGGTGAGGAAATTTTCCCACCGGTTAATCGACGTGTGACAACACAGATAATACCGGTATCACCGCTGGGGCGGGGGCGTTCCCTCTTTTCCTCGCTTTCCTTTGCTTTTAAATAGCTTGTAAAAGCTGCGTGTGCATTTTACTTTCACTTTCAAATAGCGACAATTCGGCATAAAGCAATTGTTCATTTTTAGTTCGTTTGAATTTCCCCTCTTTTCCTCGCTTTCCTTCGCTTTTAAATAGCTTAAAAGCGCGTGCGCATTTTAATTTCACTTTCAAATAGCAGCAGTATAGGTCAATTGCGTGAATGCAACAACAAATACAAGGTCAAAATCACTTTAGCATATATAATAAACATAGAAAATTTCTATTAACAAAACAAATAAAAATACACCAAGCTATAGGGCAGGCTATGCCTAATATAAAATAACAAATAACTTACATAAAGTTTAATGCACTATGTTCAGTTTTGCATACCTAAGTAAGCATGTTATTATTATCATATTATATATATAGATAAGTATATATATTAATATATATATATAACCAAATAAATAAGAAACGTAGAAAGTTTATTAGCAAAACGAGTAAGAAAGCTTGGAGGCGCTGCATACACCTTGATGTCAAATAAAATAAAAAAAATTACTCAGTTTAAATAAAAAATCAGCAAACACTGTGGAACAAAACAAATAAGAAACGAATGTTTAAAAACAACTTCCAAAATCACCTTAGATAAACAACAAAAGTCAACAGGCTTTTCAAAATCAAAAAATACTGCCAAACAGGTGCTTTTGAATTTCGTTTCGAAACTAAATCATCCGCAATCATCTTGTCTGTCTCACCCCACTCTTCTCGTCAGTCAGCTCGACTCACTCTCCTCACAGGAGAAATGAAATCTGATCTGTGAGCGGGAACTGCGTTCACCGGCAAGCTGCATTGAGCATCATACAGTTCAGGTTTTAATTGTAGGGTCTGTTCTTTAATGAAACTAATTAGTAGTACCTATAAAAATTCTAAACGAGTTAGGGGTAGGTGCCGCAGTGGCAAGGCAGAACCGGTTGTTGCGGCTTACACCGGTAATCACCAGTCCCGCATCAAGCTTCTATCGACAGCCTAATGTACAACACTGTCCAGAACAGTTCAACCCAAATATGCGATGTGTGCAGCACATTTTATGGAGGACTGTTTCTGATCCTGGGAGAGTAGACTACAATGCCGACTTGTCGATCTCTACGACTAAGACGTTTTAGGGCTGTGGCTGTGAAATATAGCCGAAATAGCGCCCAGGTACTGATAATCGCAAGGCATACGCTACGGCTTACAA
The DNA here is from genome assembly GCA_018155175.1 of Sinocyclocheilus anophthalmus. Lineage (NCBI taxonomy): Eukaryota > Metazoa > Chordata > Actinopteri > Cypriniformes > Cyprinidae > Sinocyclocheilus > Sinocyclocheilus anophthalmus. The sequence continues at coordinate 169,219 of JADLZN010008898.1, read as the reverse complement.
TTGGGCATGACAAAAGAAAGAGAGAAAATCACTCACTGCTCTTACCTTAATAACTTTTGTAGTTTAAATAAGAATCGGTGCATATTGAATTCAAAGTGTAAATTCTAAGCAGTTTTTTATTTTCCTTTTTATTATTCAGTTCCTAAAACTCATGTTAAACTTATTACACTTTAACCAAATGTTTAAATTGACATTTTTATTGTAATGCTCACTATAAAACCTACGTTCACTTTCAGTAAGTTTTGTGGGGTGTCTTCTTCTCACAAAAGTTGAAAACATGTATGCTAGTTAGATTAGAAAACGGAACAGAATGAGCTGTATTCACCACTAAGTGGCGCAAACCAAGGAATATGTTGTGTTAACAGGAGCTCTTTGATGATACATGAATACCCAAATAACCCCCCCCACTTTATTGTATACTGTTATTAGGGCCTTTCGCACCGCTTTTGTTCCAGAACTAAATGTACAGTACTACAGTACTGGGACGATTTTGTGCGAACTATTTCCAAGTACTATTTAAAGGGTTGCATTCGCAACGACAGTGTTTACTAAGAAGTGACGTAAGCCGGTCGACAGCAACATCATTTGTGCGCGGCGTCAACAACAGAAACAAAGAAGAACAAAATTAACAACAGGAGGATGGAGAACACTGTGATCGGAGCTGTGTTTTTGTTGTGTCTCGCGGGTTTCACAATAATGGGACATGGAAAGTCGATGTATACGTTAAAGCGATTGAAAGAACGGAAAGGAAGACTAAGAATCTCCAAAGACAACTGGCAGAGCTACATTTGCTACAAGTGCCTGCACTTCAGCGTCCGTCCATCTATCGCTGTTCTCCATACTTGCGAAATAAGTTGACACCATGTTTACAGTATGTTTAAACGGCGTTTTAAATCATGGCCCCAATAAAACTCAATGTATATATGTCACGATTAGTACCATTTGTGCTTTTAGACCCTGCTCCGGAGTAGGAGCTTATTTGGTTCTCGAAAAAGGCAGTCCGGTACTAAAATCGCACCCAGTTCCGGCGAAAACGCCAAAAAGTGGGTAGTTCCACAATTAGTTCTGGTACTATGAAAAGTTCCTGCGGTGCGAAAGGCCCTAATGACAAAATAGTTAGAGAAGTTCACAGCACTGACTCAGCAACAGCTGAGTAAAACTGTTTCATCTGAGCATGTGGCACTTTAAGCATTATCATATCGAATATCGCATTATTTTATGAGTTATCGCATATCGCATTTTTCTTCAATATCGCACAGCCCTAGTACGTTTTCATTTTAAAGATTTGCCACTGATGATTCAAACGCGAGTTTGAGCAGTGTGTGTTGAGCGCTTGTCGTTTGCAATTTCTCCGATCACAAATGCAGGGACATGGGTTTTAGTTACGCAGCGTGATATGCAACGACGGGAAAAAATAGACAGTTAAAGTCAGTATAATCAGTATTTAATTCTGTCCCACTGGATGCAAACAGCGCGTTATAATGGGTTTTAATGTTTTTCTCGTCAATCTGGCTGGACAGGGCATCACAATATGGTAAGGGGCGTAACATTTCCATCACACACTTGAGGTATTCGCCCAATCACAATGCACTGGATAGCTGGCCAATCAGAGCACACCTCGCTTTTCAGACCGATGAGCTTTGTAAAAATCGACGCGTTTCAGAAAGGCGGGCCATAGAGGAGAAACAACAATGTACAGTATGTGGAAAATAAGTTTTTTTTTTTTTACCTTAAACCGCATAAACACCTTTCATTACACCAAATACACCAAATACTGTTATTTTTATCAACGTCATATGACCCCTTAAAACTGTTTTGTAAGCTAGTTTGTCATTGTATTTTACCGTTTTATTGTTGTTGTGCTTTTTAATTAAAAAAATAAAATAATCAATCTTTTGTTTTAGTCTTAAAAAGTGAAATATGTACAGGGTTGGGAAGGTTACTTTTCAAATGTATTTCATTACAGATTAGTGTATCAGCTGGACGTAAACGGCGTATGCTGTTCTGTGTCACACGGATAAGCTGTTTTCATTCAGATCAAATCACAACAACATAGGAAACCGATCTGGCGAGACGCAGCTGACACAGAACAGCATATGTTGTTTACGTTCAGCTGATATTCTCCAAAATGGCACTACATGGTGACTTTGAGGAGACGAATTGTTGAATAAAGTCTTTTTTTCTTTTCTTTTTTTCTTTTGTGCACAAAAAGTATTCTCGTAGCTTCATAAAAATTATGGTTGAACCATTGATGTCACACGGACTATTTTAACGATGCCTTTACTAACTTGACTTGGGAACATTTCAGTTGCGTTGCTGTCTATGCAGGGTCAGACAGATCTCAGATTCCATCAAAAAATATCTTAATTTGTGTTCCGAAGATGAACGAAGGTCTTACAGGTTTGAAAGGACATGAGGGTGAGTAATTAATTAATGACAGAATTTTCATTTTTGGGTGAACTATCCCTTTAATGTTTTAAATATAACATTTTGAACATAGAAATAAAAAATTATGGCGGAAAAGAATATATTTTTAAATATGAAACTAAAACCGCCAGTGGTGGCAAATCACTTTCGTAATGAAAGAGTCATGGAATCATTCGATTTGTTCAAAAGGACCGATTCATTCAGGAATACTATCCACCCTATCTGCCCTAAATAGTATTGAAAATTACTAATAACACACAGAATTTAGGATGGATAGTATGCACATTGGGACGCAGGCAGTGTTTTTATGAATGTAATTGAATCATTCTCTCAGCTGATTCGTTCAAAACGCGGCTTCATTCAGGAACCAAATGTTGCTCGCAGATGCACAACTCTTCTGATGTGGATTTATTTTAAAGGCAGTGGTTATTTGCATTAAGTGCAAATAGCCATAAGTTCTATTTACACCATGTAGGAAAAAAGTAGTATTTTCTTTACAACATGTGGTAGTAATAAGATTCTATTAATAATTATTGCAAACAGTGGCAGATGTACAATGGGAAAAGGGAGTAGAACGGGAGTTGAATGAGTTCGGCATAAGGCGGATTCAAACTCGGGTCAATCGCGTCAAATCTTATCACCACGTGTCTCACATAAGTGTCTTTTAAATGGTCAATAGCAACCAGAGTTGCTCTTAGTGTAAATAGACTCCCCAACCCTGAATATGTATAGATGTATGTAAGCAAATCAGACAATTATCTTTTCTTGTAAAACGTGACAAAAAAGATCGCAAATTCGAAAGTAAACGCACCCGAAACCCGGCTTATAACATAGCAAAAGAGGAACAAAATTCACAAATAATACTACTGATGAAAAAAAAAGGTTGAATGTTAACCACTTTCGTTTCCATATAACTATAAACTATGATAAAAGTTAATCAGCATGCATTGATTAATCCCATGTTGTAGCAAAAAATAAATAAAAATTGCGACCAAATCATGTGCGGGGCAACAGGGGAGATATGAAGAAAGGAATGAGTTTGGAGCCATGAAAAGTTTTTGTTTTTTGTTTTTAATAAAAAAAGGTATTGTATTCTAACCGAGGCCACATTGATTTATTTACAATATTACAATTTAAAATAGCTGTTTTCTATTTTAATATATTTTAAAGTGTCATTTATTGCTGTGATGGCAAAGCTGAATTTTCAGCAGCCATTACTCCAGTCTTCAGGTCACATTGATCCACATGATGTCACATGATATTATTAGTGTTGAGAACAGTTATGCTGCTTAAGAACGGCATTTATTTTAAATATAAATATTTTGTAACATTCTTGAACTCTTCAATGCATAAATTATGTACACACACACAGCAGTAGAGCATTTCATTTTTGTGAATTAATTTAAAAGTTTCCTCTGCTTACCTGCTGTCATTTTTACAGAAAACTATACCAGCCTGCAGCCAAACAGGATTTGTAGAAAAGATCAACTGCACTAAATCTAACAGAGATGAATACAAGAGGTGAGTGGCTCTCCACCAAAAATATATATCCTATTTTGTTTGGATAACAGTAGCCGGTTCTCCAACCATATACATTTATGCAAATTTTGCATATTGAGCAATTTGTTTGTTTGTTTGTGTATGTTCTAAACCCACGGGTAATTTATTACATTTAATAAAAGAGTCACCATGGCTTTCCCAATAGCTACGACTTAACTGTATGTTTTGTGCTACTATGCCCAAAAGTGATTTTGTTCTCTGTGGTGGAGACACTTCGCTTAGTTTTTGCAACATTCCACTTCTTTCCATGCAAATTAAGTTCACAGTTGGAAAGCAAAATAGCAAATGTTTATCTGGCTTACAATATTATTAATCCAGCCAGCTAAAAATCATACTAATTTACTTCACTCTTTCTCTTTGTTTTCGATTCAGCTGTCGCTCTACCAAAATGGAGGAGCATCTCTTTTGGAAATTTGAGGGCGCAATGCTGGCTCTCACTGTTGTCTTTGCAATACTGGTGGTCGCTAGACAACTCTCACTTGACCGCCAAGCCTCAGACAAGGTTCGGCGACAGATAGAGTCTATTTAGTAGACCGGACTGTACTAAAAGTTAATGGGCCTGTGGCCTGGTGTTATAAACTCTCAGCAAAAGGCATAACCCCACAGTTCATGGAGGCTTCCAGACATTATCACTGGTTTCATCTTACTGGATGCACAATGTGCTCTTACTCCCCAGACTGACATTACTTGTGGATGCTGCTTCTGTGCAGGATTTAACTAACTAGATGTGAATCTCAAGATCATCCCATCAAATCAGCAAACATTATGCAAGACAGGAGTCTAGTCCCTATTTTGTAACAGAAGATGTACAGATCTGTGTATACCTGTTCTTTTTAAATGCTGTGAAGGTGATGTGTGTAGAACAAAATATGGGTGTGTGTTGCATGTTTTCAATAATCCAAAAGCACATCAAGTATTTTCTCAAGCCGAGAATGAACTATATGGTCAAAGTCTTGAAAGAATATACGATTTTGTGTTTCATCACAATGGGTTTATGTTAGTCAGGGTGAGTTTCAGTGAATATCAAAGTTTTGGGGTTTGTTCATTTGGCTTCATTCATTTTGGAACACGCCACCATTCATGAAATCACAGATGTTTTTTTCCAGACTTTCTCCAAACTGACACACTCGTCCATCCATTAACATCGGCATGTTTCTTCCAGGAACATTATCAGTAATTTAATTAATTTTTATATGTGCAGTTGCTGTTTGTTAAATCCTTATTTTCAGTATATACTTTTAATAGTGTTTTTGACACTTTCTTTAGAGACTTGTAGGTGCTCTTATTAAAGTTTTAGTTTTTTTCTTTTTTCCATTTATGGCGTTTACTTTGACTCTTTGCCCTACAAAGAAATCTTTTATATAAAATTGTGAACAAACATCTTGGTTCATAATGTCATTCTTAAAAATACCAGCTCTGTACTCATATCTGACTGATATATGCAAGACTGCATTGTAGTGTATGTTAAAGCTGCTTGATTTGAAATGAAGAGTATGAGATGTATTGAAATCAACCCACCATTTTATTTTATTATTTTTTGTTTCTTTATTTTGCAACTTTCAAGCACTAAACAGCTAAATTAAATATTGGATCTGCATCTCGTTTGTTGAAGGTGATATTTTGTGCCATCATCTTCAGAAAGACTTTACTCTCCTGGTTTTGGGTACAGAGGTACATTTCTAACTTTTCCCCATAAGTTTATTTACATTATGATTGGTTTGACATGATAATGCCTTTTTATTAAGGCTGATTGGTGGTTGTTTTTTTTACTCAAGTTAAAAAGGATTGAACTTTGTCCCATAACTGATTTTAATTATCTACTTAAAATGTAAAAGGTGTATTTTTATGAAAGATGAGTGACATTTCCTGTCCTCTGTTGATAATGAACTGAGGAATAAATGGGAAAAAGGAATTGTCTGCCCTAGTTTGTCTGGTGTCGTGTGATTCTGTCATGATGGAAAATGATGTATTGTGTGTTTGAAAGTAAAAAAAAAAAGAAGAGGTCACAAACTCCATAAAAAGAAATGAGTGCACTTTGATCCTTTTGGACAGGAGCAGATGTGGCCATGCTGAGAACGTGTCGTCGCAGAACAGAACTTTGCTGTGTTACACTGTGGAGAGGAACAAAATGGCAAATGGTAAGAAATATTTCTCAACTCCACCTGTTTTTGCTCAAGTGTACACACTGACTTGAACCCAGAGTTTCCTACCCTGGGTTTTAAAAACCCGAGGGACTTGGAATTTTATAATTCTCATTAAAATAATGACCATTAAGATGTGTCACAACACAAGTAACAACTAAGAAAATATTAGTCTGCCTCTCAGAAAGTACTTAAAGAATTTGCGGAACTTCTGCTACAAGCCATTGTTTTACTTTTTTTGTTTATTTTATGTGGTCTTCCTTCTTAAAGGTATAGTTGACCTAAAAATGAAAATAATTTGTATTTATTCACCCTCAAGTTGTTCCAAACGTGTATGAATGCATTTCTTCTGTTGAATACAAAAGATGATATTTTGAATAATGTTTCTAACATCACATCATTGACTCAATACACGGTAAAAACTGCTGGTTAAATACAACCCAGTGCTGGGGAAAATAGGGACAAACCAGCAATTTGGGTGTTTGACAACTTTAAATGTTTAAATCCCACATTTCGGGGTATGAACCCAATACCGCTGGTCAAACAACCCAATGCTGGTTTTTGTCCCTATTTTACCCAGCCTGGGTTGTTTTTACCCAGCATTTTTTAGAGTGTAGTATTTCTTTTCCATAAGTCTGTGGCTACCAGCAATGTTTGTGTATACAAACATCGTTAAGAACCTCATTCAGAACATGCATGAAACAACTTGAGGGAGAATAAATAATAACACGTTATTGTTTAATTGAACTATCCCTTTAAATCCAAAATTTTGTATGAGTTATGTTACTTTCATGCAGAACATACACAACAGTCGTGTTTGTCACAGTACCAGAATGGTTATCCTCCTCCTTTTGAGACGTCTGCATACGCCTGGAAGACGGTTGAACTTTCTCTTCAAAACGACCTGTCTTTGAAGATTTGCGTTATATTCTGTCACAGCTCTTGTCTGAAATAAACAGGAAGTTTTCCGATTATCCAACGACCTGCGGTCCAAATTGCCTGCGCGCAGTAGCCTATTTCCACTCACCGCTTCTGTCGCGTCGTCAGTGAACGGTCCGGTCGGTTCGTAGTCTGGCGGTCTTGAATCCACGCCGCTGATTTTAGAATAAATGTATACAGCACAGTGAAGCGCTACGAGAAGTACAGATAAATTTGACATTGTATTTTTTAATTATAGTCACGTAGGAGTGCTTCTAGTCGCGAGGGGTCCGGCACGAGTTTTCACGCAAAGTCTTGTGGGATTTAAGGTCTTACCTGCTTCTACGTCACATTGAGGTCGCCGTGATTTTGCCAAGTAAGACATGTTCCTGGATCAACACAACTGTCCAAATATATAGACTTAACCCAATCCCTACCCCTAAACCTAACCCTACCCATAATTTATTCCTAAAAACAGTGTGAAATGATAGCTGATTAACAAGGGTGTAGAAGCACCTAACCCTGATTGTAAGCCTAAAACAGATATTTCCTGAAAAGTTATCCCTCAATTCTGACTGGTTGATGGGAGTGTTGTTCCAGGATCAACAAGGCTGTTGATCCAGGAACATGTTGTACTTGGTGAAAGCACGGTCACCGTCACATTGATCACCCCTGCTGAAAGAGCTGATGATGAGATTGTCGAGGATTTATCACGGCCATTATATGTAGATTTCCCTTCCCTCTGAGACATTTTCTTCAGTTCTTATAATAGTGATTGGTGTCCACATCATTTCCTGTGGACAGATCTCACAGCAGCCTAATCCTATTTGTTTCAAAGAGGATTTAAGAAACAGAATGAGTCTAGATCTAGGACCAGGCTTTTCATCCAGGGATCTGCTTGCATTATGTAATGTAGGCTAGTTATTCTTAATTATGGCTATTGTAAAGTGTTTCTGAGAAAATGTATAGCTTTGTTTAAAAATATGTAAAGTAGGCTATGAATTATTTTATACGTATATTTCAGCAGCGTTTTCAAGCAACGTTTCACTAACCACTAACCACAAAAGTTATCTTACAAGTTTTGCGCTAAACAGACGCTCGCTGAGTCTTATTTGCCTGAGACTGAGAGGATAAAGGTTAACCACAGCAACTGTACGATCTCTAGCGATTTCCGATGAGTATCGGACTGTCACTGCATTAGATATAGGCTTTCACAAATATAATAACAAACCTCTGACGCTTTTAAAGATTAAGATGACCGCTAACTTCGCCAAAGGCGTCAGAAGACCATTTTGGTAGATTGCGCACCGAAAAATCGTTGACATCATTTCCATCACAGTTAATTAAATCTCAGCCTTTTGTTATTATAAGATTCAATAGAAACCAATGATTGATGATTTTAGCTGTTGATGATGACACTTGTTGCCATCATTGATCGCACCCATTAGGCTAGCTGTAATGACTCACTTCAGACCATATTCTAACAGTTTTTACGGTTTTATTAAACAGTTACATTATAAACTCAAAGAGAATGTATACATAACTTCATTTAGAGTAGACAGTGTTCAGAACGAATGAGCCTTAAAGACGTTTTATTAACTTAAACATATACACATAGACAAGTTTACGAACAAAATAACAGTACAATGAATACATCACCCATGTAATTTCACGCGTTAAATAGATGAGGTGTCCCAAGCATTGCTGTCACGAGTTTCTTAGCACAGTGCCTGAGAGAGAAGAGAGCTGCGCGAGCTCCATCAGTAGCAGCGCAAGAAGAAAGTATTGCAGGCTGTTCCTCGCATGCAATCACACAGTCGACCGATGCGCGGTCCGTGCTTCATGGCGCAGCGCTCCCCCACATCACACTAAGAAACACGGTGCATCGCATTAGATACTTGTATAGTCACTTCTACTTGACGATGAACGCTATTTCTAAGAAAACATAAAAAATGAACGAGTTTACCCTTGGAATGACACTAGCTTTTTTCTCCACAGATAACCGATTGTCCTGATCTCCGTCCAAAAGTTCATCGAGCGCCTCAGCCTAAACACAATAAACGGAGAGAAAGCATGAATTTCGAAGACAGATAGATTAGAAACGAGAATTTAAAGATTCATTTCTTATATTTATCCAAGTGAAACCTTAGTAGCAGCTATTTCTACTATGAAAATCGAAGTTACAGCGAATCTCATGCTTTCATAGTGATGAACATAGCTTCACTTGAAATTTCTGAACCCATTCAAGGTAGAGAACTTAATCCTGATTGTTTTACGCTGCCCCACATACTGTTTTTCAGATGTAGGAAACTTTTTTTGCGTCAACAGGTTGAAAATGTACTTGTTGAGTTATGCCATATGACACTCTCGTTTATTCTCTTACCAGGTCTCTTTTGATGAACTGCTCCTCTTGCGCGCTCAGTCGGTTGTCCAGTGACATCTGACCCCTGCAGACGCAGAGCAGCGAGAGGAACACGCTCAGGTAAACCGCCGCGCGGACGCTGTCCATGGTGCTGAATGCTTTGGCGTCAGTAAGGTAAAACTGAGAATTTAAAATACAAAATCCTTTTTATAACTATTTTCTGTTTTAGCGGTAACAGCGTTGAAAGTTTTTCTCGGCGCTTGTGCTCTTGTTGCCGCTTTCTATTGCTTCACTGGGTTGCTGGGAAACGTTCTCTATTTATACGATGTTCCTGCTACCTGATGTATTCACGTAACGTCACTGCATCCGTATTCAGTAGGCTGTTTTTTTTTAAGAACCAGCTGGGAGTCGGTTTGAATCAGAGATGATATCGCTTTGACATCCGTGCAGTTTAAATCCGCTGTTTGTCCGCTAAGAAAAATTATTTAATTTAGTTATTGGTATGCAATTGTTTGAAATGACTGGTTGAATGTAATCATGCATCTTGTCCTCTTTACTTAATGAAAAGAACACTGTTTCATTTAAGTACATAATCTTAAAAAAAGGTTCCAATGGTCTTTATTCAAGGGATGAAAGGTTTGATGTAAGATTCTTCATGAATCTAAATGCCAATTAGGACCTTTTTAAAGATCATTTTCAAGAGTGTGAAGTGAATTTAGGTAAATTGAGCAACCTTGTGACATTAAGATGCCCAAAAAGGGTAACAAATGACCTGTAAGATCATGAAGTACGATATGTCTTTATATTCTTTTCTCTCTCTTTAAAACTGCATAACTCCATAAGTGTGTCGTTCATGTATTTAAAAGTCAGTCTTGGCATTTTCTCTGTTTGTTGTTGTATCAAAAGTTCTGTGAACCTTTAGCAACAGTGAGCACAATAGCTAAAGAGTCGACAACAGTAAATGCGTGCTGTAAAAACATGAGCATCAATGAAAGTTTTTTTTTTTTAATGAAAGGTTTTATGAATCACCTCTGTGAGTGGGCAGTTAATTCCACTGATGTCTAGAAGGTTACACACCTCTAATTGGCAATGGCAGTTCACCAATATATTCACCATATAATTATCTATAAAAATATAAAAGCCCTTGCCCACATATATATTCACACATAGAATATTATATATGTCCAGGTGTCACATTGGTTTGTGACCATATTTCGTCAGGTGCCATTCTCCTATATACATCTGACCTATATCTCATCTGTCAATGCTCTTCAGAATAAAAATGGATCAATTTTCATCCAACACTGCCTTGTTCTGACCTTTGTATGCCAAGATTAACTTGAAACGTGTCAAATGTTTTGTTTGACAACACAGTTTTTTGTTTTTGAATTGTGATGCAGTATGTGAGTATTTGGCATCTTAAATGAATGGACAGAATGTTTCTGCAAAAAGTGCTGTGATGAAATGACAGCATAGTTATCCAACATCACAAGTTTAGATATTTAAATGTGATGTCAAAAGAAAAACATTTTACAGACTACATCTCATATGTTATAGTTTTTCTGAATCTGTTATCTCTTAAATTGACTACGTAATTCTTTTATTAAAAGTAGTTTTGCCTTTTGTCCGTTTTTTTTATTTTAAATCTCTTTTAAAATAATTACTTGACAAATATGAACTGAAGGATCAAGCATAGCTAATAATTACATAAAAAAAAAAAAATATCTCACAGTTCATTTCTAAACATTTTAAGAATTCTCTTAATTCTTACTCATTATTTCACTCTGGATTTTTTCCCCATAAGGTCCTGAGCAGACCATGACAGGATGAAGACAGATCTTCGACAATGTCGTACATTCTGATTAGGTGCGGTCAGATGTCTGACATTTTCACCACCTCAGTGTGTCTCATTTCTCTCCTCTGGGGGAGTCACTCATCTTCTCAGCACCTCGTAATTAAAGCTCCGCTCTTCTCATCCCAAAGCTCACATTCTTGTGAAAACGGAAGAGCGGGAGCCATTAAAGGGAAGGTACAAATGTATTTATTTAAGTGTGAACATACAAGGGGCTCATCCATACCAGATCATCAATACATCTACCACTAGTCCATAGGGACTTCATCTTTACGTAGTCAAGAGTTCATGTTAATCAGTTCTGTCACCTTAAAGAAACAGAGAAAAATTGCAGAAAATGTACTCACCCTCAGGGCAGATTTTTCATCAGAACAAATTTGGAGAAAAATAGCATTACTTAATTCACTCACCAATGGATCCTCTGCAATGAATGGGTGCCATCAGAATAAGCGTCCAAACCACTGATAAAAACATTGCAATAATCTACATGTAATTCTTGTGACTCCAATTAACAAGCTATTTTTAAGAAACAAATCCATTATTAAGGTGTTTTTAACATATTTAATATTGATTTCTCCAGTGAAAAATTCACTGCAAGGATCAATTGGTGAGCAAGTGCTGTAATGATACATTTCTCCAAAACTGCTCTGATGAAGAAACAAACTCATCTACATCTTGGATGTCCTTATAATTTTTAAGCAAATGTTCGATTTTGGGTGAACTGGTCTTTTAACAGAGCTAGGACTGCTTTCATTTTTAACCTCCCACAGAAATTTATGTATGTAATGCACTGAAATCCATTCACTTGCTCTCTATGTGATGTGATTGTCAGAAAGGTGAAAAATGTATTATTAATATTCAACATTATCATCAGTTTAAAAAGTGTCCAAGTATTAAAAATTGAAAACAGTCCAAGTATCAACATCGGAGTAAAACTGATATTTACTGTAATTAACACAAATTACAGCCGATATTTTAAATATCTGATACTGAGTGGTCCTTCATTGAGAGATGTATATGTGTGTGTGCATGTGTGTTAATGTGTGTGTGCTGACTGTTTGCTCCTTGCATTATTCAGCAGCGCTGGATCTGCCACAGATCCACATCTCTGGATTGTCAGACCATTATTCAACCCTTCACCTGGTTAGCACAGTAACCTTGTGGAGCACACAGAGGAGCCAGGTTTATACAAAATGTATGATGTCCCAAATCAGTCCATGAATGTGAATGCCACTATTGCACACAAACATGTGCATCTATGTGTGTCCCATATTTGCCATTCAGATACAACCATAGATAGTGTCAAGGTTCCTAAATGCTCATTCTTGGGGTTGTGTGTTGATATTTTGTCAGCACCAGCTCTTATCCTGTATACAAAATCAGTAAATCTTTCTTTTACATTTCTAAGCTATTTTAAAGAACTAGGAAATGTATTGTGTTAATCAAACAAAATCCTGTCAATTCCTTCAAATAGTTTTTCACTGGCAAAATTCTACTGGGAAAATAAAAAACCCCGGGGGGACGGAGTCCGGGGAGTGAACTTCGAGGGGGGACAGCGTTTCATTTCCAACTGGTTAGGTTTATTTGCTAATTAAAATGATTTCTATATTTTATCCATTCAGAAGATTTTTTGTGATTGGCCATAATACCTGCAGACTGCAGCCAATAGAAATCCTTCTCTATCGGTGCGCCTGCTGCTCTTCACAGCACAGATCGTGAGAGCAGACTGCAGTTTTTGTCATTCATTATTGCAAACAAAGTGTAGAGTCGATGTAAATAATAGCTTCAGTGTACAGTGAGCTTTGTTAAGTTTGTGAGATCGCGATGAACTAAGACGAATTACAGCTTTTAAAGGGAGTTTGCAAATGTGAAATTTAATTTATACAACAGTTTTATTCATTTTTGATTTTATACAAAAGTTCATATTAAGTGACTTACATTTTAGGAACACTACTGTCTGATTGTGCTCTATTTCGTCAACGAAAATAGTTCCAAACAAAGTCACAGCTGAGCTGCTGTGCATCTTCAAGCAAAAAAACTGCGTGCGTGCAGTTATGAATGAATCTGCGTTTTTGAACAAATCTAGTGAGTCAATGTTTCAGCCCCATCATAAGAGAGTACTTGCGTCATTCATAACGGAATCAGCCGTTGAAAGAAGCGATTGAATTCATGAATTCAGTGACAAAGACGGTGACTGCTGCCACCTACTGGCGGGTTTCTGTTTTATTTTAAGTATAAATTGAGTAATTTAAAATCTTAAAGGTTGACATATCATGAAAATCTGACTTTTTAAGTGCTATAATCAGGTCTCCGTTGCATCTACTAACCAAGGAAACGTGATAAAGATTAACCCAGTAACTTTGTTTTTGGAAGCCTTTTTCTGCAAGCATCTGAAAAAAAAAAGCGCATCTGATTTCGCTCCCTTGGTGACATGCAAAGGGATCTCATTATAATATTACCGCCCCTTAATCTGTAAGTTTCCACCCACGGCGCCGTCATTTGATTTAGCAAGCGACAACAGTGTACCAGTTCTAACGCCATGGCGAAAGTTTGAGCAAAAAAATTTAACGTTCTGCCTTGGGCTGATTTATTCTACTAAGATTTATTTCCCAGCTGTTTACCTTCACAGGCATAACCGACTGTTTTTTGTAACTCATGTGTGTTTTTAACGTAAACTTGTGTGAATGAGAACTTAGTTTAGTACTCACATGCTGTGACAGCAGCTTTCAGTCCGTGTGCTTTGGATGTGTGCACTCAGAAAACCGTATATCAGAAGTTTAAACTAATATGGTTTAAAACGCATGATTTCAGCGCGATAAACAGGATAATCAGAACCAAAACAGATGTTTATTACCAGGTACGAGCTGTAATGGCGCAGCTCTATTCAGGAAAAGGGGGCGGGGAGCAGCAGCTCATTTGCATTTAAAGAGACAGGCACGAAAAACAGCATGTTTCTGCTTCCAATCAAAATAGGCTTTTTCAAAATGATATAATAAATGATCTGGGGGGTATTTTGAACTGATATTTCACAGACACATTCTGGGGACACCAGAGACTTATATTACATATTGTAAAAAGGGGCATAGTATGTCTCCTTTAATCGTTCTATATCAAAACTTTATATTTAAAACATTAATTATAAAATGTTATTATGAAATGCATTAATTCCAACTTGAGTTTGTCAAAAAGTCTGTAAATATTCTTTAATACCACATGTGTGCTCTTCTGTGCTGTGCAGAGATGAATTGTTGATGCTGGTTTCATTTGACTAGTAACTTATTCTTCCTGATTGTATCTTATTATTTTAAATGAATTTATTGGATGATTAAAATTTTCATAAAAGTTTATAAATTGAAATTTTTGGGCACAAAAGATGACACATTTAATAAAGTTAGAGGCATTACATTATAGTTATATAGGAGTTAAATATCGCCTTTGGGAAGGTTAATATCTGTCAATGATCAGAAGGTGTTTCTAATTTTGTATTTTGTATTTTTTATTTTTTTTTAAGTAGGAGCACAAGTGCTCCTGAAAAGAAATGTAAGCGGCGTAGAGTCCTTAAGAATGTAAAGATACCTTTTAAAAACTAATTGAATGTAAAGTTACCTAATAAAAACTAAACTCTTTCATTTGGCCAGAATTGTCTTAATATCCAAAAAGGTTTAGAGAAAATATGAAATAAGTTTAATGTTATTATAGATTATAAAGGGGTTTTATAATTAAATCCGAAAGGTAATCTAAAATTACCAAGATGTCAATTTAAAGTGATAGTCTACCCAAAAATGAAAATTCTGTCATCATTTACTCATCCTCAAGTCATTTCAAACCCTATATGAATTCCTATGTCAGTTCCTACTGACATCCATTGTATTTTTCGTCAGTGGGAACCAAAACTTTTTGGTTACCAACATTCTTTAAAGTATTTTCTTTAATGTTCCACAGAAAAACCCATATGAGTAAATGATGATAAACTTTTCGTTTTTGGGTGAACTGTCTGTTTAAGGTTACTGGTAAGCTGCTGTAACCCTAAAAGTATAATTTTAGTCATTTTTTTCAGTTTCATACTAAAAAAAGAACCTTGAGAACAGAGCTTCAAGTTAACTTAGAATAAACCTATCAAGACCACACTTAATGTGGAGCAAACATTTCTTACACTGATGATCTGATAATTAAATATGACATGCCAAGAAAATGTCCAGAGAGAAGTCACATAATTAATTTGCCATCAAATGATATGAATCACAATGTAAACACATCACAGAATCTATTAAATAGATTTAACAGACAGAACTCAACTGTTTTTAAAGGCAGGATGTGAAGAGTGCATTGTGACATCATCAGCTGAAGTGATACTTTGTAACTGTGTCCAAGTCCCACCAGATTTTTGCTTGCATTGATCAATTACAGTGGCAAATCACGTTTCTGATTCTGCTGGCTTTGGTCTGTTTAGAACAGAACTGAAAGTGGTCTGACTGTGCACGGTGAGAGATGAAGAAAAACTCGCCTCATCTCTCCTTTTCCTCGCCGTCCTCAGCTGGTCTTTACCTTACAATTGTCAAAACTGATATGAAAGTGTTGATATGGAAACACAATGGGGCAGGAAAACAAAGAACATGACTGAAATGAATCATCACTGGAGCATGACCATGAGTGCGAATGATCAGTTATTCTGGATGAAACATCAGACTGGCTGTATAAACCCACTGATTCACAAATTAAATTTAAAAAAGTAACATTGACAGAGATAAAAAAATATATATTTTTTTTATTAGATCTTTGTAGATAACTTTGTTCAAATACATGTTTATATTAAATGATAGTGAAGTTAAAGACTCACAGAACCTGTTTTCTCAGTTTGCAATGAACCTCACTACACTTTGTTTTAATGATTCAATGATTTAATATAAAAGAATCAACCTTTCTACATTAGGTTACACCAACAAAAGTCATTTTCACAGACAAGTCAGGCATAAATAGCTCCTTAAAAGTAGCTTTTGTTTATCTGGTTCTTATTCATCCCAGTAGCACCAGTGGTTTTTAACTCTTTACTGACACTGATTGGTCTGCAAGCATGAAATTGGTTTACTAACTGATTCACTGATTCAAATCAAAGTTGTTTGTTTCATAACAACATCAGATATGCTTTTGATGCACTTAAGCCACTGGCTGAAAATGCTAAATGAAGTTTTTGTTTTTGCTATTATTATTATTAAAAGTTAGTCAATTGCATGATGCTACTGATCATGTGATCTCAACATTAGGGGATGATTTCTGTCTCTAGACCACCATATCTGGGGGTTTTTCATCTTATGTGATTATTTTAAGCGTATTTCAACAATGAGCAACACTTTTGCAATTATAATTTTGCGCACATGCCCTGAAAAGTTATGTTTGGTGAGCAAGTCAGAGAACCCTGCTGAAAGAAAAGAGAAAATAGAATCCCTTGTAACGGTTTTGATGGTTAAAATAGGAATTGTATTAGTTTAAATGGAAGCTGTAATGGTCCCTGTGGGTCTCTACTGCTATTGTGTTGCCTTCTATTGGTAGTAAACTAAAACCATTAAATAAAGTGGAATATGGCCCAAAACACTACAGGTAATGGTTTTAATGGTTAACAGTTGATGATTTGTAATGTTAGGTATATGGTATTTGTAGTGAAAAGCATTTGAACTTATGTGATGGTTTCTATTGTTTTCAGCAGAGAAAAGACTGCAGTTTATCTGAACAATTGTAGTCTGGTACCCTGTCTGGAAGTCAGTCTGATCTATTCCTCATTCCTTATCCTTTAAGAGCTAGTCTTTGAAAAGAGAACATATCGGTTGACTAAAACGTCAGATTCAGCCAGTGAGATTTTCCGGAGCAGAACTGGCTCCCTTTATCGGATGCACATCTCAGAGAGCTGCTTTAAAATGAGCAGTACAGAACATAAGCTGTCTGAAGAGTTCTGATAAGAATCCATTTTAGATATTGCCTGTCGTCATCAGCGCTGAGCCACATTACAATGTTTCTGACCTTACTCTGTTTGTTTATAAACCCCTAGACGCCTCTGTCTGTGTTTTCTCCCACTGACCTATTGACTCAGGCTGAATAACAGCTAAAAATCATGAATATCTTACAGATTGATGCTGAAACCGGCTGACGCATGTACAGGATGCATGATTTTTTTTCTCCTGTTTTAATGATCTGATTGACACCCACTGTCAGCAGTTAAATGAAGAAGTGCAGAAAAGAGGCCGGAAGTTAATGTGTGATGTTGATACAGAAAGGCTATTCCTGACACATTTGTGGCATGTTTTCAAGTGCTTTTAATTGACTAATGCTGACTAACCACTGACTATCTCTTAGAATGTGACCCAGAATAGTGTTTGCCTCCTTATTGATGAAGGAGTGTATGTATTGCTTTGAATACAGAACAATGTGACTGCATTTGAAAATTGATCAGGTTTAACAGACATAATATTCTGAATAGTGAATAATGCATTTTTTTCAGCATGTTTTGTATCATCTGTGTGATCTCAGTCATTAGAGAAATGAAGACAGCAATTTATTACTTGAAAAAATATTTATTCAGTATTGGTAACAACACATAAAAAAGCTCAACTGGCTCACAAATTCATGTGCATTTTGGTGTAAATCACCATCCTTATTTGTAAAAAAAAAATGTTTATAATAATAAATCCATTACAAAATTTAAAAAAAAATGTGCTTGTATCGAGGATTACTGAAGAAATAGTGAGGCTTAGAAGTGCAGTGGTGAAGGAAAGTGCCTACATGTAATATCTGGAAGAGGTCATGATGCTTAAAATGACTAGAAAAGCTGAGTCTAATTGTAAAACTTCAATGTGTTTCCTAAACATAATGTGAATCCAAATTAGTTTGTGTAAAGCTTTGCTTTAAGATAAAATTGGCATACTAAAATTGTACATTATGTAACACTAATGACGGATTTTCTTGTTTCTCAATTACATCTTTGACACATGTATTTTTGTCATGGCAATCAAAGGATGTGCACATTATAGATAAAAAAAATATGCTTAAACAAAGTTTCATAAAAGAGACAAATGTATTAAAATTATTTTGATTATTGCCAAAAATGGCATTGTTTTACATGACAGTGGACAGCCTGCACATCTGTGCATTAAAAAAGAGAAATATCTTGTTTTTCTCAGTTTCTTTGTTATTCAGGCTCCTCAAATCACCTGTGAGTCACAACCTGAACAAATACCCACAAAAGAACCTGTCATTTAGTTTAGCCTTATTTCACATTCATATTCCATTCCACTCATCCAGCCTGAGACCTCTGACCTCTGTGCGTCTGTTTTGCTGTGACAAAGAATAGCGAACAATGTGTCTTTTCATTTACAGCTTGCAAGCTGTGTGTTGTCATGGTTTGTCATGGATGCAACGTTGTTTTTGCTTGAGCTCTGTGAGTGCATGTGCATGTGTGTGTCTGTCTGTACTGGATGTCCACATGTCTTTCGTTCAGGTTATCTGTTCGTCTGCTCTTCTTCTTCCTGGACTTCTAGAATAATTGGAGAAACAGAAAGCTACTGAGTCTAAAATATTAAAAGATGTTATCGCTTGTTTATTGGCTAGATATATATCTCATGATGAGTGCAGTTGTATTGGGTGGAGAGCAGAGAGCACATAAAGCAATGTACTGCAACTTAATGAGTGTCAAGAAGTCTAATCATTTTAATCATTTCAAATCACAGTACATTGCTCCTGTACTGTTGCTCCTGTTACACCACCAATGTTTGAGTGCCGTCTGCAGGCTACAAAGAGAATCACACAACTGTTCACCACTGTTTCAGCATTCACATACATGCTATTATATCTCACCCAATTTTCTACACTTAACATTAATGTTTATATTATACATTTAATTTTAGGGATGCACAATACACTTTTTAATCTTTTTTTCTTCTTTTTTTTTAAGATTTAGATCATCTAACGTTAAGGGATAACTATAGGTTATATTGTAAAGAAACCCTTAATTGCATTAGTCTATATATTCCTACTTTTAAATGCCCGTGTCGGAGTGATAACAAAATAGCAGTAAGCGTGTTACTTCAACACGCAGCAAACACCGTTTCAGACAACACACATAACCTCTTTTACATAATACCCAAGTAATCACTCAGTTCCTTTGATTATAACGTTCAGCTACGAACTACCGTGGGACGGGTTCGCACAACTTTTAGTTTCCGGCAACAATTTTCAGCTCGCCTACATACAGATAAATCGTGAAGTAGGCTACGCCACAAAGGTTCATTGGGTTTTATTTTAACAGCACCCACATAAAAAAATACTATAGTGTTTTTGAACCATACTATAATAAAGTACTTGAATTAATGTGCTGTCGTAATTCTATAGTTGCTGTGAAATATAACAACTATAGTAAAACGTACAAATTGAACAAATAATTTTACCCAATACTGTATTAAGTTTTCTACAACTATGGGTATATTATACTACAATACATTACAGTTTACTGTAGTAAAAACTAAAGTATACTACAGTATTTATTACAGTTTATCAGTTCACTATAGTTAATACTACAGTATGCTGTAGCATTCATTAACAAAGTGCTGTAAACAATACATACAGTATATTACACGTTACTATAGTATGGTTCAAAACACTAGATATTATAATGTTTAGGATGACTTCCTAAACATCATGGCTTCCTCTATTGTTGTGAAAACTTTTTTTAATTCAAACGGGATTTAATTTTTAATTTAAATTGGAATATGTAGCCTTCATCATGTTGTGCATACAATTTTTTTTTAGCTTGTAGAGTTAGCCTGATCCTTTTATTGTAGATATATAGGCTAATATCAGTCATTTATCAGTATGGGCCAGAACTTCAGTATGAGTGCATCCCTGATTCATTTATTTTACTGAATTTCCCACATGGAAATGAACACTGCATTGTGACTTTTATTAGATTCAGGTTTAATTTTACTTACCTGTTCAGACTGTGTAACAGGGTCCTGTAATGTGCAGTGTGTCTGCTATAGTAGTCTGAGCAGCGGATGAACTATCAGAACCAAAGTAAGAAGGGAACATAGAGGCGTTGACTGAGATGCCTGAAATAATAATAATAAAAAAGGTATTGCATCAATAAACTGCTGCTGAAAAAGCTTGAGATTTTGTAAATGCTTGTGGTTGAAGCTTGTGAAAGATTCAAGTAGAAAAAAGATTCTGTTTAATATTTTAAAGGGATAATCTACACAAAAATAAGAGAATATTTTGAAGAATGTTGGTGAAAATCAGTAGGAACCGAAACCGTTGGGTTACCAATATTCTTTAAAATTCCTTTTTTTCACAGAAGAAAAAAGATTCATACAGGGTTGGAACAACATGAGGGTGAGTAAATTTAATTTTCATTTTTGGGTGGACTATCCTTTTAATGTACAATATTTAAGTGTGAGTTGTGAGCTGGATAACACTTTTGTAATGCTTCCTGTTTGATAGTGTACTTCTTATCTTCTTATATGACTTTAAAAAACATTTTGATTTTTGCTTCTCTTATGTACTTCCAACAATCTAGTTTGTACATTTGATTCTAGTTGACACATTAATTTTTCAAGTGGATCATCTGCTTTTGTGTTTTATAGTTCTCTCCACTATGTGGAGCAGTGTGACAAAGTGTTTTGTTTTTTCCATTGTGTGTTTAAAGCAGATGTTGCAAATGAAATGCATTTGCATTCTCACAGGAATTCAAATGACTTTGTATAATTAGTAGCTTGTTTAATTAAATGTGCATGCTTAAATAGGTTGAGTGTGACACCGCTGGGACTGTCTTTCCCTCCGCATTTCCTCTATTTGCAGATGCCTTCCTTTAATGCAGAGCAGAGCCATTGTTTAACTTCCCAACACATGAGGATAAGAAGCAGATGGAGCTTTCAAAAGGATTCGTGTTTGTTTTTTTTAAATAATAGGGACACCTGTTTACATTCATGTTCACTCCCAGTTTGCCGCGTCAGCAGGTCTATAGTGTCTCATCAGACACACCGCAGCTAATCTAATAAAAAATGTCATTTCACCTAGCAGAGTTTTATTGCACTCATTAAACATGAATATTATCTCCTCCACTGATATTTTCACAGCATACAGTGCTGGCATTAAATATAGAGATGGGTATTTATTTTCTAATCACCACATAGCATAAATGTCTTTTATGGAAACGATGTGCTCTTGAAATCGTCCAGATATGTTAAAAGTTCAGCAACTCAGGATTTCACAATGTTTGTTTCTTTTCCTGGGGTGCAAGAACAGGTCAGTGACATATTTCTCTCATTTTTCATAGAAGATAACACTTCTCTGTTATTGAGCAGATTTATAATTTGTTTGTCATTTTGTGAATACAGGGTTTAAGATGTTGAACATCTGACCCCAGCGTTTCAAAGTCCTGTGTGGAGGAGTTCTGTCCGCCCACAAAAATGGTAAAGTAAGCCTGCCGCCTTTCATAGTCTCATCTCAAAGACACAAGGCCTTTGTTTCTCAGGAAAGACAAACCACATTACTCAGGACTGTATTGGCTGTGACACATGTGAGTGTTTTGTGTATTCAGCATATTGTAATGCATCAAGATGTACGTAATGTAATGCAACAGAAGTGGTTCAAGAAATACCTGATCCGTATCAAAGATTGTGGGCTCAGTAGGCTTTTCTTCATGCACACCTCCAACTGTTTCTTTTTCTGCTTCTGTTTCTGTCTCTGTTTCTCTTCCAATTAAAAACTTCTCTAGTTCTTCACTGCTGGCATTGCCTAGTGACACAAATACAGTGGGTCATAAAAAACAGCAATGGTTAAGCTTCATGCAAATAAATATACACATACACTACTGTACCGTTCAAAGGTTTGAGGTTAGTTTGAATGATTTTTAATGTATTTGTAATAAGTTCGTCTCTGCATTTATTTGATCAATACAGAAAATAGTACTCTTATCTGTTTTATAATGTAATTGATTGTATCCTTGCTGAATAAATGTATGACTTTCATAAATTATTTTCATAAAGATTCATAAAACGTACAAAGTATGAAATCTATCTACAAAAGACATAATATTTATAATATATGTTATCACTGATGATGATCAGTATATTGATATGATCTTTTAATTCATTCCTATAGTTATATATTGAGACTTTTCTTGTCCCTTTAGACTGAATTTGCTAGATAATTTTACATCTTTTTAGAATTAAAAAAATTATTTTATTACATTTTCGAAAACGGTTATGTATTTAATAATTTTAAAGGGAAAAAAGGCACTTTACGACTTCAACCCCCCCGTCTTTTGTACATTTCTCATACTTTTCCACAGAAATGTTTGCATAATTAGTGTATGACTAAGATTTATTTTAAATCATTAATTCCTGTTCAGTGTCATGGAGGTGTCGACATCTTGCTGTAATAATAAATGACACTCTGGGGTGCAGTTATAGGTGACCCCTCAGCCCTCAGTCTGATGGTAGAGATAACTAGGGGGTCTATGACTAGAACAAGTGGGGTCTCTGGCCCACTTGCCATTAGCTGATATACTTACTAATCTGATCAAGTCTGAGGAACATAATGGTCAAATTTAAACAAACCTAATGTAAATGTGAAACTTTTTAGGTAATAAAATGTGAAATGATATTAAAATTGTGAAAATTGAAAACCTACTGAAGAACAAGAACTTGAATGTTGAATTGTAGTCGTACTCCGAGGTTTGATTGGAATCATAGTCAAAATTATATTGGTCATCCTCGACACCTGCGAAAACAAAGCAGATTAGATTTAGCTATTATTTATTAAAAAATTTTTAAAAACATCAAATTTTACATGGCAAGCAATGCGGAGGTGAGTTTCTGGACAGATCACTCAACATGTCTGTCTTTCTGATGATCTTACATTCACACCAGTCAGAAAGTGACTGTCACAGCATGTTAGCCATCAATTATGACTTGTCTTCATTTCACAAATACAATTAATGCTTTGAACATTATCTGGCCATCTTCACTGCATCACAGCTCAGTCACCTCACTAAACCATAGAGGACATTGTTTCCCATTGAAAAGAAGCAGTGTCAGTAACTTGAGATCTTTGTATTGCTTCTCACATACTATTGCCATTTGTCAGTTATGTGAGACTATTCACCAGGACATTTCTTTTTTCCCCAAGCATCCTGTCTTTTCGTGACATATGTGATACTGTGAGATTACCAGAGACTGAGATGTTAATGAATGAAGAGTCGGCAGTAACGTCTGTGAAGCTGGTTCTGTCAGGCTCAAGAGGTCAGGAAGACATTTGGTTAACAGATATTTTTCTGCAACATTTTCTCAGAAATTATTTAGATTTGATAACTTACTACTAGTGTGACTCACCATTTAAAGTTTGGGCTCTGTAAGATTTTTTACAATAAGTTTTTGTCTCTCATGCTTACCAAGGCTGTATTTTTGATGAAAAATACAGCAAAACAATAAGATTGTGAAATATTATTAAAATAAAAAAAATACATTTTATTTATTTTAAAATGTAATTTATTCCTTTGATGGCAAAGCTGAATTTTCATCAGTTATTACTCCAGTCCTCAGTGTCACATGATCCTTCAGAAATCAGTAATGTGCTGATCTGATGCTCAAGAAACATTTCTTATTATTATCAATATTGAAATCAGTTGTGCTGCTTAATATTTTTGTGGAAATTGTAATACATTTTTTCAGGATTATTTGATAAATAGAAAGTTCAAAAGAACAGCATGTTGTACATTTTTATTTTAGCTTTTTTTTATTATTATAAAGTCACTTCAAACTTCACTTCATTTCAAATGAATGCATCCTTGCTGAGTACAAGTGTTAATTTCTTTAATTTTCAAAAAAGATAAACAAAAAACATACTGTCCCAACATCTTTGAACAGTAGTGTATGTCATACAACAGATCTTTTCAAAGTGAAAGTAGTAAGATCCAAAATGTGATTTATTCTTGGAATGCTTGAAAAAGGAAACTGTTCTTTCTTAATTCAGTAACAGGCAGACATGGAGCATCCGTTTCAGGATCAAGGCTGGCACTATAAAAAACATCAGGCTCTTGATGATTATTCCTCAGGATCATATGGAAATCTTCTAAACCTCTGGGTCACTGTGTATTTATGGGACTTAAGGCCCCTGGACACACAGGAGTCCCTTAAGTGCTGACCCTCCACAGAACTCGGTTTTAAAGTACAGAGGATGGGAACTGACCCGAGAATCTACAGTACTTCCTTAGGCTGAAAAAAATAATCTGTTAGGTTTTTCCTTTTACATGTTATTCATTTATACAGCTGTTTAGAAAAGACCAAGGTGATCAGTGTCAGTATTCTTTTCTTCAGGGAATGTGAATGATATCCAGACTACACCTGGGAAGCCCACCTCATATGCCTTAGGCTTATCTGGATTTGTCTGACTCCATTTACTTTGAACTTTTTAGGGAGAAAGGTAAATATCAGATGTCAGAGCAAAATAACTTAACAAATTTCCAGTTGTGAAAGCTCTTTTCCATTGTTATTTACACCTAGACACGCTGTATAAAGTGGTAACTTCAATGTTTTCCCTAAGGAACTATTTCTGTCTGATCTAATCCTTAAATGTTGTATTCAGTGAGGTGAATACTCTGTTGACTCAGCGTTACACAACACTAGATATCTGTCCACTCAAAAGGATAACTGAATCCGGCACTACTTTCGCTAGTTCAATACAAAGCGCCATATCAGAAATCTATGGTAGTCCATTTCCACCACATATAAGAAAAAAATCATGCTTTTTGGTAAATTATAATTATGACATGAAAAGTTGAAATTTATGAGATAAAAAGTCAATTATGGCATTAAAATTTCAGATTTTTGTCGTCATTTTGACTTCTTATCTCATAGGCATGACTTTTTTCTTAAAATGAATTTATTTTATTTATGTATTTATTTATTTAAAGTGGAAAAACTTGCTTCTGTATATTTTCCACACAGAAATTAATGCACTATAATGTATGACTAGCATTTATTTTAAATGCTAGTAATCATGGAGGTTATTTTAGATACAAAACACATTACGTTATTTCTTAGTGTAGAGGAGGAGTGTGTTTGATTGACAGCATCGTGGAACATAGTATAAACCGAAATGTTTTGCCACACATGACCAAGAAATGGCACTTGGCTGTTTGCCAGTACCATAAGGACTCTAAACCTTTTCCCAGACTCGCCTTGCTTTATCATTACAATCTTCCCTGAAGGAACAAGCAATAAGAAGAAAGCTCTGAGTAGTTCTTTCTTACGCTGCATCATCCATAACAAGTTCTTCATGCCCTTTTCAAACAAATCATGATCAAACTTAAATGCAGTCATACTTCTTCGGAGACTGTCGTCTATGGGATAGTAATTATCTGTAAGCATATTCTTTTCACTTTCTCTTGAGATTCGTGGGAAACAAGGCCGAGTTAATACCTGGATCAACACCAATAAACATGTGGTACCATAAACAGCATGAGGCTAAACGCTTCTAGCTATCAGTGAGTGGGATGTTTGGCCAGGTCTGTGGTGAGTATGCAATGTGCTGTTTATTTAAATGTCATCATCCCTAGAGTAAAGCAGTCACTGTCTATTAAGTTCCATCTGAATACTGCAAATGGAGTCCCATGCTAGTCCACAACTCACAATATGGGCTCTTTTTCAAACATTATCGTGCCCCTTAATCAGATAGCTTTGCCAAATAAAGAAACAAAAATAACAGTGTTGTGTTTTGTCTGCAGATTGACATGGTGGATTTTAGGGTGAAGGTATTCACATGCCCCACTAAATTAGTTTTTCTTTCAAGCTCTCCTTTAGTGAGGAAAGTTAATGAAGCTGAGCTGTGAACCTACGGCTCAAACACATGGTTTTCACAAGTTTTACCCCATTGTTCACCCCATTATATGGTCTTTATCCCTTTCCCTTATTATCCTTGTGTTGTTGCCACTGAGATATGAGCAAAATTCCAGAGTTTAGACGTTCAACATATTGTCTGGCTTTTATCCAACTTCATGTTCTTAGTACAGACTATAAAACCCAACCTGGTCACACCAATCAAACAGAGCAAACAAGCTGGAACACGAACGCTAAAACATAGACGACAGCAATGAAAGCTGGAAACAAACCTCAGAAACATTATTTAAACTAAGAATATAGTGCTTTGAAGCTGAGATTGACATTTCATAGCAGTCACTGACAAACATGATTTCTTGTAAGGCATTGGGAAATTTAGTCAGGCGGAACTTGACCCTTCAACTCCCACCAACCACCATCAGTCATTCGGAGCCCCCAAACTTGTGATTTCAAGATGTTATCCTAAAGAAATGTCAAAACAAGCATGAACCTAAAGTTACGAAAATATCCTTAAGGTAAAACTTCACTCCCATAATGATTTTGGCCAACCCTTATCGCTTTACCCAAACCCCAGGAGGAGGTGGGTTCGGTCCAACAGTAAAACCAAAAGCATGCATGTTACTCATCTAATGACATCTGCTTTATTAATTCTCAGATTATCTTCTGTTTTCCAGTAATTCATTCATAAAATTACAAGACTCTTGGCATATTTGTTCACATCCCCTAGCACAGGCTGCCAAGTGCTCTGTCTTAACAACACATTTCAACGTAAATGTTCTGTGCACTGAAAGCAGACAACACATTAGTTCATTCCTCTGGTGTTTACCAAGAATAATGTGGCTGTTTATAAAGTTTGACACCTTGTGTATAGTAGTTTGGGAGTAAATCTTTACTGTGAAGGTTTTATTCTTGCTAAGGATATCATTCAGTCTTCTACTCCTAATTATCACTTATTGTAGTCATGGATGTTCTGTCACTTCCTCAACACAAAAGAACAAATTCCTGCTTGTTTCGGTTGGTAGTCAATGAACAAAAAAAGAGAAGGAAGTCAGAGCTGTGAATGTGCGTCGACAGAAAACAGCTGTGCAGGGAACATGGTGGGATTACTTTGCCCTTGTGATTGTTATGACCCCCTGGGGCTGTCTGTCATGGCAAAGAGTTTGCATTGAATTGCACTGTCATACAACTCTATAAGGATGCACTGAATTTTTTAGTATTTTCTAAAAAGTATTTTCCAAACTAAGTTATCTCCAACTGAGCTTCAAGAGTTAACTTTAGAGATGAGCAGGATTACACTTATTTAACAAATTTAAATTCCATGCTGACTAATACTGTTTCTTCTTTTGTTCCTAGTAATTTTGTGCAATGCTTTTTTCAGACAAAATGCAAAACATGTTTTGTGGGCAAGTTGTTTTCCTCTTCTGTCTTTTAAATCATTATTTATTTTCCTCTTCTGTCTTTTAAATCACAATTTAGCATTTAGATGTTACCACATGTTTGCCTCATTTTCAGTGTACCTGCTGCAGATCACTAACCAAGACTGAAAATGTAGAAGACACACATTCTGAGAATGTAGAAGACACAAATCAAAACCAGATTCACAACACACACTTTTCCTGTCAGTGGATCTCTGCATGTTCAAACAATACAATGACAAAATGGGTAAGCTATTTAACCTTTATCAAGCCAAATGCATTTGGTTTCACCAACAAAAATGAACAAACTATGCCCTTCTTTCTTTCTTTGGAACATAAAGGATAAGTTCTGAAAAATGTCTCAGTGGGTTTTTGTCAGCACAGTGAAAGTCAGTGGGGCCCGGTGTTCTTTTGGACCCCATTGACTTTCATTATATTAACAGTTCAGACATCGTTTATAATATCTTCTTTTGTGTTCCACAGAGGAAATAAAGTCATACAGGTTTTGAACAACTTATTTGCAAATTATTTTTTTTATGTAATGTCTCCTAGGAGCATTTTTGGAACTTTATCTCACACTAGATCTGTGCCTCATTCCAAACATTCACACATAGCAAGTTCCCCCATTAAAGTTATAATCAATCTCAGCCTCACTCTCTCTCATACACACTCACCCAAGCAGAGCGGCAGCAGTAGGAGAGCTCCTGCCAAACACACTGATATCATCACACAGCAGTGAGGTAGTCTTGCCATGTCGCTCTAAACGTGTTGATGTGTGTGTATGTGCAGCCTCCACACTGTGCCTCTGAATGACTGCAGCATGTGAGTGAGTGTGAGGAGAGGAAACCGCAAGGAGAAGGGGTGGGAGGAAGCAGTAAGAGGGGGTGGGAACTCCAAAGTTTTAGATGCCTCATTCATCTGTTAACTAGAGCACCACCTTTAAACAATACTACAGTGATTATCTCAACCCTGAAAGCGGATTTGCACCATAACTGTCATAATTCTCATTCATTTAAGCAGATTATTTGTAGTAATATGAATTTTATGACAGGCAGTGAGATGAAAAGACTCACCCGGGGTTGGGATGTGGGTCACAGAGCCCATGGAAAGGTCAGTTAAGTTGTTCATAGGTCAGCAGATCTAAATGTCATCCAGGCAGCTGTGTGACTCTGGTGTTGTATCTGCTGTTTGTCAACTGATCTTGAATAGTGATAAACTTGGATGCCTGCTGTGCAGTTAATGGTTCGAAAAGGATGTTTCAAGATCAGTTAACAAAGGCATTTAATGCATTTAATTTTAATGCTCTAGCAAGAAAATTCAGAAAAGTCTTACAAAACATTGCATGTTAGGTGTTTTCTAGACATGATTTCATGATAATATGATGATGTGTACCATGGTAGTACCACAGTAGTATTTAAAGTACTTTACAGCAAGGTTTTCAAACCTTTTAATGCCAAATATCCCTAAATATGACATAGCTCCAAACCAGCCTTAGTAAACAAGCTGAAGAAAAACATCTAAGGAAAAAAAGATTATAATAATCCTTATTATAATATATTTTTTTATATTTAAATGTTTGTTTATTTATTATAGTTTAATTATTTTTTATTAAAACTTGATTAAACCATTAAGTCTTTTTTTTTACCATTTTCAGTTCATTTATAACATTGATGTTTTTAAAAATTAAATTTTTTGTTTAAAAAATCACAAACTATGTGTATGTTCTCCTATTAGTTCTTACTGTTAAAATACATTTTGTACTTTTCTTTTCTCTTAAATTTTCCTCCTGCATCCACTTGGATGTCCTTGGACAACAGCTTGAAAACCTCTGCCCTAAAGTACAGCAAAAATACTATGATATACAATTATGGTAATCATTCAGCAACAAGTTCTAAATCAAAGTAACATGGTATTACCATCTGATACTGTTGCTGCATCAGTGTGAGGATTTTAACTCTCACTTGAAAGAGCAGAAACTTGCAGTCAAGGACACAGAGTCGTTTAAACTCACACACAGTTGTTTTTGTTTTACTTAAAGATGTCAAATATCTTTAAAAAAAAAAAGCCTGAATATCTTTGCATGCGGGTCCCATTGTATTAACAACCCGCTGCTATGCCAAGTACCAGATGTTTTTAAGTTCTGCATTGAGGAGGCAGGGGGGCTTTGACCTGCCCATCCTTTCTACTCAGCAGGGGCTTAAGGAGAGGCTCAAGGTACATAAGAGTGGACTTCAGTAGCAGGAAAGAACAGAGCGCAGGGGGTGTTTGTTAGTGATGTACGTAAATGAGCGAATATTCTTGGCCTTTCAGCCTTTCTTTCCTGTCTTGCGGCACTGATGTGGCCTGTTCCCCAGTCGTCGCTCTGAGTCAGCCAGACTTGGCTCTCTTCAAACCCTCTTCACAACCTCCAGCTGTGTGAATTGGACATTGGGACTGTGTGGGTGAGCTACGCATATGTGAGACAACACAAGAGCCTCCTTCTAACAGTTAAGATCTACTTTCCTGCTTTAAAAAACCTAGTCCTCTTATTTCAATCTTAGTCTGTGCCCGTGGGCTGCAGACACACCCTGGACGTTTGCTGAAATCTGAGAAGCCTCCCATTGAAATGAACAAAACCTCAGATTGACTGCAAGGAGACTGTCAGTGCCCACATGGGTCATATAGTGGGAAATGGTCATGTTGTTAGTAGGAAAAGTTCAAAATCACCAAAAAAAAAAAATTATTGAAGGTTTAATATGTTCAAATTAGGTGAAATTGAAATACAATGTAAACATATAAGACTCTATTTTCTACAGTATTTGTTCATCAAGAGGTCCTTGGCCTGAAAAAGGTTGAACACTTTCAGTTGTTGAAACCAAGTGCATTTTAGAGGGATTTGCAGTTGGAGTGATCGGCTAGAAGGCTGAATAACTGTTGCGTCAATCATAATAAACAACATTTTGTGCCAGTTTCTCAGTACTATTATTCTCCTCTGAAATGGAGTCAAAAGGAAGCCACCCTTGGCTCTGTCTTTGACAGAAGAATTGGAACTGGATGTATGTGTCACATTTTGGCTGATATCCTGATACCAGACACACATCTGATGCTGACAGAGTGGTAAAAACCAAAAACTGTTTTAATCTGTTAACTAGTTCATTCGCATCCTGAATTCAGCAACAAACAAAAAATAGTCACTTGCTAAAGCAACCAAAGCATACTTAAGTTTTTTCTCTGAAACATTTTATGTAACAACTTTTTTAGTTAGTTTTATAAGAAATTGAAATGAAGCCAAGCTGATAAGAATTGCCACCACTGTGAAGCACGCTCGAAAAATAGGATAGGATTTCTCTGGTGAGGGATAAGTGGGGGAAAAGAAAGGATTAGAGATTTATATCTTCACTCCCTACCCCTACCCGGCTTCATCTAATGCATTGCTTTCTTTTGTAAACATTTTATGTGCTGTATTGCAGTCATGATTCAGTGTTTTGGGGGAAATATAAAATACCACTTTTGCATCCTGAATTGAGCTTTTACAGAGTTTGAGCCATAATAGGAGTGTTTAGAAAGACTTTGTTGCACAGGCTGTGTGAACATTATCCAATGGGGGTGAATTTCTTGGGTTCTTCCTTGATTTACATGCGAGCGGGATGTTAGCCACACTCCCACTGATATCTCAGCGTGGGCATGGCTGACCAGCGCATTAAATGGGATGTGTGTACGTGAGAACAGAGAGAAGATGAGTCTCGGGGGTCACTGGGGACCCCCCGCAGGGAGCGGGGATGGATCTGCCGCTCTGGCTGCGAGGTCCCACAATGGACAAGCCAGTGGGAGAAAACATTTGTGAGTGTTTAGCAGAGAACATTTGCTTGGAATCTGGGCTCTGATCCAGAAGCTGTTTTCCATGCACACTGTAAGAACAGACCTGTGAGGAATTCTCCATCATGCACCGCTTACACATACATTCACTCTCTACTGTGTGATTTTCTCTTGATGATTCGAGATTAAAGCAGTATTCTGGGTTCCGTTCAAGTTAAACTCAACCGAAAACATTCGTGGTGTAATGTTGCTTACTGCAAAAATGTATTTACACTTAGGGAAAAAAATCCCTAAGGGAGAAATTTATAATGAAATTTGGGGTCAGTCTGTGAATCACCTGTGGTATTGATACGCAAAAAATGACTTTGGCAATGGGTAGGATTAGGGTTGTGGGGTAGATGCGTATCATATGTACGGCAACAAATTTCGTATCATATGCACACAAAAACTACATATCATATGCACGCCAAAGTCCATTTTTGCGTATCAAAACCACAGGTTTTTGTTGTTTTGGCGTACTATTTATACACATTTTCATGAGACTGGGCTCGTGAATCAACTACAACTAACCGTTTCAAAAGTATAGCCACAAGATGTGAACAATTTTCTTGTTAGCTTGATTGTGTGGAGGAAAAATCAGTTACTAAACTTTTTCAGTGTAAAGTTATATCTACTTTTACAATATTTTACTTTTACAATTCAATTGACCAAAATTCTGTAAGTGCATCACATTTCTGCTTTTAAATCCTCTGAAATTTGCCCTAATTTACTTCTGACTAGATGTATTTAAAAGAAAGAAAGAGTAAAAGAAAAGAAAGAAAAAGAAAGCGAGCGAGCGAGAGAGAGAGAGAGAGAGAGAGAGAGAGAGAGAGACAAGTCGAAATTATTGTGTTTGGTAATTAACATTATGCCACAATTGGTGTTTTATGAGTTTTACTTTTATTGAACCAAGAAACGATGCATTAAGTCATGACAGGTTTAATGTATTTACATTACTGATTGGTTATATATTTAAAATGACATGCCGTAACACACATTCCATGGTAGTAGATTAAAAATAACCAACCGTACCACAGGGGAAATAAAGACATTGACTGAAACACTTTTAAAAAATCCCTTTCCCTGATGTTAAATACAAGCTCCAACATATGAAACCAGATAAACATGGCCATAATATTTGGTCCAACATCTAATATTTTTAATGTGCTACTTGCTGAAAGCCAAGAATAAAGCCTGAGAGCAGCAGACTGTTTACACTTATCCCCCCCCATCTGCAGATCATTCAGATTAATTTAATGCTGGCACGTAGAGATGTTCTGAAGTGATAAGAATAGTCTTTTTGTTATGCAGCAGGGACTCAGGACAACCACAAGACAACATATGTTTAATTGAGGGGGGGGGGGGGGGGGGGGGGGGGTGGGGGGGGGGGGGGGGGGGGGGGGGGGGGGGGGGGGGGGGGGCTGGAGGATGCAGTTGACACAGCTGGGAGAAACTAAACCCCCTCTGTCATGACGTATATAGCCTTGTGCCCCATAAACCAGATATATAATACTTGGATGAATCATTGCATGGACTTTAAGACACTAAAATGTCTCCAAAGTCTCCAAAGGAAAGATGCCAAAAATGCATTAAGTGGAATAGCTTAACTTTCTGGACAATATATATTGTCACCATTTGATTGTTTGGAGTCTCAGTAGTCCCCTTTAGACTCTTGATGCATTTACAGGTAAAGTTGGTTCAAATTGATATTTAGGGTTTATAGTTTTTTTTCTCTAAACCCACCCACAGAGCAGAGTCCGTGGAGAGGTATAGGAAAAAAGACATTTGGGATAGAGGCCAAAGTTTGGGGTACCTGCTAAATCTCTGGTTCTCATCGTTCCCCAAACTGGAAGCATGTGCAGGAAATGAGCTCACTAAGAAAAATGGTCTGTGACTACAGCATAGGCAAAAATTATTGACAGTTAGCTGTTAAAACCACACGGCTGCACAACATAAACATGTGTAGGATAAACCAAGCAGAGCAGTTAATAGCAATGATTTGAAAACAAGAGAGTGGAATGAGAATAGCAGAAATGAACAGACATCGATATAACTGTTTTCCAAATAAATTAATAAAAGCATTAATAAGAATACAAATAAGAATTATTATTATTAAATAATATGTAGTTTATTCAACTGTTTTCCCAATCTAAAGTTTCTTTTGCTCTTACTAGGGATTAAAAATGCACAGATTGAGAATGTTATAGGACATGTTTTCATGTATTTCAGGAATGGTTAAAAGCTTAGTCCCAAGTCAGCATTCTTCTTGTCCCTACAGGAGGAGTTGAGGACCTCTGTCCTTGACCTTGAACAGTGTTCAGGTTCATGTTCTTTTTCCTTTGTAAATCAGCCATGGATTATGGTCAGAACGGCCATCATGAGAAGTCCAAAAAAACAGAACCTGGTATTCTCTTGGATTGATTTGTACATGACCTTAACATCACACTCACAGAGTAAAGGAGCTCCAGCTGAATTAGGTGTCCACTGATGAGGGCTCCATTTTTTCCTTTTCCTTTAGCTCATGGTGGGAAGTTTTTGTGGACTTGGAGAGCAGTAAATTACGGAAAAGAAACAGGAAAGGGGGAAGGGGAAGGGGAGAATGAATGGGCGTAAACTGGGCTTATTCATTTTTAAGTCAATTTAACTTCTTCACGCATTTCTCAGTTCATCTCTTGAGTTCTTTTTTAACTGGATGGTCAATGATAAAAGCCTGTATCTGTTCACTGCTGCTCTGTCTCATGGTTTCTGTGCTGAGGGCTTCAAGGCAATTATAGCAAATGAAAGATGACTTATTAAACAGGATTGGGAATTTTCTGGAAGATGATTGTATCATCTGATTTGACTCATCTATATGACCATAGGGCATTCAAACGTCTTTGAATAAGACAAAGATGCAAGTGTGGAGTGGACAGATTTTTTATGGAGACCAGTGTGAAGGAAGCCACTTTGAAACTTGTCATGCAAGCTAATCAAAAATGATTAAACAAATGTCAAGATACTCTATAGTTTGCCACACTACACGCTACTAACAAAAAGTAGCTAACATTGAGGCTACCTAAATTGGCCAAGTTTTTTTCAAATAACTAATTAATATTTAATCATAAAACTAGTATACTGACACAAATCAATGCAGTTTTTTTGAATGAATAAATGAATGAACAAACCATCTCAGATAAGCTAAAGTAATAATTTTTCACTAAATACAATGAACACACACACACACACACACACAAAAACCTTAACCACTTCTTCATAACTGCATCATATAATCATAGTGATGGATTAAATATAGTCATATGCAGAGGCGGACAAAGTACTCAACTCCATTACTTGAGTGAAAGTACAGATACTGCTGGTCAAATATTACTCCATTACAAGTAAAACTTATAAAGACAGATTTTTACTTAAGTACAAGTACAGAAGTACTTGCTTTTAAAAGTACTTAAGTACCAAATGTAAATTTCCCTTTTTATGTCAATGCACTGTTTTATTATTGTTGTTTGTAATACTTACAATACTTCTGAAGCAAATTAGAATACATTACACTTGCTGAATACACTGACTAGCTTGTAGTATATTTGGAATAAAGAGCTTTTAGAATGTTAAAAACCTATGGGGAAAAAACAAAACAAAAAACATTATTGAACACCCCTACCCACCCCCACAAAAGCAGGATGGTAGTGATCTCACACAGCTCTGACAGTGTGTGCACAAATCTATGTGTAGCCATTCATCCACATTTGAACAGAGTGGACAGTGAAATCCTGTAAATACAGAGTGATAAGGAAAAAAGAAAAAAAAATCAAACCTGCTTTAAAACACAACAACACAACTGTAGATGTATAACTTTACAACAGCAACACTGCTTTAACAAAAAAGCAAAACAGCAAGACTTATTTGCCATCAAAACAATTTTTTTTTAAATGCTGTCTAATCGCTCTCGCTGTTCTTTGATGTCACACACAGAACGGTCTGTGCAGTGCTGCTTCAGTCAAACACCTATTGTGTTTTATTAGGAGACGCAACAGTTCTTCTGTGGCTTTATAGGTAATATTTTCACCTACACAATTTAGCAAAATCAGACAATATTGTGTCTAATATATACCACAATATTAACTTCTTATTATTGAATTGTTTTAAATAAATATCACATTTGCAGCTGGTCAGTGTTAAAAAATGCTGGGAAATCTCTTCATGTAGCCCTACAAGAGTGATTACTGATAAACTGTCTGAAAAAAAGAAAGTCACGTTTTAGAGAATAAAAAAATCATCCACTGACTTTCAAAGCTGCTACAGAGTAACGACTTTCTACTTTGAGGATCTTGATAGAAATGTAGTGGAGTGAAAAGTATGATATCTGTCTTGCAAATGTTCTGAAGTTAAAGTCACAAGTATCCAGAAAAAAAATATAATACTCAAGTAAAGTACAGATACTCAAAAAGTGTACTTAAGTACAATACTCAAGTAAATGTACTTAGTTACTGTCCGCCTCTAGTCATACGAATTAATCTGCCTTTCCAACACTTCATGTGAGAGAGCGGAACGTTTCAGATGAACTACTTTATTAAAATGATTCAGACTTTCAAATGCAGCATATGACTGCAAGTGAGCCGAGAGTGTTTGAATATCTCAACTCGCTTGGCATTTTGTATATAAAAAGCAATGTTGTTTGGTTGCTCTGCACCGCTCATCATTGGAAAAAACATCTTGATGGCAGAAAATCTACTCTGTTTCAAAATAATCTGAGATACTGAAAATGCAGTTTAGTCAGTTAATTAGTTAGTTAGTTAGTCCCCAACACTTTCCTATTTCAAAATGTCACAAATAGTAAAAAAATAAATAAATCATAGTGACCTTTCAAGTGACATATAGAAAGGGGGTTCATTCTTTCCTTTAAAGTTCTTTAAATTTAGCTCTCAAGAACAAAAAACAGACCAAGTGTCAGGCATTTTGCTATACACCCTTTTTGGCATAATTCAAGTTATATTGGAAACCTCCCTTGACATGTGGAGCATGCTCCCTGACACACTCACAAACACACCCGCATGAGCCTTTACATGTTATACTGCAGGGTGTGATGTACTGAGACATATGCACAAATAAACCCTTTGTTAACAGTGTTTTAGAAACAGGCTCTAGTACATATGCTGCTTATGTGTGATCACAGTCCCTCTCTTTATAATGTAATATGTTCAATCACAAAGCATAAAAGACTTGCACAGCCACATGAAATAAGTCTTCCTCTTCGGCTGTAGCATATGATGAATGAACAGTGTTGAATCCAGCAGCTTACAAAAAAATATACAGGCTTGCTTTTCATATCTAAAAATAACGTGATAATGTCATCTTGTTTACCAATACAACCCATTGCCTTAGACATTACTCAAGCTTTTATTGCTTCTTACAAAATCTAGGCTATCCAATGCTCTCAAAGTGCATTTTTACAGTCTATGCACTTTATTAGTCGTTCTAACAGCACTTTCCGGTTTCTGTTGACATTATAACTGCAATTTTTGTCACTTTTTTCATCTGTGCTTGTGATTTACACAGGGTTGTCCTAAATAAGGCAGCATTTTCCCAGGATTTGGTATCCATATCTAAAACCGCTACAGCCAACAGCTTTAAATCCCACAAACCCACACACACTTGACCTTGTTCATGTGGGCTGGCAGCTACACCTGGATCCAATTAAATGTTGGATCCTCTCACATCCTTTTTGTTATTTTTAACCAAGTCCAGAACTTCATATTATTGTTTTGCTAGCTTTGTTAGGGCAACTCTGTTTCTGTGACTTGTTTATACAACTTCAAGTAACACTGATTCTAATAATACAGCTTACTACACTGTTTACTCTAATCTGCATATTATAATTCATAAGACATTCACGAGACTCTAAATACTCCCCACACTTATAGTCTAAAACGTCTGTCTTGAGCCTCTTGGGTCTGTCTTTTGTGCTTGGTGGTGTAGTTCTCTCGATCACTCCAGTATTAAACACTTGTTAGGGATTCCCAGGGCTGCCTGATTGCCGTTGGCCCATTTGTGTTCTTTGCATGAGAATACACTAGTGTGTGTCTCCCATTATTCTTGCCTGAACATGAAACCCTCTCCCCCATCTGTCTACCCCCTCAGCAGGCCACCATGCAGCCGGAGGACAAAAGGTTGCAGGAAACATTGAGAAGATGTGACAATGGCCCTCAATCAAGGTCAAGCAAGAGAAGTTGCAGGGTTCAAGCACAATGCATTTTACCCATCATTAGTTAACTTGGTCCAACACAAGTCAAGTCTTACAACTGTACAACTTCTCAAAGAGGCTCAAGTGCTTGTGTAAAAATTATTTATTAACATGTTAAAATGTAAAGTATGATTTGAAGTGTTGCATATGTAGTACATTTAAACATATGTCTGTGCAAAGCTCCAGTGCGCTATCTACCGGCAGCTTCCAATAAGGCCACAAGGTACACAAGCAGTCCTAACCAGTCTTAACTGGTTTTTGCCGTGTCCTTGCACTGCCTACCATCTAGTGGATTTTTATGGCATTGTTTTTCAGCATTTATCCAATTC
The DNA here is from genome assembly GCA_018155175.1 of Sinocyclocheilus anophthalmus. Classification (NCBI taxonomy): domain Eukaryota; kingdom Metazoa; phylum Chordata; class Actinopteri; order Cypriniformes; family Cyprinidae; genus Sinocyclocheilus; species Sinocyclocheilus anophthalmus. Next base: position 131,267 of record JADLZN010008898.1, on the reverse strand, counting down.
GCCTCCTGTCAGAGTTCTCATGCATGATAAAACGTTTAATTGTCCAATTCTGTCTACAATAATGTAAATACTGGTATGATCAAAACCGTATACACATTACACGTAAACTAAAATATACTTTTAATAAACAAATATGACTGAAATAGAAATCAAGTGTTGATTTGTGTCATTCTGAGCAGACTTTTTCCTGCATTTTATCCGTTTCCACTTTGCTAGAGCATTTTCTGTTTCCTGTCTGCCTACATGCTTTAACCCAGCATCTAAATATTGGGCTTCCTATGAGCTGTCTATTGTTTGCATACAGAAACAACAAGAAGAAAGGCATATCTTACTCACAGGATGTTATACATGTAATATTTATCAATATTTGTTTAGCGTGAAATAGCTTCCATTCCACATTGCTTCCATTGTCCTCATTTGTAAGTGGCTTTGGATAAAAGCGTCTGCTAAATGACTAAATATAAATGTAAATGTATGTGATATCAGATGTTATACAGCTCATCTATCAACGTGATACATTAGGTTTTTCATCTGCTGTGTAAATTAGTATTTGGGGGCAGGATGACATATTGACCAGGGCTCAATGTGTCATCCTAAAATATTAATTCAGGCAGAAATTAATATTTTATATATAATCAAAATGCAGTGTTTTACATATTTAGAAAGTATCCCTCATAAAGGCAAAAATGCCCCTAAAATTCTAATTTACTTAGAAAATAACCTTAATTAAAAATAATAATAATTTCTGATAGCCTATTGTTTGAGATATACTTATCACTTGTGACAAATAAACAAAGAAACATGTAGTCTATCCTAATGCAAAAGATTATTCGCTTCTTCTCTGGTAGCCTGGATAAATCAGCTTAGGAGATCTGTTGTGGTGTCCATTCCTTTTCAGGGTCAGTGTGCCATGAAGCCCTAGTGGTCACCTTGGTGTACTGCACTAATGCACATTGCTGAAAGCATTCATTTTACATCAGGGCTTATTTCCGTCTAAAGTGGGGACAATCGTTTTTAAGCTCGTGTATGTAAGCTGAATGTAGATATTTTTGAAGAAAATTTGGATCATGAATTGTATTAGTTTATAATAACAATGGCCTGCTGGTACTCTACCACCAAATGGGCCTTTGTGAGTTCTGTGGAGAAGCGATCAGCAGCACATTACATGGGACAGATGGCGTGGCGAGCGCGCAGCCTTTAAGCCACCATGACTGTCTGGGTTTATGGTCAGCCATTTTGTGGAATTATTGTATGGAAGATACTCAGCGTTTGAGAGTATTATGAGATCACTTGTATAAAACAATGCAAAACGTTTTATTTGTTTGTAAGGAAAATGAGTGCATATACCAAGATAAAATATTTGTAAATAATTATTTTTTTCCCCCCTAATATGTTAAGTGTTCACTTTAGACTCTTTAAAATGCATAATTTTAACCTGGTCTCCAAATTGATTTCGGTTTACTGGAGTATTAAAGGACACGGACATCGCTTCCAGGCGCCAATGAGAACAAAGAATGGGCGGATTTACAGTTTGAAAGCTTCATACTGACGTTCTGACCGACCCGTCTAAAATCTACTGCGCGCTTATTTCCAGCCAATCACGTCTGTCTACAAAGACCGATTATGTTTATAAGCGTGATCCGTTTGAGCGACAGGCCGATCCACCAATGACGCTTTCAAAAATAACAACGAGCCAATGAGGGCGCAGTGGGGGCGGGACCTCAGGAAGGGGGTTGGGTGCGAGGTATCATGGAGGATCAGTTAGAGAACGGCAGCCATTGAAGATAGCCGAGCCGTTGGTCCGTGCTCCGGAGTTTCTGCATTTTTTTTTCTTTCAACGGTCTAAACCAGTGCAGCAATCACCAACAAAATGGAGATGAAGAAGAGGATCAGTTTAGAGCTGAGGAACAGAACTCCAGTGGAGGTGAGCGTTTTAATTATTTATCTTTTAGGGAAACGCGAAATGATGTTAGTTCGCAACCTGTCTATCCTGCACGTTAGGAACATTCAGTAACGTTAGACTCCGCTGAATGGCAGCGCCACATGGGCGCCTAAAAGAATGCGAGTTTTAGTCATGAATGAATGCATATATAGATCTATACAAGATTATCTTAAAACAAGTAGTCAATATAATCGTTATGTGAGCGCGCAAAACTCTTAGTGAATCTTTTGTGAACTCGTTACATGGTCTCCTTCGCCATTGCTTTAGCCTTGACGTTGTGGACGTCCCAACTACTAGAACCTCAAAATAATGTACTTACATGTTTAAGACCAATTTTTATTTTGATGGTTCAGAAACAATTTGTATTATTACTCAACAAGTGACGTCCAATTCGGTTACGACGTTATTATAGTCCCCCGATACGACAATATTCTCGCTTCTAAAGAGAAATAGAAGTTAAAACAAAACGGCAGTATTGTTATACGATTCTATAGTCCGACCGTCCATATATGCAAAATACCGAGCGAAAACATAACGCGAATTAATGTCTTATCTCATATAAAAAGTTTATTGCAGGCAAGCTTCACCGATGCGTACCTCACTATGGCTTCTCTAACCTAGTAACGTTAACGTAAAACGAGCAGTTTCTTCCAAAGGCGGACATCTTACTCTCCAACTCCTCGACATTAGACATTGAGGGGCACTTGCCTTCGCTCTTCCTCCTCAGACCCTCAAAGCCATGTAAGTTCGGGGTTTGAGAGCACAAGCCATATCGAGCGAATGTCGGGTGAAACGGTATAATTCAGCTGCGTCCATGGCTTCTGCAGCGCCTCGCGGTGTGTGTGGTGAGGATGGTGTGTGTGAGAGACAGCTGCTCGAGTCATTTTGTAGCATCAATAGTTGAAGCGCAAATGACGGTGTTTTGTGGCTTTTACGGTATTTTTATTCACCAGAGTCGAGCGATTTCTGAGTCGCCGTGCTTACGTGCGGTGTAGAACGGAATAATTGGCGCTTAGAGACAGAAATAGTCGCTGGACGGTTAAAAACAAGTTGCCATTTCCCTCCGTGGTTACGTTAATGGCGTAATTATGTAAGCTAACAGATAACATTATTTATCACTGACGTTAAACAATATGCTTTCGGCGTTGTGAAGCATATTCGACACTGTTTTATTAATTGAAGGAATGTGGCAGATGGTGAAGGGGTGAGCCCCCCTTCCTCCCCTCCGATGTTAGTAGATTATTGTAGGCTTGCCTGAACCGAAGTGGAGAAGCACGCTTCTTTTGAATGGGGGTTCTGATGGATGGGATCTTTTACACGAGATTGAGTTAATACTCCGACGGAGCAGGCGTGTATAAACGAATCGTGGTTTTTAACTCGGGTGTATCTTGCGTCCCCAGTACAAGAGCGATAGCAGAATATTACTAATTATTAATCTTCTTGTGAAACGCTGGCAGTAAATTCATTGCAAATCCTAAGTGATAAAGGAGGTGGAAGCATTACCAAGGCTACATTACACACGCTTCACGTGCTGAAAAATGTATCTTTCCACAAGGGCAACAAGTTATTGAATATTTAAATGTTAGGGCTGCAGTGCACTACTGTGTGAGCGTCTGCGTTACTTAAAGCCCATAAAACGTTTTTATTTATTGTAAATAATTAAAAAAAAAATGTTTTTAAACTTAATTATCTTAATTATTTGTTTCACTCTTTCAGGCAGATAAACATCAATGTTGTTTACATGTTTACAATACCCTTAAAGATACATTTTAATTGGTTTTTGTCTTGTTCCTATTTAATATTATTCATAAAATTTAAAGACATTTATTTTGCTTTCCCCGAAAAGTGTAAATACAGTGGAGCTCCTAAGGCATTGTTCTTCAACAATCCAACCTAACAAAGAGGCGGGGCTATGTTTTCCCGACCAATAGTAAGGGGGAGGGGGTGGGGTTGAGAAACCTGTTTGAAAACGCTCATTGTTTTTGCAGTACCGTTTGGTGCCACTAGTGCATACTAAGTGAAACCCTTCACCTTAGTGTGTAACAAATCTCAAAGTTACATAAATAAAAAAAAACACTTATCATTTGATGGGCTACTGGACAGACTGCCACTATCAGTTGCATCAGCAGTTGTCAGATCTTGCAACTTTAGCCTTGTGGTAAATCATACCCATAGTATGATTCTTTGTTTACCAGTGTCCTAACTATGTTTATCTCTCTTGCAGGTAGCAGAGCTGGTGGTAGATAATTGCCGCTCAAGTGACGGTGAGATTGAAGGCCTGACAGATGAGTTTAAGGAACTGGAGTTCCTCAGCATGGTCAACGTGGGCCTCACCTCCCTGGCCAAACTACCCACACTGCCAAAATTGAGGAAGGTCAGTCAAGAGATAAAGCATTCAGTTCAGTACACCCTAGGCAAAGTGCTCTTAACAAGAAGATCTGTTGTGTTTTAAGTTTAATGTTCTAACCATGCAGAAAACAGATACCGTAACACAGTTTACATATTAATGTAAACACATTGTATTATTAAAGTGCACAAAAATGGATGGAGAATGCCCAAAGGAAACTTAAGTGTGACATTGTACATGAAATGTCCAAAAATGTCCATGTTGAATAAGTGCAGTTGTAAATTGTCTTATAAGTATATAAATGGGTGTATAAATTAATGTCAATTAGTATTACTCAGTCGAATTGTGTAATTCAATTAGTATTACTCAGTACTTGTGTAATTATTCTGTAATTATTTTCTGAGTACATTCATTGTTTTAATTGTCCTGTTAGTATTTGTTTCAACCTTTCCAGTATGCGTTAAGTTTATTTTAAGAGCAATTCTCTCTCCAGGGTTTCCGCAGGGCCTTAAAAAGTCTTAAATTTAGTTGTATCAAATTTAAGGCCTTAAAAAGTCTTAAATTGTACAAGAAAGTCTTAATTATGATTTCAAGAGGTCTTAAATTTGGGGACGGAAAGACCAGAATTGCGATATCTGAATGTGACGATTAAACTTCAAAAGGCTTTGATTTCATGAGCGCTGCACGTTCAGAGTCTGGTGCTGCGCTGCTTTGTGTTCTGCCGTTACCGGGGAAATAGTTATAGGTCTGCCAAACGCTCCACCTGCTGTCAGAGAATGAATGTGCATTTTCAGTAAAACTGTTTTGTTGTTTAGATTTCAGACAAATGCAAAAATCGGCCCATGTTTTTACCCTGCAAACACGCAGAGCTTTAAATGTGAACTGGTGGATTGACAAGAAGACAATGCATTTAAAAAATCTAAACAGTATAGGGGTGTGCGATTATGTATGGTCTGCAAAAATATCGTAATTGTTGTTTTAACAATGTGCGAATTGATATTATGAGTATATCGCGAAAATCAAACAAAACACACCTACAGAGTGCGCGCAGACATTATGTGAAGAAGTCTTGTGTTATACTGTCCGCTAGGGTCTGCTGTGGTATGCGTGACGTAAAAATCGTCATCGAAAGGGTTGCAAGGCGACTCCTTGCCTCCCATTTTTTGTCACTGCGTGGACAAGTACTGAAGAAGCCCTGTTGCTACTCGAACCTGTACAATCCGTCAATAAAACAATATAAAGACAGCCAGATGTGCAATAACTGTGGGCAATTGTTTGTTTACTGTTCAAGCCGATCTACTGCGCATGTATGGAACACGTCCGCAGAGCGGACCATCAGCGTATGCTTGGGTGTAGAACTGCAAGTAGTCCGTGTACGCGTCCGGATTGCTCATGTGAAAAGTATAACACAGGCTTTAGTAGTTTAGACTAGTGCGTGTGCGCATTTACAGTACTTTCTTTCACTGTATGATTCAGTTTACTAAAATACATTTCGAATGATCACAAAATTCAATATATGGGAGCAGAAAATATATAAATTTAAATAATTTTATATAGTTTATATCACAGAAAGAGTGAGGTTTTTTGTTTCTCCAAAAGTCACATGATGACAAATGTGATAGTTATTTTCTACAACAGTTTCAATAAACAAGTTAATATTAGAGACTTACGTGTAGACACCATAGTAACCTATTTTTGCTCCTATTTCTCTCCAACAAAATCATTTCAAACCCCGCCCAAAAATCAAACACAAACGCTGTTTTGCGTCTTTGAGCAACATGACAGCGTTTTGTTCCTGCATGAATCAACCGTTTAAAATGATTCGGTTCAATCGCTATGACTCTCTTAAAGGGATAGTTCACCCAAAAATTAAATTTGATGTTTATCTGCTTACCCACAGTGCATCCAAGATGTAGGTGACTTTGTTGCTTCAGTAGAACACAACGAAGATTCAGACTGTTGCAGTCTGTCAGATATATAATGCAAGTGGATGATAATCACTGCTTTGAGAGTCAAAAAAACATACACAACAAAACCAAATTAAACCCTGCGGCTCATGACGATATATTGATGTGTAAAGACACGAAACGATCTGTCTGTGCAAGAAATTGAACAGTATTTATATAGTTTTTTTTTTTACCTCTGATTTTCACCGCAATGTCCAAACTGTCCTGAGCACGTTCAACAGCCAGCGCCTGACGCGTCTTCTTCTTCTTCTTGCTTTACGGCGGATCCGACTTAGAAGTGCATTTTGTTGTAACTGCAGGTTAAAGTATTTAATGTCCCTCAGAGCTGGATTAAACAGTGTGTAAATGCATCTAAATGGCACTTCTAATACAGCTAAGATTGTAAGATAAATTTTGTTTGATATGGATTTAATTTGCTTGGTACACCCCAATGCAGAATTTGACTCAAAAGATGGTCCATAGTTTTCAAAAAATGCTGTGAACTGACCACACAGAATATGCAGAATATCAAAACATTTAGGAGTTTTAGGTTTCCACGGTAGTCCTTAAGATATCAGCACAATAACACACTCAGAAAAATGTTGTCTAATTATCGTTATCGATAAAATCACAGAAAATTATTGAGATATCATTTTTTGTTAATATCGCACACCCCTAACTTATGTTATTTAATTGATATAATAATGTATTGATGATAATTGTTTAAATTAATATAATAATACTTTTGACTCATCCATTTTCTTAAAAGTGGTTCAAAGGCTGAAATGTAAAGTTTATCATTTTACAAAACTTTGTTTTTGTGAAAACTTGAATCTGAACTGTAAATTATGCTTTTTACAGTAATTTTACAGTTTATTATGATACTATAGACATTGCCCTACCCCGCTCATATGGTATTAATTTTATTTGTGCAGATCTTAAAAAGTCTGAAATTTTAGCTTAAAAATCCTGCAGAAACCCTGTCTTTCTATTACAGTTGGAGCTGAGTGATAATAACATCTCAGGGTCACTGGAGACACTTGCAGAGAAATGCGCCAACCTGACTTACCTTAATTTGAGCGGCAACAAGTTCAAAGAACTCAGCACACTGGAAGCCCTGGTAAAAACACTGATACATTTACACTGACACCACAACATATTTCTGAATGTTTTTTTCTTAAGCGATGGTACAGTTAATGCAAAGTCAGATGGTCATTATCCTAAGTGTTTTAAGTGCATTTTTTTCAACCTTTATTGATGTATGACATGCTCTTCCCTCAGCAAAACCTAAAGAACCTGAAAAGTTTGGATCTGTTCAACTGTGAGATCACTACGTTGGAGGACTACAGGGAAAGCATCTTTGAGCTGCTGCCTCAGGTCACATACCTGGACGGCTTTGATGCAGAAGACAATGAAGCTCCAGACTCTGAGGCTGATGATGATGGTAAGAACCATGAATTACAATTTAGTTTGATTATGCCGTCAAGTCCTTCTTTGGTGCACGTAGTTATGATCCTCGTCCAATGGATACATAGATAATTGTAAAAAAAAACAAAACAACATGCATACGGTGCAAAGTAAGTGACATAAAAGTAAATTACATCAAGTCATTATTTCTACTACTTTTATGCAGATGATGATGAGGATGGCGAGGAAGGAGCAGGGCAGCTGGGAGAATACGAGGAAGAGGAGGAGGATGAGGAAGGCTCAGAGGGTGGAGAAGTTGGACTGTCCTACCTAATGAAAGAGGACATCCAGGTGATGTATCTTCCACCTGTTTTTAACATTCACAACCAGTTTTCCAAAACGTTACAGCTCGATAACCACCGGTTCCTTCTGTAACAGGATGAAGAAGATGATGGCGACTATGTAGAAGAGGAAGAGGAGGAGGAAGGAGAGGGTAAGAATTAATCATGCAACTGGACATTGTGAACTTGTCACTTTTATATTGAACTGTTTTTTTAATGGCTGTACTCTGTGTAGAAGAGGAGGCTGAAGTTCAAGGAGAGAAGCGAAAGAGGGACGCAGAAGATGAGGGCGAAGATGACGATGAAGACGACGACTAACCCTTTGTTCGACTTCTTGGAAACAATGTTCAAGGTGTAGATCAACCCTGAAAAAGAACGTGATCTTGCAGATTGTTTTTTTCTCTTTGTAAAACCATAGATAAATCACTGTAGAGGCTAAGTGTTTTCTTTTATAAATACATTATATATTACACTATATAAAAGGGGTTTATTGATAATTCATATATAGCCATTCCAAGTTTATTCCCAACGTGTAAATCGGTGTCATCAGGGGGTGGGCACGGGGAGGTTGGCATGGGCGTGAGATTTGAGATTTCCCAATTGTAAATAAGCTGTTGAACAGCCCATTCGAGACAGCGCTAGGATTTCACCACTGAGAGGAGACGGCAGTGTACGTTTGTCCAAATCCACAAACTCCTGCTCCCCAAGTCCTCTGTGAGGAGGCAGAGCGTTTCCTGCTCCTCATCTACCTCTCCAGGTCTCATTCTCAGCCCAACACGGAGCAGCAAGCCAATCATCTCCAACCGTCAACCCCTTTGTTCCTGGATCAACCAATCGCTGCCAAGGATCTTGTCACACTCTTTATATGGGATGGTCTCCACTTGATTCAGCTTTTCTTGTAGATCAGGCTCATGTAGGCAGACCAGATGGTATGTGATCTCGTGAATTTGAAAGCGTGATGTATGTAAATGTGATGTAAATTGAGCAAAGATGGGGGGGGTCAAGCCGTAGGTTGGCAAAATCAAATTTCCGTTTTAATCTCAAAGTAGTTTTTTAATAAAGAGATCAATCATGTGTAACCTATGAGCAGTTCGCCCTTCCAAGTCCCTTATTTTTGACAAGATGTCATCTTCGATTTGTTCATTTGTAAGAGAAATGCCATTGCTGGAAATTTCTCATGATGTTCAGGTTTAACAGCTTTGTTTGATTAAACAGTACCTTTCTACCTTTTGTCTTGCTGTGGAAACAGGTTAGTTTCTACCTTTTGTTGAGGTATTTTACAGAGTAATACCTTTAATCTAATGTTCGTATGGCAATATGTATATAGTGTCTGTTTCAACAGGTTGTTTTATTTTCCTTTTCTTTTTTTAACTAATCTGTTTGGTCAGTTTTAATACAAAGCACATGTCAAAAGACTTGCATACACACAGGTCACCTGTTTAAATTTCAAGTACTTGGTTGTTGTGCGAGTGTTGTATTTGGGGTTTTATGTGCTGTAAACCTCTCTAAAAGAGTTTGTTTTGTTGGATTTTGATGTTTTGTTTTAATGGGATTGTTTAGGATTTTTTAAATTTGCAAGCTCCTTTGTCCAATTATGAGCTCCATTTGAGTTAGTGGTAATGAATGGGCGAATTGTCCTTTTGGTTATTAAAATGACATGGGATGCTGTTCAAAGATGGACCTTTGCTTAAAAGTTCTGTAATTTGATTACACAATTTGGGATTTTCTCAAACTGAGACCCATGAACTGTCTGGAAACCTCAAACATGGGTGAAGAAGTACTGTTTTTAATGTCTCCGGAGTTGATGATGGGAAAATATATTCCGATAAAAATTGCAGTGATATTTCAATCCTATTTTTAGATAAATTTGAAAGATTTATAAAACCCTTACAATGAATGCAACCTGGTGTAAGTTTGATGTGGAAAATAAAGGAAAAAACTTTCACCATAATGTCCTTGTGGTTTGGATTTTTTTTAATATATATAAATCGATTATATAAACTTGAATTGAGTAGTTCAAAAATGATCTGCAATGTAGATTATTAAGTGGAAAGACTTTTAATATAATTTCAAAAATCCCATCTCAAATTGAACTATTAGGCTTTTTCTTGAGCTTGAGTTCCATAGGCCTGCAAACTTTAATTTTATACTACACTGCCATCTGCAAAGCCTCCTACTTCGCTTATTTATTATTTATGAGTTACACAAAATTTAAGCAGCAGAGCATAGTGGAAAGGGGTGTGGCATGTGATCAACAGACAGAGTTACCAAAAGTGTCATTAATTAATCAGGAGTAAAGCAATCATCATCCAGCCAATAGAAATACAGCTGTAACAGTGGAGAAGGGTGGAGTCACTGTGATGCATATTAATTATTCATAGATTTGATAAGTGAGAGTTTCACTAGGTGATTATTAGTAGTAAGAAATGTTAAAACATAAAAAAATTGAAATTGAACAATACTAGCTGTACTTTGACAGGAATATCACAGCTTATTTATATGACATACAAATTCATTTGTATGTTAATTTAAATCCATATAATCAATGGCAGTAAATGCAAAGATCTTTTATTTCACTGACTACAGAGAAAATAAAATACTATTTAATTTGAGACCAGAATGTAATATGAACTTTTATAGCTGCCAGCTGTCTTGCCCAATCAGAACTTAGGCAAAGGCATCATTAATCTTTTGTTTATTTATTTGTGCATTAAAAGAGATCTGAGACAAGCTGTATGTTGAGAAGTCTGAGAAAGTGCTGAAGATTGGCTTTAACAAATGTGGTTAAGACCTTCATTTAGCCTATTAAAATACAAAAGTAGACTAAATAAATTAGCAAACAGATCAAATGCATTACTTTACAATACATTTTAGTTCTTGAAATATTTTTTTTAATTCGTCTCCTTTATTGCTTTCATTTTCTCTTTTTGGAAAAAAAGTGTCAACAGCCTTTCTATATTGGCTGGTCTGTGCTCAAAATTTAAAGGGAGAGTATAGACAATATAGACAAGTTTAAAAATAAAGAAAAAAATTGCCCACCCAGCATATATGCCAGCCCACCCTTCTATAGCTGCCAACAACCAGGCCTGTTTCACATCAAACTTTTACAACATTTTTTATTACCATCATGAATTCAAAATGAAAAATAGTTTAGTTTAAAACACCCTTGGACCTTCATTTATCATTTAAGAGTTCATACCATTCACAGAGGACTGTTTATTTTCTCATCTTCTTTTATTGTTGCATTCCATAGCAACTTTATCATCTGATCTTTTTTAAAGTCCTTCTGCGCTTCTCTTGAGAAAGACTTTCAAGATCCATGTAAAAACATTCAGTTTGCACCTAAAAACTGTTAAAAGATTTGTTTGTCAGAAATGTGTCTTTGGAGCAAGAGTATTTTTAATAGATATCAGGTTTGGCCAAGCAACCACACACTTTAAATGTTATACATAATACAACTTATTCGTTTCGATTTTTGTTGAAACTTACCCCATATACTATAACAGCCACACTAAGTGTCAACATGTGTTCACAGAACTATCTTTATTATTCTGAACTGGCATCCAAAAAAAACAAAACATTGTTTCTTATTCTGTCACTGTAACATGGCCTTCAGACCACTGGAGGGAGCTAATTTACAATTAATGCATGTTTTGTCTTGAGCACATAATCACCCCCACAATACGATCATATACCGATAACTCAGGAGGCTTTAAGAAGCTTTAATCATGTTAATATATCCCTGTCAACATAGTTTTTGACTATGTGTTAAGATACACACATCTTTGAATCTTCTTTTTCACAGAGGACAGTGATGTTTTATGTCTGAAATGCAAAGTCTGTGATGTATAGTGTATTACAAGACACCACACCAAAAGAGTACTTCAACACAGAATGTTTCAGCAGTGCTCATGTACATTACAGCTTAGATAAATCTGCACACACACACACACACACACACACACACACAGCCTACAGCTCGTCAATGCGCAGACTGCCTCAACCCCCACAGCAGCTGATGAGCTGGAGCATCCAAATCAGGAAGCCCAAGCCTATGTAAGCCTTTAAAAGGAGTCAATGCAGACTCTAAAATGAGTAGCCATTTAGCTTTTGTTATATGACACAAGATCTTCATTGCTCCCAGGGGAAACTTTTATATTAACAATGCTTTTATGTGCCTTACATCAGATATTTAATAAAAACCACAAATTCCCCAAGAGGCCCGAGGTGAGTGAATAAAAGACAAGTGGCGTGCAGACACAACAAACAGAAATTTGAACCACTCTAATCTTACTTCGAGAAGTACATTGATGGCAAAACCATCGTGTAATCAGTAATCTGAGGGAGACTTTGATTTGAAAAACAGTTTTTGCATACATGGCAAGAGAGAAGCCCATTATTTTCAGAGAAAAATCTAATTGACATTTTTAATAAAAATAAAAATTAAGTTCAAAATCTTTTTTTTTCAAATTGAACATGAAAATACATGAATGACTCATTCATAATAAGATATAAAAGATGCATTTAGAAAATAAATGGGTGAATTTTCATTCCATTTTTCTCCTCCTTTTCACATTTGTAGCATTGAAAATTCTGATTCATTCTAGTGAATCTGTTCATCCTAAAAGGTCCTCTCTCTCTCATATTTAGCATTGGAAAGTCCGATTTATCATCATTCGGACAGTTCATAAACAAAAAATTGTGATTTAAGTCCCTGTACAATGCTTTTGGCTCGGTCAGTTGAGGTGTTTTGTTATATTTAGTATAAATGTAATTGATAGTGACACACTTATTCAAAATCTATTTTTTTAATTTATAATGTGAATTATTAAATTTGATCACTGCAGTTATTTTTGTTTTGCATATTTTGTTATGTAAATTTTGTATACAGAAATCTGAATCACTCTGAGGTGATATGTACTTTGATAAGTAAATGTATTGCATATTTTGAGTGAAACCCACTGCATAATCTGTAATCTGAGGCAGACATTGATTTAGTAACATTTTTGATCTGATATTTTAAAATCTTTTTACTGCATGCAGCTGTTCGTCTGTGCAGCAGCCACCAGCAGTAAATGTGAATTCAAATCTGGATGTTTAGCCAGACTCAGAAATCTTTTTGATGAGCATGTTTATATACCTAAATGAGACTAAAACTGATTTTGTCATGAAATACTGCTTTGGCCCAGATCTTCCAGAAGAATGCAGGTGACAATAAATAGCTGTTATCAAACCCCACAGGGCATTTGTAGACTTCACTTAACGCAATGTAGTTTGCTTAACCTTAGAGCGATCAATCATTATTTCATCAAAATCGTGGGGTTGAAGTCATTTTCATTGATTTTGCAAACTGCCAGCACTCTACACTGAATGGAGGTCATAGACATCACTGCACTGAGAGAAACAGAGCGTATATGGAGATACTGCACTACCAGTATCAGTAATTTAGGGTCTTTATTCATTTTACAAAGCTATAAAATCCTTACAGTGTGCTTCATGAATTAAACATGAGAGGGCACACAGCACCAGCTGTTATTAGCCCAGGGTTCAAGTGATCGGGACAGAAGCACAACCTGCAATTATGGCTGAATCCCCTTTACTTTTTATCTGGTAAAAACGGTTGAAGGAAGTGTTCAAGAGGAAATGATTTATTAAAGAGGATGTACAGCACAAAAGTACGGATAGGGCTGGTTGTTCATTAATGCAAAAACTAGAAACCGAAAATTTTAAATGCATGTTAAACAAACTATTTTATATCAAGACTGTTCTACATAAACCAGTAGTATCGTGAAAAGAGTACGTTTTGCATTAACCCCTCAGAGTTGATTGTCCAAGTGTTTACATGTGGCGTGGCTCATCCTTTAAATATGCAAAGCCCAGCATCTCTCTAAAAGCTCTCTGTTGTCATGTTATTTTTATAAGTGGCCATGTGCACTGTGCGCTGGTCCGAAAGAAATGACACATTAGGTTTAGGCCTTTGCTCTCCCAGAGTGCTATATAGCGTGTTTGTGTTTTATCATGTGGTATTAGTAAAACTGCATGTATTTTTAGCTCTGTTGCTAGCATCCGCACAATACTCACACGGGGAAAATCCTCTCTCAAAAGGAGGAAGCAATGTTATTGTTGAAAGGTGGAAACAGAGATGTAATTTGGAACTGGAAACAAAACCGGTGACCGAGACGTGTATTTTTAGCCAAATGGTAATCTGCAAGGAGTTACTGGCACATGCCTGTGCTTGTGACATTAGTCATAGTTTTTAAATCGCTTTGTGTTGGGGAGTAAGTAACTAATAGCAGCAACGCTTTTAGTAGCTTAACATAAGCTCAGTTGTATTCAAAGTAGTACAACTGTTGCAATAAGCTACACTTCCCAACAAGTCACAGTGTAACGCAGTATTAAAGGTTGCGATAAAAAAGGGACTTGGTTCTATCCATCAGCTGTTGATTGGATTTTGAGATGAAACACACCTCTTGACCAAAAGGGGTGGGGTTTAATACTGAAGTCCTGCATACATCACCAGAGAGAAGTCTGTCATTTTCACTGGAGGATCCGGTTATGATTTTTGATTCAGTTATGCCAATTTGATACAACTATGACATTTAAAAGGCACCTATTATGCCCCTTTTTACAAGATGTAAAATAAGTCTCTGATGTCCCCAGAATGTGTCTGTGAAGTTTCAGCCCAAAATACCCAACAGATCATTTATTATAACAGCTGGAAAATGTCATTTTTGGGGTGTCTAAAAAAAGAGCTGATTTGGAGTGTATTGCTTTAAATGCAAATGAGCTGCATATTCCCACCCCGCCTCCAGAAGAGGGCGTCGCGTATATGTCTCTGTGCATTGCATATCTACAGGAATAAACAGCTGGTAGAAGCAACATAACTGAGAGCGAGAGAACCGGTGTTTAGCCGTACATATGGGAAGCCAAATGCACTGAAAGTGGGACGAGACAGCGCGATGTTACAGAGCTGTCATCAGCGCGGATCAATTGACCGAGCCGCGCGTACGAAAGGCGCGAACTAATCTCACAAGCGCGGCGCTGATCAGTTAAAAAATACTTAATGTACGCATACAAATAGAGTTAAAACGATAAGCACTATAACGACATGACATTCACAAAGGAGTCTGTATTTAGGTAGATTTTGAGGTGCATTGCCTTGAAAAAATGAAAGTAATCCACAGCGTCCTCAGCGGGTCAGATGTTGGGAGAAAATGGAGACTCTTATGTTCAGTCTTGCATCCAAACACAGAGCATCGGGATTGCTTGTGAGACATTGTTGACGTTACAGCTGCTCGAGCGCTGAGAAAATGGAGGACAGCGAACAACCGCTGAGGGCAGAAACTATAGTAATGCAGGGCTGTCAATCAATCCCTGTGGCCCCGCCCTATGCAGTGTGACGTCACACTGCATGAGAATCAAAACGGCAGGCCTAGTGAGACTGACTTGGTTTAAAGGGGATTAAAAAATGAGGAGTGGGTGGATTTTTTATCATTGTAGGGTGGTTGTGTTCACACACTTCCAACACACATTTATGTCCAAACCCCATGTAAAAGTGGATTTTGCATAATAGGTGTCCTTTAAAGAAAAAACAATGGGGCCAAATACATATTTAAAAAATTATTCACAATAATCTATAGACCAATTTCGTGTAGATGTCACAGTTATGTCACTCGTAGCTGTGCGCGCATTGTGGTGGCAGAAAAACACTGGTAACAAGTGGAATGAAACAGGAAAAATCCACGGAATAAGAGATTAAATGTATTGTTGTGCCTTTGGATGTCAGAATCGGAATGCAAATCATTTTTACAGAATTATGTCGTCAAAAACACCATTTGAATCTAAACGCAGACGTTTAAACGAACAGACTAATGAATGAAACCTACTATGATTACTCTACTTTTAAAGCATACTTTTAAAGCATGGTCTACATAATATTCACATATCCAGTTCATAGGGAACATATTACATTAGCCCTACAGTTACAGCATGAAATACTATTTAAACATATAACATTTTACATTTACCTATTTTGTCTCACAATTCAGACTTTTCTTCTCGAAAATGCAACTTTATATCTCGTATTTCGGACTTTATATCTCGATTTAACACAACAATAGCGAGTTTTCCATTCGGAGGGGAAAAAAAGCCAGAAGTGTGGGATATAAACTCAAAAGAGAGAATGACTAGTTGATTTTTCTTATCAGAATTGTTAGATATAATCTCGGAATTGCGAGAATAAAGTCAGAATTTTGACATATAAACTCAAATTTAACTTTTTTTATTCTTTTTTTCCATGGTTTCCATAGACCACGACTTGAAAACTGTAATTTTCTGCCACCAGATAGGCTCCGCCCACAAAAAACGTAATCACTGTTTGCAAACACCAAATTGGTCTATAACATGCATTTTCATTTAATACCAAATAGTTGATGGAATAATTAAATGTGCTCACCTGTCCTCTCTCTTTCTCTCATTTGTAATAGCGGTGAAAAGTCTGATTCATTCTAGTGAATCAGTCCCATTATTTTTAGTGTTGAAAAAGTCAAATTAAAATTACATTTTATGTATTTTGTGTTTATAAAACATACTGCACATTAAAGGGTCATGAACTGAGAAATTCCTTTGATCTTTTGATATATAAGAGCTCATTGTTCTATAAAAACATTCTGTAAGTTTCAGAACTCAAAACTTTGTCGTTAGTCTAAAAACAGCTTATATTGAAGCCAATCTGCCAAAATGACTTTGGAATGTGCGACTATATGATGTAATATTGTGGCTAAACACCGCCTCCAGAGAATAACATCAACGCCTGCTTCTACATTACTGTCTGTTTAGCTCCGCCCACCGATTCGCACATGTAGTAGATAAATGATGAGAAACCAACGCAGAAACCAAACGATAAAATGCATCAGTAAGCACTTGGTACTTTTTTCACTTCATTTTACTGTGGATTCTTTTACAAACAAGGCACAATTTGAAGTAGAAAGTTTCAGAAAGATTGAAACTAAAAGATGATGCCGTGCCGTATATATTAGATCCGACAGTAATGTCGCAACACACAAGTGTGAGTAACTGTTTTTTATTACATGATCACTATTGCTTTGTCTGTTATTACAGATCATTTGATATGTACTGAGTACTTATGTGTTTTTAACCTAAATCCCAGCAGTGTCCATCTGTGAAGGATGTAGGCTGTCAAACATACACAACTGTTAGCCAATCTTAGCAGTGGACGTTTACTTCCGAGTCTATAAATCAACCACACCATTCAAACAGAGCGTTCTATTGAGGGTGGTTAAAAACAGGACAGAATATAGCCTTTTACTTCAAAATTATGTTTTTTGATGTAAAAAAAATCTTGATAACACAAGGGGACCTCAGAGAACAGTACAAAATAAAAAAAACAAAGGCAGTTCATGACCCCTTTAAGTATCTTTAATGACTGTAGTGTAATAACTTTATATCTTGTAGCTTGGAAAGCTACAGATTCAAAGTACGCACATGTTCATGGTTTCTGATGTTGTTTAATAGTCACATGACACACCAGTAAATAAATAAAGTATTTAAAATTTTATTAGTAAGTGGTTTGTTTTTGCAGTTAAACCTTCAAATGGACTCAAACCAATTGAAAAGCTTTTATAAATTACAATTGTACTGTAAAATAAACCATGAATATTTGATAATTAGAATCAAATCAAATTTTATTAAATTTGAATTACTTTTCAAATTTTTCAAAAATTGATTAAATTTTAAAATCCTCAAGCTTGTAAAGCTGTAAATGTCTGTCCACAAAATGTTGGAAATTATGCAAATTAAATGTGTTAATAAAGAAACCTAGCACACTCTGCATTCCCTAATGCATGTTAAACTTACCCCATAAGAAGAGATGGAGTTTACTGCATTTACTGTGAACTGAGCCACTCTGGGACACTGAATACAGTGAATCAGATAGCAATGAACGTGCAGCCCCATTTATTTATTTTCATTTGATTTGATAGAAATTATTATTAGCTTTTCATAATCTCACAAACCCACTGCACTGTCCTCATGAACCCAAGTTTGGGAAACCCTCTAATGTTAATGCTCTAATGTATTGTTATCTGGAAAAAAATATTAATACCTAAATATGTAAATGAACCAGAATTCATCAGAGCCATCTTACTGAAGTAAACTGGTTTGATTTAATTAATTGAGCATATATCATACTTATTAAACAAATGCACAAGGCACATACCATATGAATCCCACGCGGTGTTGGTGCTGTGTCTGATCTATTTGTGAATATAGGTCACATTCAACAGCCATTCTTTCAAAGCCTTTCTCCTATGCAGAAATACAATTTTAGGGTGAGTAAGGCTATACCATTTAGCTTCAGGCTTCAAACCAAATAATGACGTCTCTGGGATGTCTCTAGTAATCTATTTGAATCAGTAGAAGCGCACCAAAACCAGATGCTGCAAGGCTAATGAGTCACAAAGCAACACCCCACCTCCTTCTACCCACACTTACATACATGCTCTCATTGGCTCAGATGAATCGGATGCCTCAGTGTGAATCAGGTGTTGGTGATCATCCGCTCGAGTTCAAGCCCTGCATACAGAATAACTCTTCAGAATGCTTCCTTCTGCAAGAATGTTAACATGAGCCTGATAAAAAATACATGTGAAAGCAAAGCAGTCCTTCAAATATATACCAATCCTACATGCCATGTTGGATGCTACATAATCTCTTTTTGATTACAAATCTACTTTTTTTTTTGTGAGGAACTGTAGCGCTGATACTCACAGGCCCCAGAGCTTATTAAGAATTGTTAGAAGAGAGAAACAGAGGGGAGTGGGACATAAATCATTTATTGTAGTCATGCAACAGAATCAGTTCACACACATTAGACAATGTGTTTCAAATAGTGCTCATCGATAAGATTTGCCAGTTAATTGTTATGAGGCAAACATTTGTATTGTTTTAAATTACGCAAATGCATACAGTGCATAATAACATGGAAAATAAATATAATATTGCAATATGAAATTAAGAATACTAAATGCATTATATAAATGTTTGCAGGCTATTGTGAGTCAGTGAGTAGACCTGGGAGTTATTTAAACCATTAGGTTCCATATATAACAACAAAATTTTGCAACTGACCATACCACAGATTTTGATGATAAGACATTAAAGCTCCACACAATGAACTGAATTCATCGTGGATTGGAACTGGGCCAAGAGGATGACTCAGTTTTGTATCATAGCCTAAAGTGTGTCAGTGATGTTCCACATGAGTACACTATGAATACTAGCATGTATAGTGTATACAGGCTGTAACTCAGACTGAATGCATCTGAATGCATTAAGTGCATCACTGAACAGATGTGCTAATGATGTGCTGCACGCATTTGCTATAAGATAAAATATAATATAATATACAATTGGAAAATGTTTATAATAATTAAAATACTTTAATGTTTTTAAAAAGAATTCTCACCAAGGCTAAACAGGTAAAACATCTCAAAAAATTTGAATATCATGAAAAAGGTCAATATTTTTTGTCACTCATTTCAGAAAGTGAAAACCATATATTATATAGATTCATTACACACAGAGTGAAATATTTCAATCCTTTATTTCTTGAAATTTTGATGATTACGGCTTACAGATAATGAAAACCCAAAATTCAGTGTCTCAGAAAATTAGAATATTATAAGGATATTTAATAAAAAAGGATATTTTAAACAGAAATGTCAGGCTTCTGAAAAGTATGTTTGTTTCTATGCACTCAATACTTGGTTGGGCCTCCTTTTGCATGAATTACTGCATCAATGCGGCGTGGCATGGAGGCAATCAGCCTGTGGAACTGCTCAGGTGTAATGGAAGCCCAGGTTGCTTTGATAGAACAACCGCGGTTAGATCAAATAATCACGATTTGACGGTTATTTTATTATCGACGACGGGCCTACCGATGAGCTTGTAAAATCAATGCGTTTCAGAGAGGGGGGCATATAGAGGAGGAAACAATAGTGTTAAGTATGTGGAAAATAATGTGTTTTTTGAACCTTAAACCGCATAAACGCATTTCATTACCCAAATACACCAAATATGTTCTTTTTAGCAACATCATATGACCCCTTTAATGCTTCGTGCCTAAATAAATTTACATTTAAAATAAATCTCATTATCTCTCTCTCTATATATATAATTATAAAGATATATAGATATAATATATATATACACACACAATGATATTTATCTATCTATACATATAGGGCGGGCTTTTTTCAGTGCAGTGAATAAAGATGAGAACTTTTTTTAGTTTTAGTTTAATGTGTTTTAGTTTTGTCACTATCAGAATCTGTCACTGTTATAGTAATCATGTTATTTAGGATCAGTAAATGTCTTTAATGTTAAAGAGCACATGAGAGGCGGGTGGTAGAGCAATGAGGTTAAAAGCTGTACGCCACGACCTCGCTTGGCCTTAAACCAAATTTAATTAGCCATACATTTAGTGATGTGAATAAGCTTTTCATATAAAAACCTGGCATGCTGAAGTCAAGCCAGCTTTGGATAGCTGTAGCCTAGATTACAGTCATTATTAATTTAGTGGTCTATGATTTATGCTCATTTTGTCATCTAATATGCCTAAAATTCTGGGCTTTCCGAACAGTCATAATCTAATGGGTACTTGTGTTTCCTAATAAAAACTTGAATCATGTGGAGCAATTTCTGTTAAAATAATAGACTGTAAGTTCTATTAGATGGCTCAAAACTGAGCTGACTGAATACATGAGCATTTGTTGACTCTGTTCACCCACTCACCTGATTTGAGCTCATATCAGTAACTGATGATCAGGCCTGTAATTATGACCTCATAATTACTATTCATCCAGACAGACAAAAGATGTTAATAAGTAGCTTCTTCAAAACACAATGTATCCCATTCATAGGTATTCTTTGATGGAAATCAGTACAGTAATTATTCAAAACAACACCAGGCCTCTAAAATGAGGGGGTCAACCTTCCTTATGAAAAATTAATCTCAAAGTGATGCAATTCAAGTGTAAGAGTAGTATCCGGCTAGATAAAGTCTGTTTCTGAGGCATATGTATATATTTGTGACTAAAAAAATTAACTGTCTTGACTAATTGTGTCTAATAAATAGTCTAATTCTGTCACATTAGTATTGTTAAATAAAAACATGGTATATGGAAGAGTTAGTTCCTGTTAACCCTAATTTGATTGTATAAGCGTTCTAATAGTACTGATGTTTTGTATAACTTCAATTCTATGTGTATAACTCAAATTCTACAAAACATATAATACTCAGCGCCACGACAAAAAAAAAAAACATATTTAACCTGAGCTGTGAATGTGAGTACGTTGAAGACCGCGGAATAATGAGCTGTACTCCTCGCTGGCTGCAAACGATTGCGAACAACCAACAACATAACACGAGTCACGACCAGTATGATTCACGAACAAATGACTCTTATGAACTGTGTCTTTTGGAATCAAAAGCATAGTTCTAAAAGTAACTTTTGAATCAGTCTTTAGAGCATGATAAGAAAGAGAATTTATTCTAAGAGGCAAAATTGACTAAATAAATCGGAATCGAATCGAGAGGATTTTCCACTCCTACCAACAATACTGATTGCTCTAGTTATATACTTAAACTCTGTTAAATAAAAAGTACAATAACAAGAAAAAACTTTTTATTTTTAAAATGTGAGTGTCTTTAGTAATTTGGGGGGAAATATACAAATATTCTTGATATTGGGGAGTATATAGACTTGCTAAAATGCATTTGTGTCTAGGACCATTGCTAACCTTTACCAGAAATTTTTTTCCCACACAAAGCTTAACATTCCTATCAGTTTTTTCACCTGAGCTGTTTCAGCAAAGAGAGAACTATAAACCAGTTTAATCATGAGTAGCATTCCACATTACCAACGCCAAAAGAAGAAGTGCAGCCTTGAAATACAAGTAAAAATACAATTGTTCAAAGTGCAAAGACAAAGGGTTGAGGTGTCAGAGGAACAACAGTTAATATATAAACAATAGACTGAGATAAAACAGAACACTGGTTTGTGATGTGGGCAAGACGGAAAGTTCCACCTATTGTTCTCCTCCCTTGCATTCATTGTAAAGGCTCACAAGTCTTAGAAAGCACTATGACTGACTAAAGATTTGGTCAGGGGCTTTTTTGCTTGCGATTCTGTGAGGGTGTTGTGGGTGTTCCAGTTTTACTGTGCTCTGCCCGCTGCTGCCTGGCTTGTAGCTCCTTTACCTCAGCCAGAACCTCTCTAGCTTCTCGCCAGGAGGAAATGGCCTCTTGTAAGAGCCGCTCAGCAGCTGCCCTCCTGCTGTCCCAGTCCAAAGCTTCACTGAGAGGAGAATCAGTACCCTTCATGCTTCTGAAATGGGGCGAGTAAGAGTTTCGAAAAAAAGCGGGGTCTGTAGACTTCATTTGGGGCGAGTTTGAGCCAGTGGACAGAGGCGAGTCTGAACCTTTAATGTGGGTCAGATCAATGCATTTTGTATGGGGTGAACTTGATTCTTTTGAATCGGGTGAGTCGATGCTCTTCGAACGAAGTGCACTCTTGGAATGAGGGGATTTGGATGACTTAAAACGGGGCGAGTCCTTTGACTTCACATGTGGCGAGTCTTTCCCTTTGGAACCAGGTGAATCTTTCACCCTTACTGAGGGTGAGTCTGTGCCTTTGCTGTGGGGTGAGCTATGTGAGCTTGAGCCCTTGGAGTGCGGTGAATCAGAGCCCTTGAGGTGGCGGAGACGGGGGGAGTCAATGCCTCTTAAGTGGGGATAAGATCCCATCCTTCCCCGATGGGGTTCCTGTTCCTGAATTTCCGCTAGCAGCTCTTGAGTCCTCTGCAGCCGCTGGCTGATTAGTTCCTGCAGGTGGCCGGTGGGACTCTGGGCCAGTGTTGCCTGGACCCCATTCTTCTTGTTTGGTTTTCTCTCTCCTCGGGACAGAGCGCCATCCATGGAAGCACATCGGTTACGGCCCTGAGCTAACTTCTTCTCGTTTTGAGGTGTGTGAGGCTGGTTTTCATGGCTCCAGGAGAACTCGCTCCTGCGTGGCAAGCTGCTGGTTTTTACCTTGCTGTCTGTTATAGAGGCCGGCGGCCTGGATGCATCAGTGCCAGCACGTCGACGGCCGGGAGCCAGTTTATCCTGGCTGACCTGATGGTCCTTCAACCACCCATCCTGATCATCATCCAGCATACCAGCATCCTCCTCATTCACCAAGTCCAGTGTCAGCATTCCATCAGAGGAAGCAGAGGCCTAAAACAAGAAAGCATGAAACACAATTTTTTCTATTAAAGAGGCACTCACTTTTATTTACTCACTTTTATTTGTTTTTCTAGCAGATATGCCTGATTTATAACAGATTCATTTTAAAAAGGTGTTAAAAATATTAAACCAAATGTATGTACATGTAGGTTTGGGGTCAGTAAGATGTTTTACATGTTTTTTTAAGTCAGAAAGGCTGCATTTATTTGATCAAAAATACAGTAAATGGCAATATTGTTAAATAATATTACAATTTAAAAGAACTGTTCTCTATTTTATTTATTTTATTTTAATATATTTTAAAAATTAAAGGTGCAGTAAGAGATCTTGGAAAATGCTAACTTTAGCCTGATAGCACTGAAAGCGAACCTCCCACCCTCCCTGCAATCGCCGTCCAAAGCCACGCCCCCTGAACGCATATACGCTCACAGACCAGAATACCAGAGACAACATTACTACAATAGGCTACATCAGCGGTTCCCAATTCCAGTCGTGACGTGTGTGTGAGTGTGATGTGCGTGAAGACGCTGCGCAGCGCAAATCCGTGAATGAATGTTCTGAAGTGAAGTAAACTACAACGGATTTCCCATGCTCAGGGAGTAGGGAGCAAAGAACACTGTGTAGGGATCATATTAATCGGAGCACAGTTCATGCACGTAGCTCACTTCTAATGAGCTGGTTATCTGAATCGGGTGTGTTAACTAAGCGAGACATGCAAAATATGCAGAGCTGGGGGGCGCGAGGACAGGAATTGAGAACCGCTGGGCTACATCATGTGTCACTCACCGATGAGAAATCTTTAAAAGTACTACAATACCAGGAAGGAAGATCGTGTTGTTGATGTTTGTCTGCCATTCTCACTCTGTCTGCACAGCATGCGTGAACACGCTGATGACGTATCCTGTCTGCGCGAACAGGGTGCGCAGAGGTATGCAAAAACATATTTGACAGGCAGGTAGGAAAGCCAATCAAAACGCCCAGACCGAGCGCTTTGATTGGACGAACATTTCTTGGTCCTACGCCTTCCACAGAATATATAAATACAGATAAATACATTTAGACCACTCAACTTAATGATTGCTATCGGGATGTGAAAGAGACTTTCAACCGCATAACCAAAAAAATTTGAAGACAACACCTATTGCACTTAACATTATTCCTGTGATCAAAGCTGAATTGTCAGCATCATAACTAAAGTCTTCAGTGTCAAATGATCCTTCAAAAAAATCACACTGATGATTTGGTGCTCAAGAAACATCATCTTATCAATGTTGAAAACGGTTGTGCTTCTTAATGTTTTTGTGGAACGCATGGTGCATTTTGGTCAGGATTCTTTGATGAATAGAAAAATCTGAAGAACAGAATTGATTTGTAATAGAAATAATTTGTAAAACTATTAAAAAGTCTTACTTATCTTTAATTACTTATCTTACTTTATCTTTGCTCTTTGAATGCTGAATAAAAGTATTAATTATTTTTAAAACATCTTACTAACCCCAAACCTTTGAACAGTGGAGTACATTAAAAAAAGGATTCATTGATTTATAAAGTTCAGAGCTGCAATTATTTGAAATAAAACATTTCTAAAATAGAAAGTAAGTATTTACGTAGTTTGATCAGATTAATGCATCCTTGCAGAATAAAGACAACTAAGAAAGAAAACTGATTTCTTAAATAAATAAATAAATCTTATCGACCCCAAAACTTTTATTTGGGGTCATTAAAAGCATTTTGACAGTTTAGATGGAAAACGACAGATAAATTAAATAAAAGAATCCCAGTCAAAGAGACACAACTGAAAGGTAAACATTCATATTATGTGTAAAACTTGTTAAATGAGGAAAAATACATTTAAATAGTTAGGTTTCAGTAAAGTTTTCTGGACTATCTGTTATGCAGTCTAGTTATAAATAGCTGCATGTAAGTTTCATCACTACTGTGCAAACAACCACCTAGTGCCATGAAGTCAGTACATTTCCACTGGCGCACACCAGTATAAACAGACAAACAACAACAGTCATCTGAATCATAGTCTAAACAAGAATGCCACCCACCACAGCCATGAGATGACCCCGCGTGGGCAAACGGCGCCCAAGTGGGATCTTGGCCCGATCGCGAGTAGGGTGAGCCAGAAGACTCTCCTCCTCAATCGTGACCTGCAGAAACAAAACAAAACTGGAGCTGAGATCATTTTTACTATATTAACACAGTCATTTTCAGCAGCCTTATATGGTTTCTAATATACACAACACAAAAGGCCTATATGACATAATGTGTTAATTAGTCTCACATTCATCTCAGTTTAATCCAGCAGTTGTTGGTGTGAAAATGAATTTGCAGATTTATAAATAGAAAGTGCTATATGCAGATGATGTTAAATTCACAAAAGTGGGTTTCTGCTATATGAAATGCAGTGATTTTACAAGTGAAAACAAGACTGTAAAATCCTTTCCTACATATAAAGTTGTTGTTATCAGTTTCTTTCTATAAGATACAAGAAAGCTCATTTTAATTTTTGTGGCTAGAGTAATAAAAAAGGCTTTGAAAAGAAGTCTTTCTCATGCTCAAGGCTGCATTTGAAAAAAAATACAATAAAAAAGTAATACTGTGAAATATTATAATTTAAAAAAAAAGTTTTCTATTTTAATATATTTTAAAATGTAAAATATTCCTATGATGCAAAGCTGAATTTTCAGCAGTCATTACTACAGTTTCAGTGCAACAAATCCATGAAGATTATACTCTAATATGCTCATTTGGTGCTCAAGAAACATTTCTTACTATTATCAATGTTAAAAAACTGTTATTTTTTGATAAATAGAAAGTTCAAAAGAACAGCATTTTTTAAATAGATTTTTTTAAAATATGTTCCTGTCACTCAGTGGTAGAGCATTGTGTTAGCAGTGCAAAAGGTTGTGGGTTCGATTCCCAGGGAACACACATACTGGTAAAAAATGTATAGCCTGAATGCACTGTAAGTCGCTTTGGATAAAAGCATCTGCTAAATGCATAAATTATTACTATTTAATTAAATAAAAAATCTTACTGACCCCAAAATTTTAAATGATGTATCAATTACATATATTTTAATATAATATTTCACACAGTCATGTGTACAATAACAATATACAATGTAATAATATTGTATAAAATATAATAATATTGATGGTTTAACAGTGCTTAGCTGAAATGTTTTTCATTAGTATGTAAAAAAAAGTAGTAAATATTTTCCACATTTATTGCTTTTGTACAATAATTAAATTTCCAGTATCCTAAAAGTTCAAAACACAAATAATGATAGGAAGATAGAAAAATCAAACTAGGAAGTGGAAGAGGGTTAGCACTAGAATATAAAAGAGAAAGAAATATATACAGAAAGAGACTGACTAATGAGAAGACAGTGTGGGAAGAGACTGCAGGAGTGGAAAGCTGAAATATACAGTGGGGCAAAAAAGTATTTAATCAGCCACCAATTGTGCAAGTTCTCCACTTAAAAGATGAGAGAGCCTGTATTTTCAGCATAGGTTATACCTCAACGATGAGAGAACAAAATGAGGAAAAAAAAATCCAGAAAAATCACATTGTAGGATTTTTAAAGAATTAATTGGTAAATTCCTCGGTAAAATAAGTATTTGGTCACCTACAAACAAGCAAGATTTCTGGCTCTCACAGACCTGTAACTTCTTCTTTAAGAGGCTCCTCTGTCCTCCACTGGTTACCTGTATTAATGGCATCTGTTTGAACTCGTTATCAGTATAAAAGACACCTGTCCACAACCTCAAAAAGTCACACTCCAAACTCCACCATGGCCAAGAACAAAGAGCTGTCAAAGGACACCAGAAAAAAATTGTAGACCTGCACCAGGCTGGGAAGACTGCATCTGCAATAGGTAAGCAGCTTGGTGTGAAAAAAAAAAACTGTGGGAGCAATTATTAGAAAATAAAAGACATACAAGACCACTGATAATCTAACTCGATCTGGGGCTCCACGCAAGATCACACCCCGTGGGGTCAAAATGATCACAAGAACTGTAAGCAAAAATCCCAGAACCACACGGGGGGACCTAGGGAATGACCTGCAGAATGCTGGGACTAAAGTAACAAAGGCTACCATCAGTAAAACACTGCGCCGCCAGGGACTCAAATCATGCAGTGCCAGACGTGTCCCCCTGCTTAAACCAGTACATGTCCAGGCCCGTCTGAATTTGCTAGAGAGCATTTGGATGATCCAGAAGAGGATTGGGAGAATGTCATATGGTCAGATGAAACCAAAATAGAACTTTTTAGTAAAAACTCAACTTGTCGTGTTTGGAGGAGAAAGAATGCTGAGTTGCAACCAAAGAACACCATACCTACTGTGAAGCTTGGGGGTGGAAACATCATGCTTTGGGCTGTTTTTCTGCAAAGGGACCAGGACGACTGATCCGTGTAAACGAAAGAATGAATGGGGCCATGTATCGTGAGATTTTGAGTGAAAACCTCCTTCCATCAGCAAGGGCATTGAAGATGAAAAGTGGCTGGGTCTTTCAGCATGACAATGATCAAACACACCGCCCGGGCAAGGAAGTATTGGCTTCGTAAGAAGCATTTCAAGGTCCTGGAGGGGCCTAGCCAGTCTCCAGACCTCAATCCCATAGAAAATCTGTGGAGGGAGCTGAAAATTCGAGTTGCCAGGACAGTCCCAAAACATTACTGCTCTTTTAAAGAAAAGGGGGGGGAAGATCTGCATGGAGGAATGGGCCAAAATACAGCAACAGTGTGTGAAAACCTTGTGAAGACTTACAGAAAACGTTTGACCTCTGTCATTGCCAACAAAGGGTATATAACAAAGTATTGAGATGAAATTTTGTTATTGACCAAATACTTAAATTCCACCATAATTTGCAAATAAATTCAACAATGTGATTTTCTGGATTTTTTTCCCATTTTGTCTCTCATAGTTGAAGTATAACTATGATGAAAATTACAGGTCTCTCTCGTCTTTTTAAGTGGGAGAACTTGCACAATTGGTGGCTGACTAAATACTTTTTTTCCCCACTGTAGGTGGGAAGATGAGCATTAAACAGCAAGGAATAAATAAAGAATATATGAAATGTCTGTACTCACCTCGTCCAGCACACGATTCTTAGCTCTGGTAATAGCATTATTTAAAACATTGATCCAAGATTCCTTCTCCTCTGGACTAACGGCCAGAAATACAAGATTGGGGCCCTAATGGAGTAAAAAATATATTAAAATATAAACTATCAAAGATTTTAAAATAAATGATGGTGTTATTTTGAATTTCCAAACATGTATTTTTAGGGTCTTTGGAAAGAACAAATACAAACAAATTTTCCTTGATCTTTTCATTAAGGAATCAGTTGCTCATTGCAAAATCTTCATGTTTTTGAAGTTAGGATCTCTTTTAAAATTTCAGCAAAAAGATTCTTCTTCTTGTTTTTTTTACTGTGCAATAAATTAAGAAACTGGTTAAAATCAGACTTCACAAAAGTAAAAGAGGCACAAATTGAATTGTACCCTATTTTTTAAACCATAACATCATAATGTTTTGTTCTGACCTTGTTTCCAGGGTGTTGGCATCGGAGCAGGGTAAATTTACTGTGGTTCTTCTTGCTATGGCTCTTGGCCTTTCGCAGTTCCTCCGAGCGCTCATACTGTGCCAGGTCAAACACTTCATGAGTCTTCCCATCATTCTTCATCTGGACACAAGGACAGCAGCATCAGCACACAGACACAGGCCATCACCAGGCCTGAAGCTAGAAACAATTGCTATCATTAATTGAAATTATCAGCAGTGCTTTCCCAGGCCAACTGTGCAGACCACAGTGAATCATGATGGAACATATTGATTTTAGCTCCAAGGACAGCAATAATTAATGTTCAACAGAACACTGCTGTGAGATCATTGAAGGCTCAATCCATGCTGACAGAACACTAAATCACAAATCACAATAAACATTTATTTTACATAAAGTAACAAAACATCGGTACCCTTATCTAAAGGGATCGTTCACCCAAAAATGATAATTGAGTCATGGTACTCTCGTGAACACGTGTTGAACACTGAAACGGAAATGAAGAAATTGTTGAATAAAGTCTTTATTTTTGTTTTCTTTGCGCACAAAAAGGTCTCATAGCTTCATAACATAAGGTTGAACCACTGATGTCACATGGACTTTTAATGATGTCCTTACTACGTTTCTGGGCCTTGAATGTGCTAGTTCCATTGCCATCTATGCAGAGTCAGAAAGCTCTCGGATTTCATCAAAAATATCTTAATTTGTGTTCCAAAGATGAACAAAGGTCTTATGGGTTTGGAACGACATGAGGGTGAGTAATTAATGACAGAATTTTCATTTTTGGGTGAACTATCCCTTTAAGGTTATATGAACAATACATAGAACAAGTACAGCTAAATATATTTTGTATATTAAATTGGTCATATGTTTCTGTGGGCAACAATAACAACAACAAAGCAACCGAAAGTATGTTTAACTGTTCAATTCTAAAGTTAATTACCTGTCTATGGATGGAAATCAGTTTCTACCTCAGAGTAAAAAAATACTTTATTTGACTTTATTTTTCAAAATTGCTCATTTATTTTTAACAATTGCAACTATACATCACAATGGCAACTTTATTGCTCATAACCGCTCATTTTTTAATTGATGTCTTTAGGCCGTATTAATTTGTTAAAAAATACAGTAATATTGTGTAATATTATTACAATTTAAAATAACTGTTTTCTATTTAAATATATTTACACAGTAATTTATACTGGTAGAAAATGTTTTAAAAAATACAGCATTTATTTGAAATTGAAATTAGAAACATTATAAATGTTTTTGCTGTCATTTTGATGTGTCCTTGCTAAATAAAAGTATTAATTTCTCACTGACCACAATTTCTGAATGTGTATCTCAGTGACATTATATCACTCAATGTGAATTTATTATTTGAAAATGATGAGGTGAGAGTACATTATTTTTCTGACAATGCTTACACAATGAAACCTCAAGAACAGCACAAACCTCACACACATATAACCAAGCCTAGCTCAGAATAAATTCTCTCTTCATGCCAAATAGTACAAAATGAATAGAACTGTGACTGGTGTTCTTTTTCATCAGAAATCAAGACAGATGTTCCAAACGGATTTCAGTTAGTCCAGCTCCTCCTCTAATTATTCAACCAGTGACCCATCTGTGAAAATGCCTCATTTTAAGACAGGTCAGTCCTCATTATAGCTGACTGTGGTGGAAAAGTGGTAAATTTCACCGAACCTGAGGGAGGAAAAACCCACAGTGGGACTTTAAATCCCAAAGAGACACAATGAGGGTCACAAGGGTTTCTGCTGAGACGAACACAAAAACTCAATGCTAGAGGTATTAACATGCACTATGTGATGTCACACGGAGCAAAAAAGATAAACAGAGACATTTTGGGTCAGAGTTCTGCATGGTTACCAAGCATTCACCATAGCAACAGAAATACGCAACAAATGAATCTGGTGTCAGTGAGCTTGAGATTAAAGTACAAAGATCAAAGTGATCCGTGATCATAGAGCAGGCACAAGCAAACTGGCCTGTTCATAACATCTCTAGTTAATATGACTCTGCAATATCATATTCTGCTTTAAATGTGGTCGTGTTTAGAAAACCACCGGTTTTAAAATAAAGAGTTAAATGTAGGTAACATCCTCCTTATGGCACATATGGCCAAAGGTAATCTGTGTAACCGTATGCCTCCAGATGGCCTCCTGGGGTCACACATTTAAATGTGAGTGAGCGCACACTCTGAGAAAGAGCGTACTAGTGATGCTAATATGGGGCAAAAGACCCCTGGAGGAAAAGAGCCTGGCCTCTCTTCACCACATCAATATTTCACTCCACCACTGTTGGCACAGCACGTTCCCGGCAGGGGGCCATCCTGATCTCTGGATTAACCACCTCCAAAAATAACCCACTAACCGACCATCTTCATTCTGACAGAGGTAACTCCATCAACAACTAGATGTAAGGACTAAAAACGCAGGCATCGTATAGAGTACTCCTATGAATATTACATTCTCTTGATGCTTTTTTCCCTGAAATTCCCAAGGATTTCAGAAGAGAGATGGTTTTCGAGGCATTG
Source organism: Sinocyclocheilus anophthalmus (assembly GCA_018155175.1). Lineage (NCBI taxonomy): Eukaryota > Metazoa > Chordata > Actinopteri > Cypriniformes > Cyprinidae > Sinocyclocheilus > Sinocyclocheilus anophthalmus. The sequence goes on along the minus strand of JADLZN010008898.1, from coordinate 99,842 downwards.
TGAACTGGTATTTTATTAAGCCATACAACCATACAACTGTTTCAGGATGTATGGAGACTACAGTGTAGTAAACATGAAGTGAACACTGACATTACTTGCCTAGTTTTACTTCTACGACCAGGCAGGAATTAAAGGTGGAAATAGATTTGCAGAGTCCCCTCGAATCACGTGTTCAGAGTGTTCTGTAATCTGGTTGACTGCATTATTTTGAGGTCAACCAATTTTCCTAAAATAGACATAATTAAAATAAACACCATATAGGTAAACCTAAAAGCGTTTGCCCTGCCAAATGGATGTGAGCGAGTGTTCAAATATCAGAATAAACAAAGATGATTAGACTGACAAGTGACACCTCATTTATTTGACATAAAAGAAAGATAAATACTTATATCAATCTAATATATGTATTTGAATGTATACATTATATATATATATTAAACCTTATTAAATTAACAACAATAACCATTCTTATTGTGATATACAGTTAATAATATATGCATATTATTTTATATAGGCCTATATATAGAGAGTAAATGATAATAATATACATAATATACAAATACACAAACCACACACAACATTATAACAAGAACAAAGGTGAAACCTCATGAAACTCACGTAATTTATTATTAAAATGTAAGTTTCAATTTTCTGATGTAAATGTAATAAAAACACATGTTAGAGCTATAATTTTCTGACATAATGTAATGATTAGTAGTATATACTACTACTAATAGTACTACTAATAAAATTATACATTAAGGACTATTACCAAGAAAAATATTACCAGAATTAGCAGAAAAATGTAAATACACCACACAGTATTACAAAATGAAATCAATAAACTAAGAATAAATATTTTTTTTTTTAGAAAATCAGGCAATTCGAGATGGCTTTTAATTATTCTTTAAATGAAACCATTAAAGGTGGAATCAGAAGAAGAAAATTATGAAAACAGCAGAATTTGGTTTGAAAATAAAACCTGGAATTTGAGAAAGAAATCATGGGTCATAAAATGTATTTTTTACTTTTAATAAATTGCAGTTAAATTGTGTACATTTCAATTAATTAGTAATTAAGTAATTATTTCAATTAATTAGACATGCTCTTTGATTAATAACATTTAATTTAACCATTAAAACAGAGTCTAGAAAAATTCAACAGTTATACAAAAAATGAAAATGAAAAAAAAAAAAAAAAAATTTGGACAGAAACAAAGGGAATTTGGGAACTAAAATGGATTTCAAAGGGGCTCTACACAGTTAAAAAAAAAATCCCTATTGTTGAGCACTGCAGTGTCTTGAATATATGATGTTGTGAGCAATACTGACATATTTACAGATTTCTGTGAACACTGTTTATGTGTAATTTGCCTCCCCCCCCCCCTCGTCAAGGTACATGTTTACATATGATCCATTTGCACAAGATGCATTCGCAGCCATGACTGATCAGCCTGAATACAGTGAATACTAGACTAGAGCATCAATTATTTACACCAGATATATAGAGAGAGCTTGAAAAGAAGCACTTTGAACACAGTTATAGATGCTCAGCTGTCTACATGTATAAACTTCAAATGATTCCCTTGGGAGTCAGGAAGGATCGCAGCCTTTACGACTCGTGTTGCATGAGATGCGCTTCACTATGCTATATGAGTGAGATCAATTGAAGAGTTCTGTCAAGTGACATCATTCTGGCAAGAACAGGTCTACCTTGAGCACTGAAGGAAAGTCAAGTGCAGCGGTGCATAACGTTATCAGTACTATAGACAGCCACGGCAAACAATACACACAGCCTAAAGGCAGCGATCACCAGAGGACAGACCTGTAGTGCACATACTCAGACTGATGCAACCTGCTGACATTGTGTTCTGATATTATAAAAATAACCTTGCTTGCCTGACCAGTGGAAGAATTCACAGGACTGGAAGTAGGTACACAGAATGCTAATAATCTGGTCTGTGGCTCCTTTTACAACTTTAATTTCACTGAATAACTGAGGTATCTTGTGAAAATATGATGTCATGGATGCCAAATCCAAATATTTTGGGAATTCAAGAAGTGTTGACAGTGGAGAATGAGAGATTTAAGACTCAATTTCTATGAGCAAAGAATGTATATCAAAATAAAACTAAAGAAATAATTCACCCAAAAATGAAATTTTGAAATATACTCCAAGAATTTGTTTGTTCATTGGAACCGATTTGGAGAAATCAAAATGAGATGTCAAAATGAGAGTCCAAACAGCTGATAAAATCATAATCCACACAACTCCAGTCCATCAATTAACATCTTGAGAAGCGAAAAATCTCTATGTTTGTAAGATTGTTTGGGTTTAGATGGTTTTGGGTTTGGTTTTGGGACTTTGGGACATTTTGGGTTTAGATGGTTGCTTCCGACTATCGATAATATTGTTTTCTCATTTTAATTGGTAGAGACGTGTGCACAGAGAGAATAATTGTGGATGGATCGTTGTGGATTATTTTGATGTTTTTATCAGCTGTTTGGACTCTCATTCTGACGGCACCCATTCACTGATGAGGATTCATTGGTGAGCAAGTGATGTAATGCTACATTTCTCTGTTTCATTGAAAAATTTCATTTCACTTAAAGTTATGTATGTATTTATGGTTTTTTTGAGGGGGGGGGGCTATTCCTCGAATCATTTATCAAATCAATTAGTGATATATTCAGATATTAAAACACATTAAAACATTTTAACTTTTATTTTCCCGTAATGCTTTATATTTAAAATCTATACAAAACCATAACACTGAACTCTAGGTGACAACTGCATCAGTGTCAGCAGGTCCAGTTTATGTTTGTGTGGTTTGTCTCCACCTGCATTTTCTGTGTGCGCTTGATTCCACAAGTAAATCAACGTCTTTTTAAAGTATGGATTCTTCTTTGATTCATTATTTCCAAGTTCATTTCTAAAAACAGATTAACAAAAAGAAAGAATAGTGAAAGTATGGTGATGATCTTGATTTTAATCTAAACAAAATATGACCCAATAACAATAACAACTAAAGATCTTTTTTAGAGTTGCATTAATATTCCTGTTCATGGTAAACTTTAAAAAGCTTATCTGTTTCTTTTTTGTGCCACTAACAGGGCATAAATTACAGCAACCCTTGATTTAGATGTTGTATGTGGTTTGTTTACATGGGACTGGATTCAGAGTCCTGAGCATCCCCAGTGAGCGAGAGAGGTGCAGCTGGCTCTTGAATCTTTTAATGTAAATAACAATGTCATCCAAAAAAAACAGCAGCTGTGTGAATGAGGGATGTGCAACTGCCTTCTCAACTCTTAAATCCACTTATATCACTTTAATGAGAAAAACAAGGGCACCGCTGTATAGTTTTCCATGATGATATGCTGTTAAGTGATGGCTCTGTGAAACTGATGAAGGCCTACAGGCAGTGACAGAAACAAGCTGCTACACTTCCATGAAAATTACAACCATCCCTCTACACATGCTTCAAGTGAGCAAATGATTCAATTGTAAAGATTTGTTGCTCCTATAATGAACCGGAAATTGAATTCAACTGAATATCTGTAAGCAACTTCCAGAACCTTCAGGGATCTTTGGTACAGGCACAAAATCCACGACACAAGCACAGGTTCACATGCTGCTTGTTGTTTCAGGCCACAGTTCAGTTTCAATTTCCAGTGTTTATATAATACGCTTTAGAAAATTATAGCTTGTCAAAGGGATTACTTTGATGTTGCAAAAGTATGCCTTTTATATCAAGGGCAGGAGGTTTTGGCAAACATTCATTATTAACATTCATAACTCACTACATAATCACTATATAGTAGTTGACATGGTATACTTTTGGAAATTTGACATGTCCTGCATTGTTTTGATCATTTTGAGCATGAAGTCATTAAAATCTTAATAACTCACCTCTTTTTCAAAGATGTACAGATGATCTCCTTTAAGCATCACAAAGCGGTTTCGCCATATTTCCCTAAATATTCCTTTGCCACTGAACCTGCGGATCCAGCCTACTTTGTCTGGTTGGGATGATGGCTGGTTGGCATCCTGAAGACCCTGAGTGTGTCAACAATGACCCGGTTAGTGTGTCGCCTGTCTTACATAATAGCATTCGAGTTCAAACAGATCTCTGTCGCACTGCACTGTGCTAAGCCTTCATAACATTTATTCAGTATCTGTGATTCGTACTTATTTTTTTAACTAGTAAGTCTTCCAATAGTGACTGGCATCTTTTTCACTAGTATTTTAACTAGTAAATCCCAGTATGTCTCTTCAAACAGTTTTCAAGCATTTTTACTAGTTACTAGATCCAGTTTTTCAGTAGCAATTAATTACATACTAGTGAATATAAAATGTTTCACTAGTAATAGATTTTAATTGAACAAATTGCTGTCATATGGCAAGTAAAAAAAAAAATCTATTGTGACTAGTGAAAAATGTCACTTGCAACAACTGGAAATATATATTAGTGTCATAAGAATAGGTAATATTATCTAATAAGTACTAGTAAAGCTGGAATAGATAGTCTATATTAACTATTAAGCGACTACAACTAAGAAATAGACTATTAGTTCCCATGTCTAAATAAATTGAACTCACTATTGGTAGGCCTATAAGCAGGATACTGAAAGTAAATTTACAAATATAGGCAGTAGTCTGTATTGGATTACTTTCTAATAATGAAAAATACTGGGAACAAAAAAATTAACACTAGTTCAATTAAAGAAATAAATGTTAATATGGCCTAATATATTGCACCCTAATAAAAGTCAAATTTTCACTACCGTGGTCTAAAATGATTTACTATGAGTTGGTCAATTAAGGGTGTGGCTAATTGAATATTCTGTTAAATAAAATAAAAGATGAGCCAATTACACGAGTGACTACAGCATATAACGAAGAAGTGTAAAAGATATATCGTCTCATTCGGCGATGCATAACAAAGGAGTCATTGTTAAATTAATTTACACATAGCCTATTTGAAAACAGAGTAGTACAAATACTTGCGCTGTATTACACCCGGTCCCTGTTCAATTAAACTATTAAATTAAGAGCATTCAAAATCAATATTTTCACATCATAGACTCATTAGTGTATGAAATTCTCACCCTTTTGACCAAATGGCTTTTCTTCATTCTGTTCGCAAAATGTATCTTTCCCGAAGTATATCCCGCGATCTGTCCCGTTTTCTAGAAGAAACAGAGATGGTTTTGTTTATCTTTTGCTGTGAATTCGCCTCGTGCAGGTGCTATGGATGGGATGAGGTGCTGGCTCTCAGTGCTGATTGACTGCCAGTCTCTACACTGACGGTTTGCAAACCGCGGGCACAGGCTCTCCATTGGCTTGGGTGAGTCCCTGAGCTGCAGTGCTCAGTTTATACAGTTTATACAGCTCGACTGCTCCATCTATTGAACGAGCACAGCTGTCGGTGTGATGTCACGCTGCATATTGAGCTTCAATGGCTTTCTTTTTGCCCCTCATTAGTCTAAACACAGTGCAAATCAGCGTATAGCAAAGAATATGGTTATTTTCAGTAATATAATAGCTTATTTATATGTGTAACCTAAAGAATTCAAGAATATAGGCCTTGTTTGATATGTTTTATAATGTGATATCTAGCAGATATAAAGCTACAACTGAATAACTTGCATTGAGAAACAGTGTGGAGGGACAAGCAGTCACATACAAAAGTTGTCCACAGGGCTATACGTTTGGATATCTCCATATGTTAGGCTATCCTGCAAAATGAAATGTCAAAATCAAATTTTTGTAATAACTTTTGAATAACAATTGAACACAGTGGAACAACACTGGCATATTGAGGCAAATATATTTTTCATAAATTGCAGGCAAGGCAAGTTTACAAAAAATTACACTTCATTTTTGATGTTTCATGCATAATTTTTCTACACAACTGATTAACTGTTTAAATTTTGCTTAAATACATAATAAAGCCAGGTTGTATTGACAACTTACCCCATATAGTGTGCAAATATACTACTGGGGAATGTTGTCACAAAGCCAAAGCATCTATAAAGAAATATATAAATAACCTTTAAAAACACCTTGAGAGATATTCACTGAAATAAAAGTGTGACAAGTTCTTTATTAAACACTTGTGCAACAGCTTTTTGTTTCAGTAAACCTAAAAAGAAATGTGTGCCAGTTGTGGCAAACATTAAAAATGACAATAAATGAGCACAGATCTGAATATTACAAATAAACATAAATTTATCATGTAACTCAAGCACATATGGGGGATTTCCTAGGATATTCTCTTCTACAAGCTCTGAGAAAACCACACACATTCAGAAGAACAAACTAATTACACTGTCCTAAGCTTCTTTGCCATCTATACATAAATTGACCACATTATTCTAAAACAGAACAAGAAATGTTTCCCTTGGGTTGACAAAGCGTTCTACATTTGTCTGGGATAGTTTAAGAGATTTCTTTTACCCTAATCTGTAAATAATCTCAAACCTGATTTTTTTGTTCCACGGTATTTATGTGCATTTTAGTACAATACATCAAGAGTGATATAATCTGGCTGGAAATCTACCGGGCCTTTTACTGACCCATCATAAGCAACAGTTAACATTTTTTATCCATACACAGCGAATTGTGTGCTTGATGCAGTAAAGCCATTAAGTCGTTCAGGTCTGCTGGTACTCTGGCTGATGGTGGGGATTAATGGATGTGATTTAGGAGGGAGGAAGGGAAATATAGTGGAGCAAACTGAACATGTACAGGGGGGGTTAAGCTCTGGAGGTTAAAGTAATGACCTTAAGGTCAGGGCTAAACTCAGTCTACTTGATACAATTTCATCAGTAAATCATCTGTGAGGTGTTGCAGCCTGTGAACTGAGGCTTGGGTGATAACGAAAACTATAAAAATGTGTTGGTCTGAAGATACTGGGATAAACAGTTTTTCTTTTTAATTTATTGAAGAGCATGATAAAATAGTGTCATGTATTATGTTGTCTGTTTTTTCCAAGTTATGTACAAAGGCAAAAATAAATTATGAAAAAAGACACTATAATGTAAAAACAAAGGTATTTTATACAAGGCTATAATGATTTAGACTCTTCAAAGATGATGTTTCTCCATTTGTCTTCCAAGAACTGCCATAAAAAATTATAAATTAAAGCCATATTAGTTGTTTAAAGACTTTGATAGACATTAATATTTCACCAACTGTGCACTGTTTGAATTAATAAGCTCTGGCTAATTAGTAAGCAGACAACAATTTGTCCATGTCTGCATATTTGCAGCATGTCATTTAATTTAGTTGGATAGGGATGCGAATAATAATAAAGAATATGGTGGAGGAATTTGTTTTAGAATTTTGCTTAGTTTTGAAACAAACTGATTTTAATGATTTTTGTAGCCTTGTTGGACCACTTTGGATTTCAACAATTTTATATATATATATATATATTATATATCTATAAATATATATATATATATCAAAAATACAGTAGGGTCCGGAAAGTATTCCAACCCCTCTTAAATTTTTCAATCTTGTTATTTTTCAGCCATTTTGCTAAATCATTTTAAAAGTTAATTTTTTTTTATTTTTTTTTTTTGCTTCCTCATTAATGTACACACGCACCGGACATCACACAGACAGCACCCCATATTGACATAAAAACACAGCATTGCTGACATTTTTTTTTGCAACTTCTCAAACGAACACAACTGACACTATCCGACTGTGCCGAATATAGCAACCCTTTCTGGGACACGCATATATGGGAAAACCAGGGGCGGTCCAGGGCGTTCGGAAAGCATCCGGGAGAGGGGGCTACACCCGTCATGCGTGGGACTCCACGGTGCTGGATTATGACAGATGGGGACTGGATTAGAAGAAGCCACACAGCCACACCCGCTGATATACCTGACAGCACAGGGGGCAGGGCGAGCAAAGGAGAAAGCTGAGGTCCAAAGGAACTGCCGGAAGAGGCGAGAGACAGAAGGGGGGGCAAGGCACAGATCTGGCCAAGGTTACATAAAAAATTTCTGCTGCACTTAAGGTTACCAAGAGCACAGTGGCCTTCATTTCTTAAATGGAAGACGTTTGGGACGACTGAAACCTTTCCTAGAGCTGGCCGTCTGGCCAAACGGAGCTATCGGGGGAGAAGAGCCTGGGTGAGAGAGGTAAAGAAGAACCCAAAAAAATCACTGTGGCTGAGCTCCAGAGATGAAGTCGGGAGATGGGAGAAAGTCAACCATCACTTCAGCCCTCCACCAGTCGAGGCTTTATTGCAGAGTGGCCCGACGGAAGCCTCTCATCAGTGCAAGACACATGAAAACCCGCATGGAGTTGTGAGATGGTGAGAAATGAGATTCTCTGGACTGATGAGACCAAGATAGAACTTTCTGGCCTTAATTATAAGCGGTATGTGTGGAGAAAACCAGGCACTTGCTCATCACCTGTCCAATACAGTCCCAACAGTGAAGTTTGGTGGTGGCAGCATCATGCTGTGGGGTGTTTTTCAGCTGTAGGGACAGGATGACTGGTTGCAATCGAGTGAAAGATGAATGCGGCCAAGCACAGGAATATCCTGGACGAAAACCTTCTCCAGAGTGCTCAGGACATCAGACTGGGCCGAAGGTTTACCTTCCACCAAGACAATGACCCTAAGCACACAGCAAAAATAACAAAGGAGTGGCTTCACAACAACACTGTGACTGTTCTTGAATGACCCAGCCAGAACCCTGACTTAAACCCAATTGAGCATCTCTGGATAGACCTAAAAATGGCTGTCCACCAACATCTACCATCCAACCTGACAGAACTGGGAGAGGATCTTCAGAGATGGCAGAGGATCTCCCCAAACCCAGGTGTGAAAAACTCTTGTTGCATCTTTCCCAAAAAGACTCATGGGTGTATTAGATCAAAAGGGTTCTTCTACTAAATACTGAGCAAAGGGTCCGAATACTTAGGACCATGTGATATTTCATTTTTTCTTTTTAATAAATCTGCAAAAATGTCACAATTCTGTGTTTTTCTGTCACTATGGTGTTCTTGTTGGACATTACTGAGGGAAAAAACATAACTTGAATGATTTTAGCAAATGGCTGCAAAATCACAAAGAGTGAAAAATTTAAGGGGGACTGAATACTTTCCATACCCACATGTATATATATATATATATATATAATATATATATATATATAATTCCATACATACACACACACACACACATAGGTTTTTTTCTATGATATACATACTTTTTTTTTTTTATTATAACAGTAGACATTTGTCCAAAAACTACCAAATGCAGCAACACCGAGCCAAATAAAAAAAATGCTGTCCATTGTGAACACTTTCAGGAGTTCAGTTCGGCATCTGAAAACATTATTACATATGATCATATGTACGCACATTACAGTGTGTTCACACATCATTATCAACACGTATGCGTACATATATTTTTTGATACCCTTTACATCATTTCAATCATTTTACATTCGTTACACATTAGTCTCGTGAAACAAACATAACAATTAATATCACCGTACTCATTGAAGCTAGGTTAATGTTTGCTAACAGTATTTCCGCTAATTTCCACATATATGATAGATTTATTTTTTAACAATTTAATTTATAATATATTCATTATTACATTATTTATCATTAACATTAACCTAGATTAATAAACGCTGGTCAAATTGTTATTCATTGTCCATTAATGTCAACAAATTGAAGCTTATTGTGCAGTGTTCCCATTTTCTTACCTAAAACTATTAGAAACATTTTAAAGGAATGTCAGGAGAGAGAAAAAGAAGACCAATGTGCTCAGCTCAGGGTTCAGAGGACAGACAGCGCTGGGAGTGTAAGCACACATTAATATGAGTGATGATAACAGCTCAGCGTCGGCTCAGCTGACGGCCTCCACCTAGTGTTCTGTCACCACCTGAACCTACTGAAAGCATCACTTCCTCCAGAAAGCTGTAACAAAGAAGGGGAACATATTTGGGTTGTAATGGATGAGTACAGTCAGCACTGTATTTGACAGAGTCAGGTATACACAACCTAGAGTGGTTAACAGAATACATCGACACAACATCATGAATACTTACATATTACCTTTATGGGAGAAGTTACAAACAGAAAGCAAAATGCTCATCCACATATACATTAAAATTACATATTTTGTTTCAGGAAGTTTATAAAAAGTCAAGCGGGTTAACTGTATCTAATGGCTACAGCTTAAAATAGCCACAGCTCTGGTTAAATTAGGTGGAAATAAACTGAAGCTTTATGAAGAATTAGCTTAAACTAAATTTATTTGGTTGAAAATACTAAGATTCAAACAGAGTTTATATCACACACATATATATTGCATAAATCTCTGTCACTTTTGATAAATTTAAAGGGTTAGTTCACCCAAAAATGAAAATTCTGCAGTAGAGACGAAAATGTGGAATAAAGTCGTTATTTTTGTTTTCTTTGCGCAAAAAAGTATTCTCGTAGCTTCGTAACTTTACAGTTGAACCACTGATGTCACATGGACTACATTGTCGATCATCTTGGTACTTTTCTGGACCTTGAACGTGGTAGTTACCTTGCTGTCTATAGGAGGGTCAGAGAGCCCACATATTTCATCAAAAATATCTTAAATTGTGCTCCGAAGGTTTTACGGGTTTCGAACAACACAAGGGTGAGTAATTAATGACAGAATTTTCATTTTTGGGTGAACTAACCCTTGAATGCATCCTCGTTAACAAAAGCATTAATTTGTTTAAAAAATTAAAAAAATTAAAAAATCTTGCGGACCCAAACTTTTGAGTAGTAGTGTGTACATAAAATATATATTAAATAAGTAATCCAATATCCAATAAAATTAAAATCTCTGAGTGAGACCGCTAATAAACAGGAATCCATATATTCTAGAGTATCAGTGAAACCTCCTGCAGAATAAGAATGAATGACTGAGTTATATAGAATGATGAGTTATTATAAGTCATATGAGTACCACAATTGTATGTTCTTTACATAATGCAATTCTAGGGCTGATGTCACTCTGTAACCGGGATCCTTCTTGAATAAGGCATAAAGGCTTATGTGCCAGAGGGCAAATGGATAGAGAGAGGTGAGATGGTGAAAAGAGACGACCACGTTGAGAGCATTATAAGACACTGACCTCTTAGTGTTGAGAATGGCTGTGCCCCCGAGTACGATCCGTACCCCCGGCATTGTGCGGTTCAGGTTGTAAACAGTCAATGCCTCTTCATAAGTGGCCCCGCCAATTATAAAAACAATAATGTCTTGAGGTCTGAAGGGTCGAGACAGAGTGTGAAGGAGTACATTTATATAACTGCAGTCCATGTTTTTCAATCCAAGCAAAAAGTTTCTGTATTGTACATTAAACAGACTATTCAAAACTAATTTAACTGGTAGGATGTTTGAAAACAGCCATTCCATTATTATAGAAATCATACACTTCACCTTTAAAGCAAAATCAAAATGCTCACATTAAATGTCTATAAGTGTGGCCATATCTTTAATGCATGAGTGTGCATGCCAGTCTATTTATGTATCCATGTCACCTGTCTCTCAGAGAACTTGGCCCAAGGTATGGGAACTGGCTGTCCTTCAAACGACCCTTGATCAGCTGATCCAGCGTGTCATGTAGTAGTGGCTGATGCTGTGTGTACACATTCTCAACTCCCTATTCAAATATATAAACAAGTTCTGAGTATGTGACTATGCCAATATGACATATTAAGAAAACACATTGGTAAACAGATGATCTACCTTAAGTCCTTTGAAAAACTGTTTGGTAATGGCCACAGCATCTGTAGGAGTGATGAGGTCACTTCCTCTGACTCGTTTGCCACCATATTCCACCACGGCTTGTACCATCTGCAGCATAGATGTATGCAACGTTGAGCTCACTTTCATTTTTAGTAATAAAATGACTTTGCTTCAGATTCATCTGGATCTGTCATCGTGCTACAAGACAGATCTGATGGCTCTCACCTTGCGGTGTCTTTCTGACAGCCCTTTGCGTTTGAGCTCCTCCATAAGGCTGGGCAGAATACTGCTGCTGTGTTTTTCATAGCGAAGTGCATATAGCATCACCAGCCGCACAGCATCAATTTCAGAAAGCCGAGGGTTCTGCAACAGCCGCCTCACGTTCTGCAGAAAGAGGAATGAGTATATCTTTAACAACGGCGCAAGATCCCATCTTAATATATTGTAGGCAATCACAAGGAACATTGGAGATAGACATTCACTACCGTTCAAAAGCTTGGGGTTGGTAAGATTTTTTTAAATGTTTTTGAAAGAACTTACTTATATTTATTTGACAGTAATATTATGAAATATTATTAAATGTAATCTAATTGTTTATTTTTTAAATATATTTCCAAATTAATTAAAATTATCAATGAAATGATTAAATGTAATTTAAACCTTAATCATTGCAAAACTGAATTTTCAGCAGCCACTACTCCAGTCACATGATCTTTCATCATGAACATGCTGATCTGCTCCCTCAAGAAACATATTATTATCATCAGTGTCTGCACTCTGACCTGTTGTGCACTGGAGTGGTCATTCTGGCAGGCCAGCTCCTGCTCCACCTCTGACACCTCCATCAGCTGTCTTTCACTGACCAGGCGAGACAGCTCCCCAACCACGGTTACGTGTTTTGAGACTGTGCCTGACATTTTCTTAAACTGCGGGTAATTATCCACAAATGCCTACAAAAGGGCCAGAAAATGGTGATTAAATACAGAACTGGATAATGCAATAATAAAAGTTCTGGAACAGGTGTCTTCATGGTTCACTCCTCATATAAGATGTGTTACAATGAACAATATTAACTCCACTCACCTTCATGTCAGATATGGACTCTAATTTTTGTTTGTCCTTGGGCTTTTTCTTCTGGAAATCCTCCATCAGGTTCTTGATATTTGTTCCAATCTCACCAAAATTCAGGTACAAGTTCTTATTAACAGAAAGAAGAAAAAAAAACAACAACATCGAGTTTCTTTGTTTTAAATTTTTCGAAACCTTTTTCTTTTCATGTTAGACCTCGTTGTGTATTTACAGTACATTGCATGAGCTTATATTTACTTATGGGCGTTTCTTCGGAAATAAAATCGAATTAGTACATAATTGCAGGATGTATTACTCTTTAATGGAATCTGCCTAGCAATGATATTTTGAATGATAAGCTACTCACATTTGCATAAAACTCATCATTATCTGCAGACAAGACCACCTCCCGTAGGTCCTTACTGATTCCAGGCACTCTTGACAGGTCTATGCGGTTGTTATTGAGGCCCAGTAGCTCATGAACCATGGCCTGATACGTCCACTAGAGGAAGCAAATGCATGCACATGTAGAATTTGCTGCAATATCAGCACACTAAATCATTATGTAACGTTTATTTTGCTGCAGTAAGACAACCATTTCAGCAAAAGCAAGCAGAACACACTGTCTCCTGCAAATCTCACAGTAGAGAAAAATAATAAATGTCCAACACTAAAACATACTGTTTTAGCAGTTTTCTAATATAATCCAGAATAAAACCATGGTCTCCATCTCCCTCTGGTGGCCAGGTCTAAGATTCTGCATGCAGATCTTGTTCTGTAATATAAGACTCAAATGTAACATTACTAAGAGACATTGCTTCTTGCCTGATTAAGAAGGGGAGTTAAAGCATCGTCACTTCTGTCTAAAATCAGGAGAAGAGGAGGCACTTCTGTTTTTCGGAAGTCAAACAGTTCATACTCCTTAGTAATGATTTGCTGTGGAAAACAAACAGATCAAAAGTTCATACATTTTTATCTGTTATTATTTTTATCAAAACTTGACATCTATAATTAAATCAAATTACTAATAATGAACATTACAGATCTGTGATATAATTACAAAATAAAGCCTTACTTTGACACTTTCTGCCAGTCTTTTGGACATGTCAGAAGAGAGCTGGTAGCGGATCATGGGGCATTTCTTCAGGGCCAGCAACACTGATGTCAAACCCTGAGTGACACGAGGCAGTACAACGGGCTCCCAACTGCGACCCTATGAACAGAAAAATTCACAGTGAGCCTAAAACAGAAAAAAAGAGCGTCAGATAGCTGTAAAAGAAATAAATAATTATTCCAAACAGCACTATCAGTTTATAAGATCTTATGATTATTGTAAATGATCTCCACCAGTTTTCTGTTCAGTATCGTAACATAGCCCCCTAGGTATGTGAGGGAAATTCACTGAGTAAGTAAATAGCAGTACACCTGCATTTTCTGCTGCCATAAAGCAACTGAAAAGCAATTTTCACAGGATTTTGCACCTGCACACCAGGCTCACACACTCTGAGGACAGAGGTTTTAAGGGGGGAGCATGAGAAAGAAACAGAAGCCATTCGCCTTGTTAGAAGTCAGTGTGCCACCAGAATGACTTTGAAACTGATATTTCAAGTTGCTTTAATGATTCATACACAGGTTAAACCACACAAAGCAACACAATTCAAGCTCTAAGTTTTCTATAAAAATAGTTAAGCCTCCTCAAATTTAACAAAAGCCTACATTTTCTCTTACCCTGGATACTCCTTGAAGGTTGAGGGAGAAGAGATGAGGGTTCACAGCAATGAAATCTCCATAGAACTCCTAGAATAACACAAAATCTAATTGGTTGACCAGAACATTGTGTAAACACTGATTTTAATTTTTTCCTTTTTTATGAATGGATGGACAGACAGACAGAAGTACTCCAGAGATGTAGAGAAGAAGAACTATGAATTATTTTGAATAAATACTTATATATTAATTATGAAAATGACTTCACCCACCTGCACTTCTGCAACTACTTCCTGTTCATCCGCCTCAGCCAAAGCCTTTATTTCACTCTTACTGATCACGTTACTGAAATCTGCTCAAAATAAGTCCATAAGTTGGTCAAATGTGCATCTTCTGACCACCCTTATTAGCACATATGCAAACTCATATGAATGACAGGTAAACTGATGCAGTGTGTCTTCTGATATATTAGTGGGACTCACAGATGAAGTAAACACTATACTTGGGCCGGTGAAGCTCTTGAATCAGGTGCTCTACATTCTCCTGAAACCAGAGACGTTCATGTATGAATAAATAACTTCAATAATCTTTAATTTCAATAATCAGTTCAAAACTATATATTCAATAAAAAAATGATAAAACTGATAGCAGCTCACCTTGGTTGGCCGAAGAAAGCAGATTGCCTTAAGGTGCTTCATGTTGTCTCGGTTTTGTGAGTCAATGCGCTCAAAAAGATAGACTTCTTTCTGCAGGATCTCAGACTGTGTGTAGACCACACTTACAATACTGGTCTATTAACAGGAAAAGAGAACAAGAAAGCAATGTTTTGATCACTGTTTGTTACTGGTGGCAGATCACAGTCAACACCTGTCTAGTGCCATATTTCAAAAACAAATTAGTTAAATTCATGCATGATTTGGACACATGACATTTAACATGTCGGCAAAATCCATACATTGCACACTAGACTACCAGTGGCTTAAGCACATCTGCGTTTTCTTAACTTTGAAAGCATATAGCCCAACTGTCCTCTAGTTTGAATTCACTTACCGTCTCCTTGTCCATCAGCAGCACCTTCATCCCGGGTCCGCTGCTCTCTATCATTTTGGAAATGTACTGCTTGACAGCAAGAGTCACGTTCATTTTGTCGTTGTATTTAAGTTCAAATTGTCAGTGAGAACGGGTCAAATGATCAGTTCGTTTCAATGTTGTTTAACGAACGATAAAGGGCTCTTTTCATCAGCAAACTCCAGCATACAAAACACTGTTGACAATGGGAAACAACTCTTCTTTTTCTTCTTTTCTTTTTAATGGCGGTTGGCACCCCCCTTAAAGGGTGCATTTCCGTTTCCGCCACCTACTGGACTGGAGTGTGGAGCATGCCGTGTATTGGTGACGGCATATAAAAAAAAAAAAAATCAAATAACCTTTAGTTTGACCAAAGGAGTATTACACAAGGATACAATTATTTTATATACTTCATTATGTGATCTTCACATTCTATTTATTAAGCCTATTGCTTTCAAATAATTAATAATTGCATTATATACTTTATACTGTGCTGGAGCATACTCTAGTATTGTCTTAATTGTTATTCTTTCAATATTCAACAAACTTAATTCTTCTATTAATCGCATTATTTCTCTTTCATATGCTTCACAATGTAATAGGATATGTTCCACAGTCTCTGGTATACCACATTTATTGCAATTACCTGATTAATTTTTACCAATAATAAATAGTGATTGATTAAGAGCTGTGTGACCAATACGGAGTCTATATATTATTGTGTCCTCCTTCCTACTTCCGAAGTTTTTCCTTCCATTTCCAACTTGTTTTTGAATGTTGTATAGATGCCGACCCTTTACCTCCCTATCCCACATCTTTTGCCATTTCCTAATCATAGCCGCTCTGATTATTCCTTTCATTTCTGCTTTACTAAGTGATATGTTTATATCTATATCGGTTTGTTTTAATGCCTTCTTGGCCATTTGATCAGCTTCCTCATTTCTCTCTATTTCAGATGGCAAACCAGCTTATAGGTGCATTACATTTACCGCAAAAACCGACTGGACTGCAGTGTGGATCAAGATTTATGCAATATGATGGGGGAAAGAGGGGGAAGGGCCATAAAAAACAACAAAACAAACAAATACATACATACACACACCTATACACATATACACACACATACAGACACACATATATTATCTATATTCTATATTATCTTACTTAATTCACATTCTTTTATAAACCTAAAAATATCATCATATATCTTGTTAGCTGATTTCCCCAATAAACCTGACAAAGAAAAGTCATGGTGTTTTACTTTCTTCATTGACTTAATAAGGCGATATCTCTCATTACTGTATTCTACACATTGAAGTAGTACATGTTCAACTGTTTCTTGTTGAGAGACAACTCACTGCACTTCCTAGTACTTCCGGTGTACGCAAGCGTTTGATCCAATTTCATTACCAATTTCATTACCAGCTTAAAGGCACAATATGTAATTTTTCGCAGCTAAGATGGCGCGTATTCAAATAACAAACAGGCGTAAGCCGTGACTGAGTGTGGAATCATGGGAGCTGTCGTCTTCAATGATTTATTAACGTAGTAGAATGAAGCAGGGTGGGCGAAAGCCTGCCGAAAGAGGCCGCTGAACGGGTGACACAACACTGCCTTCGAAAGCAGCAGAGCTTTTAATTATGCCACAGTCCACAAACCACTTTTTCCGCTCCGTCCTTTTGGGTCAGTGCATATTTGGGGAAAAAGCAGCGCTTTTTTTTCATAGACTGAGATACTTTTGAAATTCGTCTCTAAAATGCCTACTCTGTGCGGAGGGTGTGGTCTGAAATGCACAATTCACTACTCTACCGCTGTGTCGGAACTCTGCTGTGCGTAGTCACCTGGTCCCCCCAATAAACATAAAACGCATAACATTTAAGCTTCTTCTCCGATGGCCTTCTTACAGGTCCGATGGAAGATGTTTGTGTGCGGCAGGATGTCCTCCCTCCTAGCACCTATAAGTGCTATTTGGTTGGCCAATGATTGGCGTGATGGTAAGGTTTTCAGACATTCGTCCCCACACACACACAAGAACACAGAACATTGCGTTCACCCGAAGATGTTCCCAAAGCGATGACGCCTCGCAGCATCTCGTTCCTTATTCAGGGAACCAAGGTTACATACGTAACCCAGATGTTTTCTACAAAACAAAAGTAGAAATCGAGGGGTTATGACGTCATGTCTTGTCAAGAATGAGAGGTAAAAAGGAGGAGGGCGACACAAGTGACACAATTTTTTTATTGGAGATATAACATTCACAGGGGATACAGTCAAAGCAGTAAAATACATACATAACCAGAATACAAAACAGTAAATACATAATAATAAAAATGAAATATAAACAAAAAGAAAAAATTAACAAACCCTTTAAAAAAAAAAACAAAAAAAAATTATTATCATAAAATATGTAAAATACAAAATTACTAATAAAAAATTACACATAACTTGCAACTTCAAAGAAACTCAGGAGGTAACCTTAACATCCAAGTCATTATTTTTCACATCATACAGTATTTTAGCAGCTTTCCCTATTAAGTGATGATCAGTAGAATCATAAAATAGTTTCAATCAATTCAAAAACTTCCGTACATTGGCATTACATCGTATTTAACTTCCTGTGAAGATGAAATAATGGCCACAAAGAGTTAACATTTTTAACCATATTCAATGCCCGCTCCTTTTTGATCCTGATTCCCAAATCAAAATAGTCAGAGAGGGTGTAAGAGACCTAAAAATAAAACCATACTTGAGTAAAAGTAGATGCCTTGCAGTGAAAATTACTCCACTACACGTTACAAATCAACAATTCCAAAACAACTTGAGTAAAAGTCTTCTAGTATCTGATTTTAACAGTACTTAAGTTTTTTTACTTATACTAAATATAGGCTCAAATATGCACTAGTCACAGAGACATGCCAGTGATAAACTGTAACGTTGTGGAGAAGCTGCTGAAAACAGGCAGAGGCAAGGATCTATATGCAGGTATTTAATGGAAAAACTAGAACAAACAACAAGCCAAAAAAACAAAAACCAAAGGGAACAAAGAACAGAACGAATGGCAAACAGACAACCATTCCATTCAACAACTCACAAGGAACCTAAAGAAAAACTAGGGCTATATATATATATATATACACACGGTAAATTATACACACAGGGGCTAACAACCTTACAACCAAGATAAGACAGCACCCTGGTAGACAATCAATTGGCACCAATGAACAAACGTACTACAAACGACTACAAACACCACGGGAGACGAGGAAGTGACATAAAAATTCCAGGGCAAGGCAACGAGAGCCTGAAAACACACCTAATGATTGGGTTGATTTGTAAGGGGGAGAGCAATCACGTTTATTTTCTAAACCAAAATAAAACTGAACACCTCAAAATTACAAAACAATACAAACAAACAAACAAAAAACAATATGTTTCAAAAAGGTCTCTTCAGTATAATATATAAATAAAATAATGTTAAGTAAAATTAAAAAGCCAAAGCCTTCTTGCAGTGAATGTGCTGGTTTCGGCCTTATTACCAGTTACCGGGACGTGCAGTCCTGTCCTCATCTCATACATACAAACACACCCTCTGTATTCACAAATACTTCTAGACCTGGCATCACATCAAGTAGCCTTGTTGACAATTTTGGGTGAGTAAGGGCAAAATGCACAAGATGCGGTACTTTCAGTGACCTGTAATAGGCAGTATCCCTTCTTTTGTAGCAGAAATAAACTGCCGCAGAAAAAGCTAGGTCCATATAAAATGTAATGTGTAACTGCAACACTAATTTCAAATGTAGTGGAGTAAAGAGTACAGATACTCCTTAAAAAAATGTAGTGAAGTAAAGAGTAAAAGCTGCTAATATATTTGATACTCAGTACAACTACAAAGTAACCTCCCACCGAAAAGATACACTCCAGTACAGGTAACCTAAGTCATTTACTCGCAACTCTTTTACACCTCTGAAATAAGTACATTAAATTATCTCAACAACTAAAACGTTTGGTTAAAGCTTAGAAAACAAGCCAAGACTTTCTTTTCCAAAAAACCTTTGCTAATCCCCGTAAAAAATAAGTGTATAATGTTTTCCAAATTAGAAGACAAATGTGCATTGTAAGACGTGTCCCGCTTATTTTGAGAGTACGAAATTACAGGGATAGGAGATATGCAAATAATTTAAGTAAAGTTCTTTCATCCTGGGGTTAGGTAAGCAAACTTGTATAAATAATACCGTCCCAATTTTAAATAGTAGAAAGCAAAGGGGTAATTTAATTTCCACTTAAAAATAATGGCTTTAGGGTGACCACTAAGCGTCTTTAATAAGGTTCCCCACAATGACACTAATGGACACGGTCCGTGTCACTATTAAGTAAAATTGCTGTATTTCCTTCTCTGAATTTAAACATCTTCAATTCTTCAAAATTTGGGATAATATAAGTAATAATAATAACACTGTTGTTCAGTGGTTTTGGATTTTTTGAATAAAAAATCTTACATAGGCTCATATTGTGCCTTTAATGGCTGCTCATTTTTAATAATTATTATGAGTATATTATGAATATATAGTTTTAATAGCTGGTTTCAGTGAGCGTGCTCTGTTCTCGTACCAATCCGTTGGATTCATTAACCCTTTTCCGCCCTTGCAGCATAAAAGTAAATAATTCTTAGGACCTCTGTTGGATTGTCTATAAACGAATTACAAATATGGTTAAAGCAGAATCTTCTAGTGTTAAACAAGAACAAAACCGAAATAATTTTGTTTGTCATTGAAGACGTGCCCTTTTTCTGTTGGTTATCTCTCTTTTCCCTACTTTCATTACAACAATTACACCCTGTGCGAAAAATATTGGTGTTCTTTTTGATTGCAACCTGGGTTTTAAGAAATAAATTAGTGCAGTGGTCAAATCAAGTTTCTTCCACTTACGGCATTTATCAAAAATCAAAACGTTACTCTCTGTAAAACAGTTTGAACAGATTATTCACTTGTTTGTTCTATCTCGTTTAGATTAGGCTACTGTAATTCACTATGCTATGGTATAAGTCAGTCCTCTGTAATGCGTTTACAGATGGTCCAAAATGCTGCTGCAAGGTTGCTGACAGGCAGACGGAGGTTCGACTGGTTTGACTGGTTACCAGTCAAATTTAGAATTATTTTAAAAATTGTAACTTTTGTTTTTAAATCTCTGCATAATCAAGCCCCAACATATATCTCTGAGGCAATCTCTGCTCATAAACCAAATAGGTCCCCAAGATCCTGTAATCTCAGTCTCCTCTCTGTTCCTAGATAGAGGTTCCATTGATGTGATCGAGCCTTCGCTGTTGCTGGTCTTTGCTGTTTTGTCAATAGCTTTTATTTAGCCGTGTCAATTGTATTGTTATATTGTGTTTTGATGTTTTGTGGATTCTTATGTTTTATTTTTAGCTGTATTGTACAGCGCTTTGGATCAACTGGTAGTTGTGTGAAAGTGCTTTATAAATAAATAAAGAAAAGACGATTATTTTCAAATATTCTACTCAGAAGAACGATTCGGTCACGAATCAGACATCGCAGCTACACTCTCACGTGTTCCAATTAGCATCGACGGACTTACCTTTTTCGTGTTTTGTTTTGAATTTATGTATTTTGTAAACTTACATACATGCTTCACACTGTATTATCATCAAAATAAATATTATTACATTACTACTACTTGTTTCACTTCTGTTTCAATTTTTATAACCATTTCTTACTATGTGTAGAAATTTTTAAAATGTGGTAATTGTTGTTTTTTTAGCATGTGTGTTTGACTCAGTGTTTTTTTTTTAGGATTACTGATAAACTACTGCCATTTGATTTGTATTATTTTGTATTTGTTATTTATTTTAATTTTAGTTAAATTGTCTGAATTTATTATGTCTGTTTAGGTCTTTTATTAAGTTTTTAGTTTTTATTTAATTTGAGTTATTTTAATAATTCAACAAACTAAATGGAAATTAAATATATATATATTGAATTTATAAATTTGTATAGTATATATAACTGTATATATAATATATATATATGTAATGTGTGTGTGGTTGTACATACACACATGTAGTTGTTTTTTTGGTGTTTGGCTTAGTGTTATGTTAGAATCATTATACTCTTATACCTTTTGTTCTTTTTTTTTTAAATTGTGATTGGTGTTTAGATTTTTAGCTTTATTTTTTTGCTTTTCATTTTCATTCACTGTTGACGTTTTTAAATTGGTTTGTCATTTTTATTTAATTTCTTTATTTTTAAAATGTGTATGGGTAGTATTTATAAAGTTTTAGCTTTTAGTTTTGGATCTGTTTTTAGTTGTTTTAATACTACAATTGATTGCTTCTGTTGTCCTCATTTGTAAGTCGCTTTGGATAAAAGCGTCTGCTAAATGACTAAATAAATAAAATAAAACATTACCAGCATTAAAATTCCTTTATTGTCGGATAATTTCAGTCTGATTCGTGAACAAATTTATTTGAAAGATTCGACACAGGAGAACGATTCGGTCACGACTCACGAATCAGACATCACAACACTCACTGATTTTACAAGCACCAACTGCACTTTTAAAATTAATTTTTCTTATTTTAATTTACAATTCAATTACAATAAAGATATCCTTTAATGAAACCTTTATTACTCATCAAATGAGATACTTCAAAACAGCTTTAAAATGTCAAATGACATCAGTCATGGGCAAGTCAAGGAACACAGTACAGTAGGCTGCCAATCCAGACAAAAACACCATTCAGATTCTGGTTTCTTCTTCTAGTTGATTAAACCACTAATCATCAATAATCATAAATTCAATTAAATAAAGTTTTACATTTTAAAAACATCAACAAAGATGGAAAAGATGATCTGAGTGTTGATAGCTGCATACAAAGCATTCATATATAGGCATGTGGTATTATGAATAGAGCTTGGTGGAGTGTTGTCAGTTCTCTTCATCGTAGCCGACAAGCTTTGCACTTATTTCCCACAATCGCAGGGCAGCGAGATCATCTTTACCTTCAGGAGCTGGTTCCTTCAGTTTACAATCACTGTAAACAGATCTCATTGTCATTCAGTGTCAAGAATAAACATATTAGAAAAGGTTCAATATTTAGACAAATTTAAATACAAACCCATCATGGTGAAACATATATTAATATTAACAACTCACCTGAAATAGCAGCCACTGTGAGACTCCAGCCCCTCAGCAACCGCACAGTAAATAGAAGTCTGAGCACCTTGACTGGGGGTTTTCATCAGTAAGAGAGCAGGAAAAGACAACAGAGCACTGAGCAGAGGGTGGCGTGTCTGCACGTAACGTCCCAGTTCAGTGCGGATTACTCCAGGGTGAAGAGAGTACACTGTTACACCAGACCCTGATTTAAAACAGAGCAGGAATAAACAAGCCTAATGCAATATTCAGTTGTAAAACAGTTTTTAAAGCATTTTCTATGTTTGAATGTGACTGATGCATTTGGAATGAGTGCACAAACCTTTAATCCTCCGTGCTAATTCTCGAGTAAACAGCAGGTTGGCAAGTTAGCTCTGCCTGTAACTGACCAAGGAATCGTACGGTGCTTTGTTGAAGTTAAGGTCATCAAAGTGGGTCTTACCTGCAAAAGGTCATCTGATTGAAATATGTCACATGGATACGAAAGTCTCATTTGCAAAATTAATAATACTGTAATCTCAAAATGTATATGCATTTTTCACATGTACAGTATACATAAACATTTAGTTATGTGTAAATTACCCTTTTCAGCATTAAAATTCACTAAATTCAATAAATTTAGCATTCAAAATGACTTTTTTATTTATTTAGACAAATATAGAACTTTAATATCAGACTCGTATTGCTGATTGGCCATAATTGTTAAAATATTTACTGTCTTAACAGTATCGTCAATGATTTCATAATTTCTGCTAACATTCCTGATATACACAAGATTAAATATGGATATTTTCTGGTATATTTTGTTTATCACATGTACAACAAACGTTTTCTGGAAAGCCTCGCAACTAAAATATGTGAAGCTACGATGTTAATGGGTGGGTTTTACCTCCTTTGTGAGCAATACTGGATACATTAATAATTCGACTAGGACTAGACTTCTTCAACACGTCCAGTAGCAGGACAGTCAGGAGGAAATGGCCCAAATGATTGATAGCAAACTGGGTTTCATAGTCATCCTCTGTAAGGCTTTTAGGGCACATCATCACTCCTAAAGTGTTTGTTCACACAAAATGTGCAACAAGTAACAATACAGGTTAAAGCACGGTGTTATTTGTTGCTTAACTAATAATGAGGTCAAAGGTCCCACCATCATTGTTAATAAGTATATCCAGTCGATCCTCAGCGGCAGTGTATTCATGCACAAACTGCTGCACGGAGAGCAGAGATGAGAGGTTTAAGTGCTGAACTACTATGTTGCCATTTCCTGTAGATCGGCGAATCTCTGCCGCAGCCTTTTCTGTTTTTGCAAGATCTCGACAAGCCATCACAACCCGAGCCCCTAAAAAAACAGATGCTATTGTCCATCAGTTTATGATGCAAAGTGCACCTTATATCCCTTAAAATCCTCCAAAATCTAGACCTTTCAGTGGTTTTGTAAGGATAAAATGACAAAACATTTCAACAGTGTGTTTACCTCTCATGGCCAGGTCACGTGCTGTCTCTTTTCCAATGCCAGTGTTGGCACCAGTAATGATGACTGTCTTCCCATCCAGTCGCACACGACAGCGGCAAACTCCACCTGCAATCCATTTTCTCAGCAGAACCAAACCTGTTTTTGAAGGTCTATTATAAGCCACATTCTTTCATTTAAGTCCCAGGGAATTCTACACGTTGTAAATGTGGTCTACAAAGATTCTGAAAATATGAAAAAGTGCTTTTGGTTTAGATCTGGCTTGGAAGCACTGCTGAAGAGTTGGCTCACTGCCCTTATCAAATTCATAAGGTCCATAATACAAAGAGTCATTTTTGACAAATTTATTTTTAAATTTATTGCTGTAAATGTGTACATCTGCTGTGTAAACACCATGCAAGTTGAACAAATATCCAAATATATATGGATTTGATATTACTGTGCAGTGGAAAAAAATATGATCACACAGCTTCTGAATTCTATTAAGATTCCTCAAAAAATGAACCAAATCCCTTAAGCTATGTTAAATACCTTTTGAGCCACAGCATTGTACATTCAGCACAATAGCTCTGTATTATTATATTCAACAATATATGGAAGAAACTTATTAGTTTATAACTGACTGAAATGTTATTTTAGCCCACCGACAGTTAGAATGAGAGGAAATGACATTACGTAACTTACTACTAGCTGTGACCACAGTTACTGTGCCGTATTTGGCGAGACGATTTGACTTCAGTTCCTCCCACAGTTGAGTTACTTGAATAGAGAGATACATGTCATCCACTGTGATGTGCTGTCAGCTCTGCTTTCATTTTATTTTCTGTTGTACAGTAACTGCTTACAAAAATCTGTACGGCCACCGTCAAGCTCAGTGCCGGCTAACACATCTAAGCACCCTGCATTTAAGGCTGGGTCAAGGTTTTATAAGAAGATTAAGTCAAGATCATGTTAGATTCCATGGCTTACGCTCAGACAGAGATGTGAAGAACAAAAACAGTGATCTAAACAAATTCTGCTTTTCAAACAGAAAACTGAAACAAGAGATTTTCGTTAGATGCAAAAAAGTTTCTTGGATTTAAGATTGACTTCATTTGTGCAGTTTGAGGTATTTGAAAACAGCTCCTGATCTTTTAAGCTATAAAAAGCTTTTGGGGGTATATTGTATGAGTCATGTGTCATCTTCCCTCCTATGGCCTTATTCATTGGTTTGGCACTATTTTGATGATTTTGATGATTTTATTAGGTTATAGCTCCCAAAATCAGAAATATGGGGATCAAAATAAAAAATCAGTCAGGGTTGCATATATTTTAAAATGCGCTTTCTCTTAATCTATTGTTATAACCATATGAGTTTGTAAACAAGACAACCTACTTTTTTTTTTTGATTGAGTAGCAGGCTAAAATAGGTTGCAGTTTATCCAATGACTATTGCAAAATAGGCTAATTGGACATTCTTTCCCTTTGAATTTTCCTATGGGTTTTAAGGAATATTTTTGATATATGGCCTGTGATTTAAATTAGTGCAAGATAAAAAAAAATTCTACAACTTAAGTCTTAAAAATTAAAGTTCCAAAAGGGGGTTTCGTCGAGATGCCTCAAAAACCATTTTGGGGCTCCCCAAAGAACCTTCTAGTGAAGAGATCTTAAAACTCTTTTTTCTTCATGTGAAGAACATTTTAATAATCTAAAGAACCCTTTTCCACTAAAGAACCTTTTGTGCAATGGAAAGGTTCCATGGATGATAAATGAACCATAGATCCATGGAACCATAGATGCCCATAAATAACTTTGTGAACATAAAATAGGGTACACAGTCAAACAATAAATGTGAATTTTGAAGATGCTTTGTTTTAAAACAAAGTGCTAACAAATTGTCACATCATTTAAAAACGCAGCTGCTTCATGCCTAAGGTTTTAAGGTATGAATTTTGAACAAAACAGATCTTATTTAAGTTATGTTTTTACATTTAAACCATCATCCTAAGAAATGGGAAAGAAAACAGGAAAATCTCGAGGGGAAGCCATTGCTCTGAAATCCAAATTCTGTTCTTGGTTTTAAGAGTATAAACTTAAACGACTCTATAATGACACCATTTCGTTCTATAAAAATCCCAAAACTGTGTTGGTGTTGTTCGAGAAACATACTCGTTTTAATATGAAAGAGTTGGTGTTTCAATCGAGGAATATTTAGATAGAACCATTTCATATCTTATGTGAGTAACGCGTTCCTGACTTCTAAACATCAGGCGCCATCTTAGAATTAGTGAAGGCAAAGAGTGAAGCCTAATACGAAAAGAAAACGTTTATCCAGGTGCTACTAGTTATGGCGCGAGACTAGCATACATTGACTAAAAAAGTCAACGTTTTCCTTTCGATGATCGAGTTGTGAGTTTGTGTCGTTAGCTCTGCAGCGGTCATGTTGGATCATTAGCCTACACTATTTAGCCGGCTAAGCTAGTGGGTGTGTATCCTGTTTAGTGCAGATAAACACTGCCGTTATAAAACAACCAAATCAGTGCAGCAGATAGCACGACAAATGCTCGACAATGTGAAAACATTCATAATGTTGATATTTACTGTAAATGGTAATTAGCTTCGATAAAACAACATTATAACATTTTTTCTTATTATTGGAAGTGATACTCCAGGCACCTTTTCATATGATTATATGCGTGTAATGTAACAACGACTCTTCGCTAGCATCGACATTAACTATTTTAGATTATATTTCGCTTATTATTATTAAATGATGAATAATCACGATCAACCCGCCTTTCTCACAAATATCGCAGCCAATCCGTGTGCAGGGAAACTCTCGTGGAAGTGACGTTTTTAAATGTTTCGCTAGAGAGGGAAAAGGTCTGCAGAAGCAGGGATCATTGTTTTTCCATCATGGCAAAGCCCGCGAAGAATTAAAGGAAATAAGGCATTGTACATTTGCATAATATCTTGCGCATATGCAAAACCGTGCACGAGGTAAGAATCTCCCTTCTTCTCTCTGGAAGCAGCGCGTCGTTGTTCGTAAAGAAGTTGTTAAAAGTTGTTCAGTCAGGTAAATGCTAGCCCTGTAGCTAAGCATTCACAGCTGCACGGGGTCGCGCATGAGTGCAGTTAGCAGAGCGTGCTAACGCTAGCCTCGCGCGCGCGCTCTACGGGAGGATCGCGTGCGTGCGTCTGTTATGGCGTTAAAGGGACTCGGAATCGGTTTAGCGGCTGATCCATGTCACTTTCTGCCGAAGTATGGCAGAAAATAAGCAAATATTTAAATTTTTTATAACTTTGAGTAGAGCAGACACAAAACAAGCACTGACGACTAAAATAATTCATATTTACGAGCACATTTCCCCTGCTTTCCACTGTAACATTAGTACATTTGCTGTTTTGTAGTAATAACTTATTATTGCTACAAAATAATAATGTTATTATATAATAAATATATGTATATTAGAATATAGAATTAGATTATGATTAGAAGCTGTACAAAAAGATTCATATTGTCATGTTGATAATAATAATAATAATAACAACAATTATTATTATTATTGTTAATTTATAGCTGTCAAATAGATTGTCATTATATGTTCAGCCACAAACATTACTAGTCTTGTTGACAGGAGTGATGACACTGTATAAGCATCAATCTTTTGTTTACAGAAACATGGCAGAATCAGACCTTTACATGCAATGTGATGAAGATGATCTGGAGCCATGCCAGAGTTTTACAGAAAACAGGGACCAGATATATAACAAAGGTAATTACGTTTTTTAGTTTGTTTTACTACAAGTAAAAACTACTCTTTATTATGTATTGTTTAAATGTATGTGGTCTAGAAGGCTTTGAAGTGTTTTATGAATATCATTTAATCATATATTCAGAAAATTTGTGTAAATACAAATAAAAGTTTGTTTTGCCTTGTTCATTTTTTCATTTACTTAGTTACTGTAGTCCCAAGTGGCAATAGTGTACTGATACCAATACAGTCTGATGGCACCTCTGAACCAACATCAGCTACTACTGACCTCGCAAATCAAGCTGTGCCTTTGGCGTCTGGTAAGAAGAAAACAAGCATGCTTCTAAAAAAATATTCCAAAGCCTGGTAGAACTGGCTTTCTGATTAGAGGCTTACAACTTCCGTTCCATGTACTGACACCTAATGGTCATTAGTTTGTGATTAGAAACACTGAAAAAGCACTGTAAAAAGAATAGCTGTGGGGCTTCAGTGTGGAAATAAACAACCAAGTGTTTTGTTTTTACCTCTAGCTCCTGCTGTTACGTTACTGCCTAATGCTGCCCAACCAGCTGGAGCTGCAGGTGGCCAAACCATCTTCATCAGTGCACAGGTTTTAGTTTTCTCTCTTACTGTCAATAAGGCATTTAACCTTCTGTTTACATATTGAAACTAGACATGTTGTATTTAAATGATGGGCATCTGTTTTAGCCTAATCCAGGGCAGCCGTTGGCAGGTTCAATGAGTTTGGGAACATCACTTGGTTATCTTTTGAATGGACAACCTATTAGTTTTCTGACTTCTGGTAAGTTTTAACTCAAACCAGTGATTTTATTTCAGTTACTCTCAGACACATTTTGTGGGATGCGTTGCTGTCTTTAAAGATGGCATGAAATGAACATTTAAATGTTATATATCATATGGTGAACAATTCATCCATGCATATGCTTAATTCTTTTGACCTCAATGTTTAATAATAAAAAAATTACAATACACACACTTCTCTGGTGACGTATGCCTGACTTAAACCACACTCCTCACATTTCAACATTCAACAACCAGTGTGAATGTTCTTGCATCAAACTTATAAAATAAATAAATATGTAAAGTGTTCAAGAGTCTACAGTATTCCAGAAATCTGTTGCCAGGCATTTAGTTTTCTTTTTTTTATTCCTCTGCTGCTCAAAAACAGTACTTATTTTGCTGAAATAGTTTTGTCTGTCCTTATCAGCTCAGACACCACAGTTAATTGCTCCTCGGATGGTTACCCCAGTGAGTTCAGTACAGCAAACAACCCCTGGAAAAATGTCTGCATTGCAGATCCCAGTCACTTTGACCATCAGCAACCCCTCAAATTTACAAAGCATCACTTCAGCAGCCCCTGGAGTGACCACTCTAAACATGACACCCTCCAACGTCCTACCAGCCGCAAATCCAGGTGACAATTTATGCAGTTGATACTTCAGATTTTACAACTGAAACATTTTAGATGATTTAACCCTGTTTATTTTGTTATTTTATTAGGAGCAACAATAAAAGTAATAAAGTTTACAAAGTTTACTGGAGCACCTGCAGCTGCTGGTCAAGTAGTGAGTTCATTAGTGCAGCCAAACAAGGCCGTCACCATCCAAAACAATATAACAAACAGAGCTCCAGCCCCACTCCTGTCTGGTGGGCTTTTTCAGGTCACAAAACCTGCTCCTGCCACAGCAACTAACGGTCAGGACCTTTTTCTAATAAAACAGATTTTTCAGATCTCAATTTTAGTTACAGTCTTTTAGGTGTTTATGTGGATTGTTCACCCAAAAAATGAAAATTGTCATCATTTGAATGAACTGAATCCATACGAATTGAGCTTTACTTAATGTAGGCTTTTGGCTCATCTGTACTTTGCCATGCAAGAATGAACCTCATTGGTCAATCAAGCATGTTTGAGCTTCCACTTACCATATTTAATAAGCTCTATGTATGAGTGTTGATCAAAGTTTACATGTGAATAAAAGAGATTCATTATAAAAAGAGATTGTGTCTTTTCAGAAGACTTGGATTTCTATTACAATCTCTTTATGAACTTTTTAAAGTGTAACATTTCAGTGGACATTCTATAGAGGTACAGGAGTCTCTCAGATTTTTTCATTTGGATTTTGATGATGACCAGAAGTCATATGGATTTGTAGCGATAATGATGACAGAATTTTTATTTTTGTGCGATCTATCCTATTGAGAAGGAATTGAGAAGAGTATCTTTGTTTTACAGCATTGAAGAGAGGCTTCAATTCCTCAAAATTCTGTGTTCGCTGTAAAGCCTTTTACCAAAAGATTCAGTCCCTGCGTGGATACTACTGTGTAAGTTTTTATTCATACCCTTTTGAGATTAAATGCCTATGAACAATACTTTAAAGCAGGGGTTTTAAACCATTTTTGGTTTAGAACCTCTGCTGTGGTAATTATTTAAACCTTTCGCCGAGGTCTTTACTCATGTTCCTTTATTTTGTTCCCCATTTTCCAGCAATGTAATCAAGAACTTATCAAGAGTGTCCGGGACTTGACAGCCCAAGCTAGAAAAAGGATCAAGCGCCCGTGTGACAAAACCCACTCAAACCCCTCCACATCCAAGACTCCAGTTTCCCTCTCCACATCCTCAGAAACGTCTCTCAGACAAGTCACCACTTCTGAGATACCTGAAGGAGCGCCTAGTCCTCGCTCTGGGGATTTTGATGAGCAGGGCAGAATGATCATGTTAGTTGAAGACTTCTTCTATGGGCAGCACCCTGGCCAGCCTGCACCAGTAAGTCCCAATGCAGAGCCTGTCATGATAAAATGCCAACTTTGTGACAAGAAGGTGAAGGGCAACATCAAGTAAGTTGGTTTTTAGTTAGTTTTTTTGAGGGGAGTTGTTGGTATCGATAGATTTTTCATCCTTTAACCCTCATTTTAAAGGCTGATGAACCACACAATACATCACATGGAGTTGGAGCGACAAACAGGGGAAGTAGACTATCATACTATGTGCCAGCACTGCTACAGAAACTTCTCGACACCTTTCCGTTTGCAGTGCCATGTTGAGACAGTCCATAACAAAGCAGAGTCCTCAAGTGAGTCTATACTCCTAGAATGATATGTCCTTAAAATATTTTAATATGTTTGAGAACTAGGTTTTGAACCTTTACAGTTATTAATATTTGACTGCAGGTAGTTTAGTGTCATCTTTTAACATTTCGTTCTGTTATACAGAAGTGTGCAAGATCTGTGAGTGGTCCTTTGAGGACGAACCTCTCTTTCTGAACCACATGAAACATGCACACAAGCCTGGCGAGATGCCCTACATGTGTCAGGTGACTGAGTTTGTGTATTCAGGCTTTGTCTTTCCTCTCAGCAACAACTGTTTTGTCTTGAAAACGTTTGTGTAAATCAGTTACTCTTGTGTACCTCAGGTGTGCGAGTTCCGCTCTTCTTTCTACGAAGATGTCATAAGCCACTTTGCAGAGCAGCACAAGAACACCTGCATCTTACTGTGTCCCTTTTGCTTAAAAGTATTTAAGTCTTGCGGCGGCTTCCAAATGCACTTCACTAGACATCAGGTAAAGAAAGTGCTTAGCACTACAACAGGCTTTTATTGTAGATAACAAGTGTTGAGATAGTAAATAATTATTAATATGGAAAGACTTTTCAGATCCTAAACTGCTTTCCTATGATTAGACTTAGGAATATCATATATTGATTGTCTGCTGATTTATTGATTATTGATATGAGAATTTTTCTTATAAATGTTAATATTGGCTGATGTGTCAGAAAGCTCCTGTTAAGGTATGTGTTTGTACATCCAGAAAAAAACAGCGAGGCACTGTGACAAGTGCAGACTTCAGTTCATCCGTGAGAAGGACGAGTGGCAACATAGACAAAAGTTTCACAGGACCTTTGTCAAGCCCAAGCAATTGGAGGGTCTTGTGCCTGGCACTAGGGTTAGTTTGTTTTTAACTCCCAGTCACAGATGCCATGTCACTTAATGTTAACACCGCTACTGATTTATTGCTTATTAACTGCATGTTTGATAGCATTACCATTTTCTATGTCTGTTTCAGGTAACCATCCGAGCTTATTCTGACAGTACTGACAACAGAGATAATTTAGTACCACCTCCACTGAAGACTCCCTCAAACACCACATCAACACTTGTAGCATCTCAAAATGTCCCATTGAAGAAAAAACCAGTGGAAAGCATGGTGGAGCTAATGGTCAAGTTTCAGAGTCAGTGGTGAGTATTTGCTCGCTCGATCTATTAGGGGTGTAACGTTACGAGTATCGGTACCGAACGGTTCACGGGGCAAATTCCAAATGGAAGTGATCATCCCTATGCCTTTGAAGGGCAGAGCCCTTGGAGTGGGGACTTTGGAGTGAGCAGGGCACGTGCGTGCCATTATGTAGTCGTTTGGAATGCACTTGGCAAAGGGAGTGACGTAATTTCCTCATTATCTTCAGCTGGGATGTTCCCGTGACAACGCAGCACGGTGTCTGTCAGCAGATTCGCTGATGGACACCGGCATAAAAAAAATATACATTTTATATTTTTTAAAGTTTTATATATTTTTTTTATATATTATATAGCATATTTTAAAAACTTTTAAAATATAAAATGTATGTTTATTTGCAACCGTTATGCTAACAACAATAAAAAGACATATGCCAGTAAAACTGCGACATCTGCTGATGGACACCGTTCTGCGTTGTCACGGGAACATCCCAGCTGAAGATAATGTGGAAATTACTTCGCTCCCTTTGCCAAGTGCCTTCCAAATGACTACATAATGGCACGCACATGCCCTGCTCACTCCAAAGTCCCCACTCCAAGGGCTCTGTCCTTCAAAGGCATAGGGATGATCACTTCCATTTGGAATTTGCCCCGTGAACCGTACGGTACGAATACGTGTACTGTTACACCGCCGTCTATCTAATTTGAATTGCTTTTAATTTACTTTTGTTTGAAAACAAATTGCAGATCAGACTTTCGTAAAGATATTTATAGATTTTTATCTTCTGACAAATGGCTATCATCTTGTTCTTCCAGCAAGCCAACAGAAAAACATTTCTGCATGGAGTGCAACTATGACATTCCGTATTTTTCCAACCATTTCCCCACCTATGTGAGCTGTTCCCTCTGCCGATACAACACCTGCTGTTCCAGAGCATATGCCAATCACATGATCAGTGAACATGTTCCTCGCAAAAGCACTAAAAAATATATTACCCTATACAAACCCTGCCCAAAGTAAGATTTTTTTCTCTTCTTTTGGTATGCTTGTAATGTTACTTTTATTGTCAATAATGATAATTAAAATGTTTGCAGGAAGGGGCGGTTAAGCTGTACCACATGTAGATACAAAACTCATGTTGGGGATTTGATGGCCAAACATCTTGCTGATTATCCTAAACATAAAGCAAGCCATTGCACCACACGGGGTAAGTTGGTTATTTCTGTCAAAAAAATTTGACAAAGAAAACTCAAGCTTTTAATAATGATCCTATAACAATCAAGTTATTAACAATATTCCTTATGTTTCAGAAGGATTTTCACTTGGCTATAAAAGGTACGTTGATTCAATTTGTTTTAAGTTTTAAAAGGATAGTTCACATAAAAATTATTATCGGTCATCATTTACCATCCCTCATGTTATTTCAAACCTGTATGACTTTCTTTTGTGGAACATAAGGGGCTTTCACACCGGAGGAACCTTTTCATAGTTCCTAGAACTATTGGCAGAAGTACCCGTTTTTTGGCATGTTCGCACCGCAGGAACTAGGAACGTATTTAGTTCTAGTAACTCCGTTTGGGGGAACTAATTTAAAAACGGGGAGGAACTATTAGTGACGCAAGTGTGCGCTGATTGGTCAAACGCATACGAAACACCGGCTACCCGGCATTATTAAAAAACTATAAAAATAATTACTCCACGAACATGGAAAACAGCGACAATGGCATTTAGCTACCTGTTGTCTGCAGCGTTGTATTCTTTTCTCAGCCTCGATGATCTGTAACAATGCAAGTTG
Organism: Sinocyclocheilus anophthalmus; assembly: GCA_018155175.1. Lineage (NCBI taxonomy): Eukaryota > Metazoa > Chordata > Actinopteri > Cypriniformes > Cyprinidae > Sinocyclocheilus > Sinocyclocheilus anophthalmus. The sequence continues at coordinate 65,813 of JADLZN010008898.1, read as the reverse complement.
TCATAGGAGATTTAGTCAGATTTCTTTGTACGTTTACATTCCATCTTCGTTATCACGAAGCCCACGACACAACAAAAACAGCTCAGATCACGGCATCCTCCATTCACCAGTTGTTGGTGTTTGTAAATTACATGAATAAAGACGTCACTGTCAGATGCTTCTGAGTTCGGTCCGAGGGAGAGAAATTGGTTCTCTAGGAACCACCATGCTGGCTAGTTCCTAGAGTTCAGTTCCTAGAACTACGCAGTGTGAAAGCCTTTACACAAAAAGTTTTTCTGAAATATGTCTCAGGTTTTTTTTGCCCATGTAATGAAAGTCAATGGAATTGAAGTTGCTAGACATTTAACTTTCAGTTTAGCAGAAGAGGTAACTTATGAATTACTGTCATTATAGATTTGTCTTCATCCCAACGGACCTTCTTCAAGGAGGTCAAAGACTCAACAACGGGGTCTTTTTGCCTTTACAAGTGGATGGGAGCTCATTTCCTCTCTCCTCCAACCCCCTTCCTCGACCCAGCTACACAATAATGCTCCCTGCTAGCCCCGCTTGCACACTGTCACTTCCCATTCTGGTTCAGCCAATTGAACCAAGTGCTGTCCCAGACAAAAAATGTAAAGCCACTCCAGATGCTTTGAATGGAGGGCTTTCCGAAGTTGATACAGAACATACAGCAAAAAACTCATTTACCATGGCACAGCTTAAAGTCGTACTGTACGCACTCTGCTGCGGGGTTCCTCAGGCCGCCAATCACTTCGACACTCCACCAGAAGAAGTCCAGTCATTGCTTATGAAACGGCAACTTCAGCTTGATCCCTCGAGAAGCCGAGAAGGTTTGACATCACAGGTGGCTGATAGCTTAGTCGAATGGGTGCTATGCCAACGTGAGCAACAACTGCCTATCGATGAATCTAACCTGTTTGGGTTCATGAGAAGTCATGGTGTGCAAGATATCTCTTACGACTCAATGGTTGATTTCTTGCTACGCCACGATCTGGGCTTGCAAGCGTTTGCCACATCCAGCAAGTTGCTACCGTATAAATCCCAGGAGCTGGAGAGCTCCTTCAGCAGCTTTCTAAAAAAGCAAGTGACCTCAGAATCATTTAGGTTGTCTTCTATTGGTGCCATGGATGAGCTTTCCATCTTTGTAGATATGGAGCAGCTGGAAGAAGCCTCTGCAGATTCGTCGTCCATGTTGTCTGCTTTTAAGTTGATGGGCACCACAGATCCACTCATAGATATTGTATTCACAGCCCTGGCTGACGGGACCTTATTATCTACCATGGTTTTCCTCAGAGGCGAACCTCTCAAAGAGGATGCAAGTTCATTGCCAGACTTCTTCATCCTGGAGGCTAGGCCAGAAGGGTTTACAGATGAAGAAAGACTTCAGCTTTGGTTGGACAAAGTGTGGTGTCGGCACATCAACCCTAGTTCTGGAGGCAAAGGATTGCTGATAATGGACACATACAAAGGCCACATGTCCAATGAATTCTTGGTGACGCTCAACAGTGTTAATACTCTTCCAGGCCTGATCCCACGTAGTTGCTCTCGCCGTCTACAGCCCCTTGAAGCCTGTATGGGGCCAGTGTTACGTGAGTTTATGCAGGCTCGCTGGAGCGAGCATGTGACAAAAGCGCCACAAGAACTGGTTGGAGCCAAACCAGCTGACCTTGCCCTTCTGCTGTCTCGCTGGCTTATTGAGGTACTGGATGTCCTTATAGCAGAGCCCAAACTACTTTTTCGCTCTATTGATCGGGTTTTGAGCACAAACCCAGAGGCGACATCTGAGGAACCCTCTGAGCTGGTGCGAAGTCTTACTGAAGCTCTGCTTGTCAGTAAATTGCAAGGAGAAAAAGTTGAGCAGCAGAAAGCTGAGACTTCTAGTATTGTTTCTGCAGAATCTTGGTCCTCTCCACAATCAGGCATGCTTGCGTTAAGAAGTCTCTTTGAGAAGGACAGCGATGTGGAGTCTTTCCATGGTTTTGAGGATTCAGAAATTATAGATCATTAAGTCAAATGGAATCAAGAGGTCAAGAACTTTTTTTAAATCTGCAGGTGTTTTGTGTGCCGCCTTCCACCAAGATTTCATGTTTCGAGAAGAAAATGAGTTGTGTAAATGCAGGTTATTGCTAGCATGTGTAAATATTTGTTGTATTAATGGGGGCTAAAGATCCCTAGTGTGAAGTCCTGCGTAGTCATGGCTTCTATTGTTCATTGAATTACAAAGGTCCAACGTGTTACACATTGTGGTTTAGCTTATCACTTAATGCCTTTTCATCAGATTTGATCTGTTGTCATAATGTGCATAAATGTAAATAGAAATTATTTGAAATCATTACCTGCTATATTTAGGGTTATACTGTAACATACTTGATTACATGATGAATAAACACTTTAAGGGATGTAATATAAGCAGTGTGTTTCTTTTAATGTGGTAGAATGTGACGTTTTTATTCATAGAAACTTTTTTTTACCTCACCAGGGATTTTATTTTAATGCTGGCTTAGTTGAACCAGTATTTCAGTGAATTTTTACTTTGTTTTCATTGGCCCCACCACAAAATAAAATTTTAGCCATGTATTTCTATGTCTGCAAAACATGTAGATATTTCATTAAATTACAGGTTTCCTTTACAAATCATTGTTACAGATATATTTGGGGGGGTGAACCCCTAATGAACAAGTTGGAAAACTCTCAATAATGTAACTCCATTCATTTATAAACACCCTTGGTGGAAAACTTGCATATGAATTTTTAATTTACTGACCAATTATAGAAAAATAAAAACACATGGCAAACAATTTTATGAAGTTTATGTATAACAAAAGAGCAAGAAACAATTCTAACTGTAGTCTTGACAATACAATCGTGATCTGGTGGTGCTAAGAGCATGTCCAAAGATGATGTGGCAAAACGGGCAGCAGAACAAGACTCATTCAAAACCACTGCAATAAAAACAAACATCAGTTTAGGTCAATACAATGAATCAGCAATCATGATTTAACTAAATTCAACTATGCACTCCACTGATATGTATATACAACAACTTTGCACAGCACTAAATACATTACCATTCAAAAGTTTGAGGTAAGGAACTTTTTTTTTTCTTTTTACATTTTTTAATACTTCTGTTGAGCAAGGACACATTAATTTGAATTGAAAGTGACAGTAAGGACATTTATAAATAATATTCTTGTGAACTTTAGATTCATCAAAGTATGAAAAATATGTATGACGGTTCCCACACAAATATTAATCAGCATAAATGTCTTCAACATTGATCATAATAAGGAAAGGTTTCTTGAGCACTAAATCAATATATTAGAATTATTTCTTAAGGATCATGTGACAATGAAGACTGTGGTAATGACTGCTGAAAAAATTCAGCTTTGCCATCACAGGAATAGATGACATTTTTAAATAGAAAAGATAAATAAATTGTAAAGAAATATTTGAATAAATTGTAAAGAAATACATACTGTTTACTGTCATTTTCAATAAAAACTAATCTTGTACACCTGATCTTTCAATAAAATTAAAAAAGCCTTACCAACCCCACGTTTCCAAACAGAAATGTAGATTATACTAATCCCATCAAATGTCTATTAAACCATAAATGGTGAGAAAATATTTCGATGAATCATGAATTTCAGCCTACCTGACCAGATGGGCAATGTCCCAGTTTGTTTCAGATGACAGTGGTCCTATAATCTCAACGCCTTCAGCTGTTACAATGGCGATTTCATGCTACAGGAAGTCCCAAGAAAATGTATTATTTTCTGTTTCTTAAAACACATTTACAATGAAATGTTGCACCTGAGATAAGGATCTTTTCATGAAGGACAAATAGAAGAAAGCATGCCTTACCCTGTTGTAGGAACGGGCATCACGGTAGTACAGAACTTTCAGGCATCGCTCTATCAGCGCTCGTGCCTCATCCTTTGTGATTTCTACCTTGTTCTCCGTCACCTCCCTCATCAAGGGCTGCAAAAACACAAGCATATATGATGAGTTCCTATAATAAGGGTTTTAACTAAATCTTAAAAGCAAGATTATCTGATGAACAAAAAAGAAAACCTTACCTGAGCCAAATAAGCACCAAATCCTGTTGCTACTGTTGGGGCTTCATATGCAACTCCTAACTTGTCCACATAACCAAGAAAGCTTAAGAGAGCAACACAAAAAAAACTGTGTTCAATTCAATTTAAATAACAGCAGACAACTCCAAGTCATCGAGTCACAAAACTGGCCTCACTTTCTATATAACTGTAAGTGATACACATCACCGAATAGTAATTGTCGTAAACTGAACAAAAACTCACAGGTGAATAATTGAAATTATTCAACAAATAAATAATAATGAATCATACAACTACTATAAGTATATATTACATAGATACATACAGTACACTTATGTTAAGTGCTACACAATATAGAATTGTTACAATATAGAATACAGTCTAGAAAATCAACGGTTTAAATGTTCTACTGTCAAAACTATAAACATTCTGTAAATAAAGTAAAATAATTACATACAATACACTCATGTAAAGTGATACATACTATATAGAAAATATCAACTGCCTTTTTTTTCATCACAAAATATAACAGTATTACCACCCAGCTCTATGTATACTGATATTACTTACTATATAGCAAAATGTAAACTACAGTATCACCCAGCTCTAATCTGCTAAATGTGACTATTAGACATGAAGATATTAGGATATTATTATAAACATTAACACCATGAAAAAAATGTGTATTGTGAAAAGCAAATAAATTTGACTTTACAAATGACACTAGGCCTAACAGTAATTCAAAGAAAAATAATGCTCTTTATAATGTTTCATCAAAACGTAATAATTTGCGCATTGTAAATTCACCTCTTAACAAACTTAGTCACCAATGTCTTTTAATTTTTCAACCTGTTATTTGAGAGGGATTCCCATTAGATCAAATCAAGTCTCTCTCTCCCTCTCTGTTTCACTGATTACAAAAAAAAATTGGATTGTGAATTTTCTTTCAAACGGACTTTCATTCAAACGCAAATCATCTACTTTGTACACTCAACAGTAGTTGTCTGGACACTGTCCCACCTCTCTCCATTGTAAAATCCACCAATGACCACTGTGTTCCACAAGGGGTTCATCTTGCTGCGGCGGTTGTACATGACCCGCGTGAGCCAGGAGTGGATGGCTTTAGGGGTGTAGCTGTGTCCATCTCCAAGAAGCTCTTCATCAACCCTAAACAAACACAGATCAAGTTCTACCTATTAACGTACACTGATGTGAGGTCTCAAACCTGACAAAGTATTCAACCGAATCATAAACAAATGTGTGTGTACTTACACCATCTGCTCAATGACCTGCTTAAGGTACTGGTAGTCAGCATAGTCTCCCGAGGCTCCCAGGATGGTGCTGTTGTTGACCTTCATGAGTCGGGAGATGTTGCGGAACCGTGCCAGGGAGCCGTAAGAGCCGAGCATGTCAGCAGCAATGATCACACCTCCAGTGAACTTCACACCCAGCACTGATGTGCCCGTTACCATGGGTTTGCTGAGAAACATTAGACATTATAAATTAATAAAAGACTAATTGAATGTAAATATGCATTTAACACTACCGTTCAAAGGTCTGTAAGATTTTTCAAGTCTCTTATGCTCACCAAGGCTGCATGTACTTGATCAAAAATGCAGATTTCTATTTATTAATTGGCCGTATAGATTTTTATATTGTGTATTTTTATTTTAATTATTGTCTTTATTAGTCTCATGCATGTCCACAATTATGCCAAGACATATATATTGTACTTCCTCATATATATTGTACATAATAAGTCTATTAAAACACTGGATTTGATATTTGCCTATTCATTAGCATTATTGCTAACAAGCTAACTTATCACTGGACCATTACACTCGTACTTTTTCACTAGATGAAGAGTGGAAAAAGAAAGAGATATAAATTACATTCAGAGTAACGTAAACATCTAACTAATCGAATATATTTTAAAATATATATCCGAGACAATTTTCCGGGGTAAACAGCTACTTACCTCCATGATGATGCAGCAGAGAAAGGCAAATCGAAAGCACAAACCTACTGACTACTAAGCACAAAACTGACAAGTCGTGATGAACTTACAGTGTGTGTTTGATGGGTCCACATCCTGGAATCGCACTACTGCTGCTGTTACCCGGGAATGAATAAAACTGACCAGGTTTCGGTCCGTTCTCCCAGAAATTCAGCTTCAGTCCATTCGCCTCCATGTTCAAAATTGACGGAAATGACGCTACTGCTATGCGCTCCATGTAATACGCGCTAGGCATTGTGGGATATTGGGTTGTGTTTATTTCTGTGGTCATTTCTTTAGATGTAGAACGTGTTCTGCTGAGAAAGTGATGTGTTTGAAGTTTATACGTAAAGCTAAATATAATAATCCGAAATATTAATCAATAAAAAAAACGATCAAATAAATATTTAAGCTACATGAGCAAAAATAAGCAGAATATTAAAAATGAGTTCAGAATAGAAATAGAACTGTTTAATTATTTTATTTGTTAACCTAAAACCTGGAAGATCTATTTTATTATTAACTATTAATTTATTGAGTACTAAGTCAATGAGCTAACATTATGGTATATTACTACTCTACCACAAGAATTTGAGTTTACTGTTGTAGTCCTTATATATCGTAGATGTTATTGTACTCATAAATCCAAAGCCACTGCTCTAAAAACCCAAAGGAAATTAGATTTCTCTGTGAATTACACTTCTTGGTTGGCCTACAACTCGATGTGACTGAACAGCTCTATAGATTAAGCTTCAGTTCACTGGGCAGGCCTCATAAAAATACAATTAGGCCTACTTCTTAGTTAAAGAATAAGAGAATGTTCAAAGGAAAAAGTGTCTGCTAAATGGCAGGTAACAAATGACCCTCCTTCAACAGGTAAGAGGTAGATGATGATGCTCTAGTTGACAGAAATAATACATTACATTTTTTATTTCTTAGAACTAACAGTTAAATTAATACTGATTCTAAAGTCACATCAAAAGAGGCACATTTACATGGTCATGCTAACTTAAGGCCTTTCTGTTCATGGGGTGCCTGAAACCTTCCATGCCTCACACAGCATGTAAATAGTAAAATCCTGCTCAAAAAAACAAGCCCACCAGGACGCTAAATTCCATTCACATCAGAAAGTGAAGGCCATTTGTTTTAGCAGCTGAATAAACGCTGTAGCAAACCTTGGGAGTTATTGGCAAGACTAACAAATAAAAGTTAACTGGATACAGATGCTTTACATTTCATTTTGTTAATCAGCCACCTCATAATAGATAATGATGATAATTTTATACACATTGAGTCTAAAATGTTGACATTGCATGTGAATATGGACCCCTAAAGCAATTCCCCTTTTATTTAATAGATTAATTTAGATAATATTACAAATCTTTGGTTGTAGTTTTACTGTATCAGTATACATTAAAATAAAATGTTACCACAGTATTACCACAAAAAATATAAGAACAGGAAGTGTGTGATCCATAGTGTGCTGCTGTGGAAATAACAGATGTAGTCAGAAGGTTGCCTACCTCACAACTGATGAATGTTGCTTAACATGATTTCTACAACCCTCTTGGATCTTACATTTCTTTCACACGGTTGCATGAACATGTACAGAACAACACATTACGTTGCTACAATTTAAATGTGTTTGTTGATTTCTGTCCAGCTCTTCTGCCACCCTGTGTCATGGTGAATAGTTTGTGTTAAAGCCTATTAACAGGTTAGTAAGCAGTTGCTTTTAGTACTGCATTTTTATCACCACTCCTTACTGATATGTGACCCTGGACCAAAAAGTCATAGCACAGGTATATTTGTAGCAATAGCCAACAATACATTGTATGGGTCAAAAATATTAATTTTTCTTTTACACCATAAATCATTAGGATAAAAAGTAAAGATCATGTTGATGAAGATAGTTTGTACATTTTCTAGCCTACTGTAAATATATCAAAATTTAATTTTTGATTAGTAATATATTAGCCTACTAATTAGTCATTTTGTATTACTAATTTATAATGCAGAAAAGCTGGGATTCACTGAAGACATATGAATAATGTCTGTATGCAGCATGTCCATTATAGGATGCTCATTATTCATTTTTCTTTTGTTGTTCTGTTGCAGCAGTTTTTTCTGTTTTTATAATTTAAAGGTTGTAATTCAAAAGTAGGCCTATCTGGCGTTTGAAATGAAAAGCTGACTTCTTTCTGTCTGAAAGCACGCTTTTGATTCTCCAAGTCACCATATCTCATTTCTTGTTTTCGCCCGGAGGCTGTTTTTCCCGTGTAAGGTGGGTCGCGTGGGACTAATTTACAGAGAGCTTTGATCTTACAGTCTCATTAGTATTTAGACCAGCATTTCAGCAGCCGCGGGTTTAATGCAAAACTCCAAACTAGTCAGCCATTTCACTCCAGAGAATAGCGGAGAAACACTAAAGTTTGCTTTTTATTAACCTTTATATTCTTCATGATTGCTGGTCCAAAGATTGAACACAACGCAGCAGTTCTCGATCCATTCCAGACGATGTGGTTCTGCTCCAGCCTTTCTCGTTGTTTTGTTGCAAACCGTGCAGTCAAACCAGATCTGTCGCGATTCGTGGAAATATAGGCGCCTGAAAAGTGGACATCAACATTTTTTGGCTTTTAACTGTCTTTTTCTTTGTTTCTTGATCAGGATTTGTTTGAGCGTCTTTTTAAGCCACAAATATAATTTTAAGATGCTGCTGTAGACCAACAATGGCACGTGCTGTGTAAACATTTGTTATTGATCTCCGTGCGCTTTCTTCAGAATATAAAACACATGATGGATTGAAAAATTATTTCTGGCATATATTCAGAAATCTACATTAATTTTGATCGTCACTGTACACTTGCTCACTGTATTTCGATGGAGGTGTGAAGACTCTCGAGACTTGTTTTTCCAAGGTCGGAAATGAATTTCGATCAACTGCTGGCCACAATCGGTGGCTTTGGGAGATATCAGAAGCTTCTGTATGTGTGGATATGTCTACCGCAGATCTTTCTCGCATTCCACATGATGGCGAGCGTCTTCACAGGCGCCACGCCACCCCACCATTGTTGGGGTTCAGGGATGGAGAACGCGTCCCTTACTGTCGGCAACCTTTCAAATGTGAATCTGAGCATCTCTCTTCTGCCAGGACATGCGGACTCGTGCACGGCAGTTTCAGCAAAGAACCACAGTACACACTCAACTTGTGAGACAGGATGGGTGTACAGCCACGAGATCTTCCAGAGCACCACTGTCACCGAGGTAAACGCGGGTCTGCATTCTTCAGAATAATTAAATGTTAAATAAGTGGTAGTTTGCGATTTCACTTTTTCAACTTTAGTTAGTCTGTAATGTTGCTGTTTGAGCATAAAAAAGATCTGCAAAGTTACAAAGCTCAAAGTCTAAGTCAAAAAGGAGATATCTGGCGTTATCTTAAGCATACCCTCATTTGTTACAAGAACTACAACGAACGGCTCGTTTGGACTACAACACATATTTTTGCGGATTTGTGATATCACAAATATCGACGAATGGGACGAGACCTGGTTGAGCTGCACTAGAGAAGGCAACGAGTGTGTCGATGACACCTACGTTCTCCCGGCAGACGACTTCGAGGTTTACAATCTCCGGTCTTAATGCACGCCTGCCCATTGATTGGAGTCTCTGCTGCGTATCCTCTTTTCCCTTTGCACTGAACGCTTGCTCGCTGGTTTACGGGCCACTTGGACCCATCTTCCCCCGACTCGCACAGGCACCACCATTACCTCGCTACATCACACTTACAATGCCCCTTCTAAACCACTTGCACAACCACACTGGCCAGCTACCACTCACAGCCCACCTGCCTCAGCTAACCCAATCACAACACCACTGGCCCAATCTCCTCAACTCCATATGCCTCACCGCGCACCTAACCTCTTGTTGGGTTCCCAGCTAAGACCATCACAACACACACTGGCCCAGACTAACCAATTTCACAGCACACCCACTTGGCCTCAGCTAACCACCGTCACACCACACACCCTCGGCCCTCTACCTCCATCACCAGCAATACGGCCAAGCTACCATCACAACACACCTGTCCCCGCTACAACCATCACAGCAACCGGCCACTTCCATCACAGCCACACTGCCCAGCAAACATCACAGCACATTCTTGTGTATTTCAGCTCCATGTGGCTGGTGCCGTGTTCATTTGATACCGAACTACCTTGAGTGTGCCGTCTTCACTGGCCAGACTGGGGAAGGGTGTGGTAAGGATAACGAATATGTGAAAACTATGGTGTTTTCTTCGAAACCCTATTTGTCATGTAGAGCCATGGTCTAGTACCCCCCAAACAAATCAAGACTTTGTAACAGAGCTACCACTTATAGACCCTGTAGTAAATAAAAATTTTTATTTCTTAAATGGTACAACAAAATTGGATGAAACTAACAGATGCCCTAAAACCACACTACTACGGTAGTTTAAGTAGGTCATCTAGTATAATATCCCATAACATTGTGAATCGATATGTATACACAATCTACATATAGACGGTCTCATGCACAACCGTAAAAAGGTGGGGATCACGAGATGTTCTCTAGATTTTTTCCCTAAGAAATTAATTACTTTAATTGAGCAGGATGCATAATTAGACAATTGAGCAACATGTGCAGTAAATACACACAATCACACACACACCCACACACACACCAACACAAACATAGGTACAAAGGGAAAACTATATTTCCAATAAATGCTCTTCTTTTGATTTCTTCAAAGACTCCTACATAAAAAGGTATGACGGTTTACCCACTCAAATTTTAGGCGCACCATTTTCATCATGATAATAACGAACTGTTTCTTGACGCCCAATCCGCATATTAAGATCTGATCTGAGTCGTGTGCCTGCTGAGAAATTTAGCTTTGGCCGTCTCTGGGGGGCAATACCAGTGGAAAACTAAATTAATAGAATACCAATGCAGGTATGTGAAATTGTAAATATTTCACTAATTTGCTGATTTTTATGCTACATTTTTGACCTTACAAATCATATGCATCCTTGGTGAGCATAATAACTGGTGAGGGGTGAGGGACTTTAATAAATCCTATAAACGTTTGTATGGTAATATATAAATATAAGATTTGCAAGGAAGAAAAAAGTGCAAAATAAAAAAAATAATATGCCAGTAATTACTTTTGTCGACTAATACTAGGGTTTTGTGTATGTATTTGTGCAGTGGGATCTGGTGTGTGACAAGGCAGGTCTAAACAGTCTGGGCTCCTCTATCTATATGCTGGGATTGCTTGTAGGAGCTGTTGTGTTTGGAGCTATGGCAGACAAGTATGTGCACACAATCTCACATACATTTGCATCCTCACACTTCACATGTGTGCTTTGTCCACCCTAAACAACCTGAAGGAATCTAGTGGTCATACCCTGCTCATTGATCTCACTTTCTTTGTCCTGCTTCCCATTCAAGTCTTATGCATTAAATGCCCATACATACATTTTTAATGTCAAATGCACATTGCCTAGAGCTATTTATGCATTCACAGAAAGTAAATACACTTCACTGTTTCCAATTTAGTGGTCTGTATACTTTGTATGTACTATATCAATGGTTTTCAACCAGGGGTTAGGGCCCACTAGGGGGCCTCGGCAAAGTTCCAGGGGGGCCCCAATATGTCTTAAAATCATGTAAATGTAGCTATATTAACATACTTTTAAATGCTATTAGCATTAAAATGCTAAAATAACACTAAAAATAAAAATGTACAATATTAAACTGCCATCATATTTTTGAGATTGTATTACAACGCAAGTACCAGAGTTACTTGTCAGCAGGGTTTTTGAATAAAAATTCAGCTGAATCCACTTCATATATAATTTTAAGCCTTTATTGTATGATTCTAATTTTTTTTAAACTGTCCATTCCCCAGCATTTCTCATCAAGTCTTTCTCATTCTTTCTTTCTCTCTGTAAGGTATGGGAGGAGGTTTGCCATGCTCTTGTCTTTAGCCCTTCAGCCAGTGTTTGGTGTGGCTGCTGCCTTCGCTCCAAACTTCCCTGTTTATGTCACCCTGCGCTTCATCATAGGAATGACAGTGTCGGGCGTGATAATCAATGCGTTTGTTCTAGGTGAGACTTGGAGTACTAAAGTAACTCTCTAGTCACTAAAGGGATAGTTCACTCAAAAATACAAATCACTGACTCTTGAAACCACTGGAAGTCACTGGAACTTGAAACCATCCCTTTAATATCAGGAAGACATCAACTTAATTAACATAATCTATTTTTATTAGTTATCACTGATCATGCATGTTTCTTGACATAATTATAGACATTTACTAATAATAGAATGAGTTGAACATTAACTGGCATAATTGAGAATCTGTGCTTTTACTAAAGGTTACATCTGACCCCTCTCCTGTTTAAGTGTTATTGTTCCCTTGAGCAAGACACTTAACCTCAGGTTAAAGGTGAAATAAAAAAAAAGTTAGCCATGCTGGATAAAAAATCATCTAAATGATATTTTAAGTAAAACTTGCATAGTGAACCTCTGCTCATCTGCATACTTAATGTCTTACCTTTCAGAAACATAAAAAAAAAGGTTCTAACAGTGTGACTTTCCGAAAACCCCAAATATTCCTCTCAATTGATATAGGAATGTGATATTATATCCCAATGCCTTTACTAGACAAGTCAAGACAAGTTCAGACATGCCCTGACTTGTAGCAGATGGGCTATACCATAGGAGGGTCTGATTGACCTCAGTATCATCCTCATTATTATGCTGTGGAGTGTTTTTTCCTGATTAATTGCAAAACCTCAAATACCAACATGCATACAAAACATTCTTAAAAATCCATGAACTCTATTCTATAGAAACTATTCTCTAACTCATTTCTACCTGTACTCAAACCAAACCCTTCAAGTGCCCCCAATCAGTGCCATTGACATATTTATATGCCAACAGTAACAAACACACTTTTCTTCTTTACCACAGACCTAAATACCCTAGGCTGACCCCTTAAACCCCAAACCTAACCACCCCCTGAACACTTAACCTCCCCTCACCCCTCCTGCACAGGCACAGAGTGGACCTGCACACAGAGACGGATACTGGCTGGCATCTTCACCGACTACTTCTTTGGTTTTGGTTACACGCTGCTGGCAGGTGTGGCTTATCTCATCAGAGACTGGAGAAAGCTGCAGCTGGCAATCTCTGCACCAGGATTTCTCTTCATATTCTATATATGGTGAGACAGCACACAAGTGTATATTGAGTTAACACATACATTTCGAGAAGTGGAGTTTTTGTGGTCGATAAGAGTTTTGACTGTTTTGAAGGATGTCTCTTATGCTTCAATGCTGCATACATTTGATCAAAAATTCAGTAAAAGTACAAATAATATTGTGAAATATTTTTCTATGAGATAAACATTTTAAAATCTGTTATATATAAATGTACATTTATTATTATTATTTATTAATAATTACTATAAAAAGCACTGACGGTATAATTTTCAGTGTGTCTTACCCTGCACAATCAGGCCTTGCAAAAGAGTACATAAAAAGCAGTACTCAATTCTCTTTTTCATTCACTCTTGCTATTTGACTTCCTCCCTTCCTCTGCCTTTATCAGTCTGACAGCATAAATCTCCTTTCATCCTCCTCTCCTCCTTTTTCTCAGGGTTCTTCCACATTCAGCCCGTTGGCTTTTGGTGAAAAACCGAAATGAGGAGGCGATTGATCTTCTGCGTAAGGCAGCTACGGTCAATGGTCGCACCTTACCTCCCACTGTTCAGGTATCAAAAATGTGGACCCTTTCACTCTCTGCTCTCTTTTCGGCTTTTTTCTTGCCTCTGGCACAATCTTCAAATCCCATAAACTCTCTAATAGCTCTGTTAGCATCAACATGACAATGCCATCCTCCACCCTGGGCAACCAAGAGGGTTTTGTTTTTAGTCTTTAAGAAGTGATAGTCTGAAGCTTCACTTCACATCACCAGGGCAACAAGTAGATGACTTTCACATCATCAGGTCAATGACTGCATTTAGCAAGGTTTTTCTTATTGTTATGAATGTATATGTGTTTGGGTAACTTGAACTGGAAAACAGGATGCATTTATTTGATCAAAAAATACATAAAAACAGTATTATTGTGAAATATTACAATTTAAAAAAACAGTTTTCTTTTTAAATATATTTTAAATGGCAAAGCTGATTGTTCAGCATACCGCAGGCTTCAGTGTCACACAATCCTTCAGAAATCATTCAAAAACAGGATGTTTCATAACATTTGTTACAAAGTATTAAAGTGTCATTTTTGCTATCACAGGTGGAGCGATATGAGGGCCCACAAGGACGGAGTCAATATACAGCTGTTGACCTGCTCCGAACTCCCCAGATGAGGAAGAGAGCTCTCATACTCTTCTACATCTGGTGAGATTACAATGAGTAGCTACAGTGGGTACGGAAGTATTCAGACCCCCTTAAATTTTTCACTCTTTTTTATATTGCAGCCGTTTGCTAAAATCATTCAAGTAAATTTTTTTCCTCATTAATGTACACACACAGCACCCCATATTGACAGAAAAAACAGAATTTTGACATTTTTGCAGATTTATTAAAAAAGAAAAACTGAAATATCACATGGTCCTAAGTATTCAGACCCTTTGCTGTGACACTCATATATTTAACTCAGGTGCTGTCCATTTCTTCTGATCATCCTTGAGATGGTTCTACACCTTCATTTGAGTCCAGCTGTGTTTGATTATACTGATTGACTTGATTAGGAAAGCCACACACCTTTCTATATAAGACCTTACAGCTCACAGTGCATGTCGGAGCAAATGAGAATCATGAGGTCAAAGGAACTGCCCGAAGAGCTCAGAAACAGAATTGTGGCAAAGCACAGATCTGGCCAATGTTACAAAAAAAATTCTGCTGCACTTAAAATTCCTAAGAGCACAGTGGCCTCCATAAACCTTAAATGGAAGACGTTTGGGACGACCACAACCCTTCCTAATGCTGGCCGTCCGGCCAAACTGAGCTATCGTGGGGGGTTGAGCCTTGGTGAGAGAGGTAAAGAAGTACCCAAAGATCACTGTGGCTGAGCTTTAGAGATGCAGTCGGGAGATGGGAGAAGTTGTAGAAAGTCAACCGTCACTGCAGCCCTCCACCAGTCGGGGCTTTATTGCAGAGTGGCCCGACGGAAGCCTCTCCTTAGTGCAAGACACATGAAAAACACCTGAAGGACTCCAAGATGGGGAGAAATAAGATGCTCTGGTCGGATGAGACCAAGATAGAAATTTTTGGCCTTAATTCTAAGCGGTATGTGTAGAGAAAACCAGTCACTGCTCATCTCCTGTCCAATACAGTCCCAACAGTGAGCATGGTGGTGGCAGCATCATGCTGTGGGGGTGTTTTTCAGCTGCATGGACAGGACGACTGGTTGCAATCGAGGGGAAAGATGAATGCGGCCAAGTACATGGATATCCTGGACGAAAACCTTCTCCAGAGTGCTCAGGACCTCATACTGGGCCGAAGGTTTACCTTCCAACAAGCCAATTACCCTAAGCACACAGCTAAAAAAAACGAAGGAGTGGCTTCACAACAACTCCTTGACTGTTCTTGAATGGCCCAGCCAGAGCCCTGACTTAAACCAATTGAGCATCTCTGGAGAGACCTAAAAATGGCTGTCCACCAACTTTTACCATCCAACCTGACAGAACTTGAGAGGATCTGCAAGGAGGAATGGCAGTGGATCCCCAAATCCAGGTGTGAAAAACTTGTTGCATCTTTCCCAAAAAGACTCATGGCTGTATTAGATCAAAAGGGTGCTTCTACTAAATACTGAGCAAAGGGCCTGAATATTTAGGACCATGTGATATTTCATTTTTTCATTTTTTCTTTTTTAATAAATCTGAAAAATGTCAACAGTTCTGTGTTTTTTCTGTCAATATGGGGTGCTGTGTGTACATTAATGAGGAAAAAAAATTCACTTAAATGATTTTAGCAAATGGCTGCAATATAATAAAGAGTGAAAAATTTAGGGGGTCTGAATACTTTCCGTACCCACTGTATATAGATATGTATATTTATGTTTCCTCAACTTCAGACAATTTTATATATGACTTTTATTTGAAAAAAGCCAAAAAAAGTGAAAACAGTTTATATTTGTATTCAAACTAAGAGATTTAAACTTTGTGCTTTTTGTTATATGAAAGTCACATTTGATTATGCCTTTATCTTTTATTCTTGCTACATTTCAAATGGCTATTATGTTAATGTTTTACCATGGTCCCATAACATGAAAATCCATCTTAACACTAATATTAATCAAAGTAAATATCACCCCATAAACAGAATGTTTTTGTTGTGTGTCATTTCCAATCAAGCTGTAATTTTATTAAATTCTGCAAAAATGTACAAAAATTGTATATGTTTAAGCTACATGAAATGCTAGTTATGAAATTTGCTTTAGCAAGACAGAGAAACCAGCCATTTTATAAAAAAAAAATAAAGCTATAAAATGTTATGAAAACGCAATAACTTGAGGAAATGACACGGGGGGGGGGGGGGGGAGGGGGTGGGAATTCATGATTTTCGTTTAAAAAATAACCCAAATATGACCGATGTCTCCAGTCAGCGAGTGAAAAGTGTTTGTATTCTAAAAATCCACAGGGTTCCAAATGCTCCTATAGTTGAAGAAGCACCCACAAACTCGATTGTGTGCATTAGGGAAGGTTACTTTGGAAATGTAATAGGTTACAGATTACAAGTTACCCTATATAAAATGTAACAAGTAGTGTAACTATTTCAATTACTTTAATAAAATAATGTAAGTGATTACATTTGAGTACTTTCTAAATTCTAATGTTTTCAACTTGTAACTATTTCTAAACACGTAAACCAGGCAGGGTTAACCTTACAGTAGTGCTCAACACTGATTACTGTCACTTTCGAAATCCTTCATCACTTGATTTAAGATTATAACAATTTAATTTTTTAAAGTTAATACAGATTTAAAACCATAACAAGAAATTGTTTTGTATGCAATTAGCTACTATTAGTAGCTAAATAGTTTAGCTATGATATTGTTTTTGAAATCAAATCTTTGCATAGTTATGACAGGAAACACTGGCATCTAATAATGGCTTGGAAAAAACAGTTAATCTTAAATAATAAAGCATATACATAAACCCAAATAGGAAATAAAGCAGTTATCGAATAAGCATGTGTCTTATTCTGTGCACTAAACTCCTGAAACATTGGTGTCTCACATTTTAGAGCAGTCAATGCAATTTATGAATGAAATCAATTAAATCTGTATGTGGGTGTGTGAAAAAAAAAATTAAGATGTAACCACCCCTCTGTAATCGTTAACATTTTCATAAGTAACTAATTTAATTACACCTTTTTTCTTATTGACTGTAACTGATTACAGTTACATTTATTTTGTAATTAAATGACATAATTTAGCCACATGTAACTATAGTTACTCCCCAACACTAAGGGTTTGTAGTCATGCCCTTCACACACACATAAAGGTGTCCCTTAATTGACTTAACGTATCTGTGTTTCTCCAGGTTTGTTAATGTGTTGGTGTATTATGGTCTGTCTCTGGGTGTGTCAGACTTCGGGGCAGACCTTTACCTCACTCAGTTCATGTTTGGATTGGTGGAAATTCCTGCAAGGTCGCTGGTGTTGGTCCTCCTGCCCTACAGTCGACGAATCCCACTGAGTGTGTTCCTTGCTGTGGGAGGCGGTGCATGTCTGTTGACTCTCACTGTTCCAGCAGGTGACCAGTCAAACATGGCTAGAGGCACTTTTCTAGAATTTATTAGTCTTTTTAATTTATTTTCTTATCAAACATTCTTTTCTTAGACAGTGCTCATATTCGGACTGCTTTGGCCATGGTGGGGAAATTTGGAATTACAGCATCTTTTGCCATCATCTATATTTATTCTGCAGAACTATTCCCGACTGTTCTCAGGTACTCGCACACAAAACCTTCTCAAAAGCCACGATCTATTAGCAAGTTCATGAAAATCAGGTGGGCGTGAAGAGCTTGCATGCTTGATTTAAGCATATAGTTAAACGTATGGAAATAATATCTGATTTGGCTTTTTTGCTTACAGGCAAACAGGTATTGGTGTTTCTTCTATGTTTGCACGGATGGGTGGAGTTTTAGCGCCACTAATACACCTGCTTGGACGCCACGCACCTGTTGTGCCCATGGCGATATTTGGCTTCACCCCTCTGCTTGCTGCAGTGCTTGCTCTAGTATTGCCCGAGACTGCCAGTCAACCACTACCAGACAGCATTCATGATACAGAGAGGTAAATAATAACCACATACAATAAAAGGGATAGTTTACTGCAAAATTAAAACCCTGTTACCCTGAAAACACATCTCAAATAGTTTATCCTTCTCTCTCCTCCTTTAGGTCAGCTCTGAAATATGACGGACAAATTCCTATACATACAAGCCAATTGCCAAGCAACACAGAAGGACAGGAACTACAGTGTTTAGCAGATGAGTCCAGTTAGATGTATATGATAACACACAAACTCTCATTCTAGTGTGTTTACATTATTAGTCTTGCTGATGATCGGTGAAACTTGGAAATGGTTCTGGTTTTGATACAAAAATGCCTCTTTTGTGACTTTGACAGATATTTGAACATTTCTTACATTTTTTGAAATGGCTGTAGGTTGTGTATTTGATTGATTTACATCAGGATTAGCAGTTTTGATAAAACTTAAGTGTAAAGTTAAAAAAATGGATGACCGGGTCTGAAAGCAATGCAATTTGTGCCTCAAATGTTTATCAGACCTCTAAATGCAAAACAAAGAGAGATGCTCTAAACAAATATAAGGGAACATTTGTGAATTATTAAGCCGAACTAAATTCATTCAGTTTACTTTTAACAGATATTTACATTTAAAATTTGTTTTTTTTTCTTCTGGCAAATGGACCAAAAATATTCATGACTGGTCCTGTACTACGCAGATTTTTGTCCAGTCAAATGCTCTCTAGAATGAGAATGTACCTCCCACTAACACCAACTGCCACTCACCAAATGGCAAATTTGTGAGTGTTTGGTCTAGTGGAGAGTGAACCAGTGCCTTCTTTGTAAAGTAGTTCTTGACATATGTAGAGTGAGAGTAATATTTATGTTGCAAACTTTGCTTGAGCCAATGATACATACACTACTGCAGAAGGTCATGAGATTTCTGTGATGATCCACGGTCACAAATTCACAGACTTCAATCTCAGCCGCACACTGCCAAATGACACAATCTAGTTTTTACCTTTATATCCTGACATTAACTATGTACTTTTACTGCATGCAATTGTTTGATAGAAATTAACTCTATTTTATTATAATGTGATTTGTCTAATGTTCTAAATGTTGATGGGGTGCAGATCTTAAAGGGATATACACCTATAATTATTTACTCACCATCCATGCCATTTTAAACCCTTATTCTGTGTCCTGCAGAATACCATAAAAGCATTGTACTGTATTTCAAGTCTTCTGAATCCATGTGTAAAATTTTGAATGAGTAACAGACTAAAATGTTAAGTCATTATTCACATAAAAGCCTGAAAAAAGCTGTGACCAGGTCACTGAGTCAGTTGCTTGCACCAGAGAACTAGATCAGTGAACAAATTGCTCTTATTAGGTGGTTCAGGCTGAAGAATTCATTCCTGAATCTGAGTTTCACTAACCGACCAAACTACTAATGACTAACTGACCAAAATTCTTCGAAATATCTGATTTAAAGTTTGGAACAACAAGAGGGTGAGTAAATAACGATTGAATTTTCATATTTGGATTAACTATACTTTTAACCAAAACATTTGTATGTATTACTGCATGATTATCATGATCTAAATGTTTTTACTCTGTCATAAGACCTTAATTTGTAACTGTCTGTTACATCTGTGACTGTGATGTCTTTTAACCTGATGAAATGTAAAAACATTTTTTTCCCCAGAAGAGGGCACCATTAGTGGAACTACCATTAAGAAAACTGGATGGTTACCACAGTCCTCAGTCTTAAAATGTTGAGGACATAAGAATGAATCAATTGGGGTCTAATTAAACTTATATAGGCCTGCTAGTTACTGACCATTGCCTGTGAACAAGTATGAGTGTGTGTGTTACTTTTGCTGCATGATGGCATGCAAGTCTTAATGTGATTTTACAATGAACAAGCATTTTGTTATTAAGACTTTCCATTTATTGACATTCCAACTGATGCACAATAAAACTGTGATTAATTGTCCATCATCTGCAATAAAATAGTCAAAAACAATTCTTGTATGACTTTTCTGAAGGATGGAAGTATATTAGGCTAATGTCACGTAAGTAGCATCAGTGGCCACACCACAGTTGTTGTCTTTCATGGACATCAGTATATAACCATCATTGCCCCAGTAAGTGGACCAGGAGTTCTTCACTAGCCAATAGGGCTCATTATCCATTATCCCATAACCAACTGCTAGCACAGCATGATCCAAGTCATCGGTCCCGTTTTCTGTGGATATAGAAACATAAAACATGAATTGCTGGTTTCTACAGAAAAGAGTACTGAATACTTGATTTTAGGCAATCTGTAAGACATTGCTGTACTCAATAAAATAATATGAATGTACTTGTATGAACTTGACATATTAAACATTAACCGTGCATCAAATTTTCCTAATAAAAACCAATCTAATTCTAAATAGAAAATAAAATTTATATACAGTGTATTTATACACACACACACACACACGCCAAAAGGTTTTGCATATAAAAAAGGCTGCAAAATGTTATTTCAGATTTTTATATAATAAAATACAATTAAATACATACAATTACCTATTACCTACCTAAATTACCTATTTATTGCGGTTAATTGTTCATTATGCATGTAAATATGTATAGTTAATATATACATATTTACCAAAATGTTTCCATCTGAAAAATGTTAAAAGTTTTGCAGATGGAATCCTTTTTTGAGAAATACTATGTATATATGTTATATTACTTATTTTATTTTGTTAGATATATTTGATGATCAGGCAAATTACACAAAGCAAATAATATGTTAAATATTGTGAAGACTCACTGCATGCTGGTTCGTAATACACTCCATTGCTGTAGAAGGCGAAGGAACGATGAGCAGCATCAATGCTGACTGCTGCAGGGCCGAATTTAAAGATAGCAGCCTTCAGTGCCACAGTATCACCACTGGTCACATTAGTATAACCGCTCAACTTTGCCACCATGGAGGACTTATTGTAGTGACACAAACCATTCTGAAACACACACAGTGATCTGTTTAGTGATGCTCTTTTAACCACCAAAATCTGATGGATCAAAAAAGCAGTTTCTACTTTCTAGAAAGCAAATTATAATCCGTGGACCTTTTCATGCAATCAGAAAATAGTGTTTCTGATTATAGATGTCAATTCCTGTACAGTTTCGCAGGGACCTAAACAACTTCTTAATTCAATCAGAAATGTTTGGGTTAGGTAGAGATGTGTGGTGTATGTACACGCACCATGCCCATATATCCTCCATAGCTCTCGGCGGTAGAAATGCCACCATGTTTCATCATCCACTCAAAAGCTCTCCATTCCTCTCCTCCATCACAACCATTGTTCCCAAATCCCCATGTACAGTCGACCAGCATCTGCTGGGACAATGATGTCAGCTGTCCCGTCTAAAAGAGAAAGACCAGGACTAGTTCAATTCTGTGTCAGTGAAGTAAAACACTTTATTCAGTTGGACATTACAAAGATCAGCTCATAAAACAACAGATTATCATCATGTAAGAATAAAAAAATCATTAAATTTAATGACAGCATCTTTTCTTTTCTTTCATGAAACATCAGCAGGTAATCTGTTTCTCTCTCTCTCTCTCTCTCACGCACACACACACTCTCCCTCTCTCAGATTCAAGTAGCTTTATTGGCATGGTAAAAAAGTATCTTTATATTGCCAAAGCATAGAAACATTTAAATAGACATTTAACACAAATATACATAAGAATAGCAGTATATATCATATATATCTGTATACAGTAAAATGAAAGTACTGATAAAGAGACAGGAGACGGACTCTCTCTCGCTCGCACACACACACACACGATGCGCAAAACTCCGCATTTAATCAGTCAATAGCAAATACTTAAACTAATAAAAAACAGTAGCTGATTCAGAAGCGCCAGATTGTCATAGCAAAGTCAGAATTACCTCTCCTAGGTTCACGAAACGGTCGTCCATAAAATGCATTGCTGTTCTGTTGTAAGTAATCTTAAAGATTCCTAAATGCATCTACTTTCGGAAGGCCAAATAAAGTGCTTTTGCTTTCACCTAGAAACACACAGCGTCTCTCTGACAACTAACTGCGGTTACTGAAACCACGCCTTCTTTCTTTGCATGAACATTTGGGCAGTATTATGCTAATATTTCCACATAGTGAGGTAGATATGTGGGGGCGTGTTAGAACGAGCCGTTTTAGGGGGGCGTGGCAGAGTCTTAACTTTGATAAAGAATATCTCTTTGGTTTTGAGACTTTAGTCTTTGCAACTTCAGGGATCTTATCTATGCACAATCAGCTTGTAACACTCCAAAGAGAAAGGAAAACTTGAAATCGCATCATATGACCCCTTTAAGCTCTTACAAATAAAGGGCATGGTGGTTGCCAAGCTTTTTAATGTAGATTTACCTTCAGGAAAAGTGCTCCCTCTAGTGTTCCAGTGCTGGCAAAGCTCCAGCAGGATCCACACACAGCCTGGTCTTTCACTGGTGTCACAGCCCCTGAAAATACATAATATGTTTAAGCCTTTTCACACTGCGCTTAACCCCGGGTTATCGTCGTTCTGAACAACACTTTTAACCCCAGGTTAAAGAACGTTTCACACCTGTTTAATTTTGACAGTGTGTTAGCACCGCTTTTTAACGGGGTTATGAAACCCTGCTCCGGGAGGCAGGGTTAGCACCGCATTGCCGGAGGTGTTTGCTTGCTGCTGCTGGACGCTTAGCAACAGACAGCCAATCAGAAATTGAGCAGCGAGGCTCATGGCACGTCGGTAACAGGAAACACACTTGCATGCATCTGACTTCACATACAACCCAACAAATTCAAAGAAGATATACACACCATACAGCCTCCAGTCTATTGAATCAGGGGTGGCTATAGAGCGGACTTCAGAGGGAAAAGGCTGAGCCTTTCTGTGAACATGAGTCCTTTTAAGTCCTCTCATCATGGCCAGCTCTTCCTGTGACCGATCAGCCAGGTGATTGACAGAGAGGGAAAAAGAAAGACCGGCTCTATTCATAGAGTCCACATACCTGAGGAAAAATGTATGTAAAAAGAATGTCTTCAGACAAGTTCACAGACTGCTTCCTGTTTTTCATTATATAATTTTGTATAGATTATTATGGCTCCATATTCTCATTTATTTCTAGGTAGTTAACATGTCCATGTAATGTAACCAAGAGAGAAAAAAAAGCTTTTTCAAATTTTAAAGGGGTGGTTGATTGTGATTCACTTTTGTAACATTAGTTAGTGTGTAATGTTGCTGTTTGAGCATAAACAATATCTGCACCGTTACGATGCTGAAAGTTCAATGCAAACGGAGATATTGTCTATTAAAATTATGGCAGTTTAATAGTTATGGCTAGTAGGGACTACAATCATAGATATGTATAGATGCCCTATTCGACCGCTCCAGATACATTGACGCGTCCGCCATCTCTGAACTGTCAACTTGACGTCATTCACCATAATAATCAATGAATATTCAAAGATATACAAGCGTATAACTTGCTGTTGTAGACACACTGTTAATGCGCTCAAAGGTTCGCAGAACGTTCCAAAAATATATTGCGGCCCATAGAAACAGTCACTAATGAGGCATCTACATATATATATATGACTACAAAAGAGCTACTTCCCAGGTTTGTGACATCACAAACCTTGAAATTCACATAAATCCTCCCCTGGGAACATGCAACAAAGGCCATGTTGCACTGTTTTAGAGAAGAGTAAGAGTTGTTGCCATACCGTCAAAACATCTATTCATACATGAATCGCGATTCTGTCTTCTAAAGATTCTAACGGAATCACAAGTTTCAAAATCAATGTTCTAAAGCAGCATTCTTAATACTGTTCCTCGCGTCCCCTGCTCTGCACACGCTCTGCATTTCTCTCTCTCCTGATTCAGATCATCAGCTCAAGCAATGAACTGTGTTCCAATTATACACTTGGGCGTTTACACCCGGCACTTAGCTATCCGATAGTGAAAAGACAAGGTGTAAATGCCCCTGCGAAATGCTTTCGAGACACATTTAAATCTAATCGCTCAAACCACTTCAGGAGGTGGTCTGGGCCACATTCCAGACGAAACTGGACAAGTGTAAATGTATCTGGTTGTTGAAACCACATATGTACATTTTACTCCTCCCAAAATTTTTAAATAATAAACGTGTGAGAGTGTTTTATGGGCTATATGGCATGTTATAGTCAGATATGACAGCGTTAATGCAACAAGCATCGTCGCGGATGAGTAGCCGAGTATCTCTTCAGCAAGCCGACGCGCAAAATGGCAACACACAATCATCTCAGGTAAAAAGTAGTAAGACTACCTATCTTTGTATTTGATCTTGAAATGAGCTGATAATAAATAAAATAGCATACAATGCAGCACATATCTGTTGCTTTTGTTGACGTGAACTCCGTTAAATTTGCATTATTAGGGGGGGAATTGAAGACCGGATTTAGATCATTTTGCGAAAGAAATTTAGTGGCCACAGGTATGTATTCATTCATGTATCTGCGGTATTAAAGCTTTAATCAGGATAAAACTGTATGTTAAAAGCTAACATAAGTAGTAGCATTTATAAATAACAACGCATCTAAAAGTATGAGACAACAAAAAAAAAAAACATAGGCCTACCATTAAAATCCATGCTTGCACAGGTTCTGCGCGATCCTCTTCACTAAGATTCTCTGGGTCTCAATCGGGCTCAAATTGATAAGCAATATTGACAACGTCATTGTTTACAATACAACCTGAGCACATTCTGAGGTGAGGGGCGTGATTTCTGAATGCGCGCTAGGCAGTGTAGCAAATCACAACACACTGGGTCAGCTAACCAATCTGAGCCCATTGTGTCATTCTGAGGGAGGGGTTTCATAAAACCAGGAAATCATCAGTGCGTTCAGAGGAGAAGGGACAGAGCAGTGTGGAATAAAGGTAAATTATTGTGAAAAATAATGGTGTTTTTTTAAGAAGCATTAACACATGTTAGACTGCACCCCATAAACACAATCAAGCCTAGAAAAAAGACAGTCAACCACCCCTTTAAAAAAAATCTCAAATCTAGTAATGTTTATAGGGGGTTTTCCTCACCGAATATTATGTACAAAGTTGTGCTCACGCTCCTCATGCTCCTTTTCATTTTCATATTGACGCTCATACTTCTCCTTAAAGTGGCCAAACAGACGGTGGGCGTGACCAACAGGGGAGGTGTGGACAAGGTCTTGGATGGGGTTGGCCAATAAATTATGCTCCAGACCAGGACCAGGAAAGTCACCACATGTCAATCCTAAACACAAAAGTGAGCTTTTGATTAGATGGTTTGTAAGTGACAGAAAAATGTCATATCACTGAATGTGTTATTTATTGTATTTACCTCCAGGTAGTTTGAAAATGTCTGAATCAATTTGAGGGCTGAAGTCACTGTAGTCGATAAGGTATTTATCATAGTGAGACCCCAAAAGGGTGTTGAAGCCCATCATCTCATAGTGGTGTGGGGTGGCTGGGGAATCATTTCCCTCTGGACGTGTGACCCACAGACGATACGTGTTCTTCTTATGGCCAACCTGAGTGACGTTTTTCCAGACCTCACACAGATTGCCTGCGTAATACTCCATCTTTTCAAACTGCAAAACAAACAATTTCATAAACACTTCAGCCTTGTTCCTTTGGTTTGCGCCACAGAAGATAGTAAGTCATACAGGTAGTACATACTTCAAAGCCCTGCAGATCAGGCAGTGCTGACTGTGGAAGTATTGGATCCTTCTTGGTACCATTAAGCTGGAAACACTTCATAGTATTGAATTCAGTCTCAGTGGTGACTGGTGTAATCTTGTAAGTGGCACCATAATCCAAGTCATTTCCAATAAAAAAAGTGCACACTGTACCTATAGACAGCAGCAATTAGGAAAACAACATAATATAGAATACCAACAGCTTGTCTATAAACATGTTTAAATACTGTCCCGATTTTATTTTATTATCTGATGATAACTGACCATGATAATAGTCGATTCGACTTCTGTTCCCCTTGAGGTCGTACCAAGCTTCAAATGGTTCCTTTATCTCAGCATAAGGCAAAGAAAGCAGACCTACATAAAAGAGGATTTGTAACTTTAACAAGAAGTGTACTGTACTGAGATGTACTGTGTAGGCATTTAAAAATTTACCTTCAACATGATACATCTTTCCAAAATCAGGAACAGTTCTGCCACCAACTGGTGTGGCATCTGGGGAAGAAAACAATTCTCTAAACAACACAAAACATAATATATACACTACGAATGCAAAGCGTAACATACTGAGCCTAAAAATACTATCGCATTCATCCAAAACACTTTGTGTTAAAAACATCATCACAGGAAACGTCTCAGCCGCTAAATCACAAGATCAACTATCATACGCTTTTGTGTTTTCTTCCTGTTGGGTGTTGTTTTCTCTTTTACACAGACAGAGCTTTACCTGCAGCACACACCAGCAGCACGACCCCAGCTAGAAGAAGCCACATAGTGTAATCTAAAGAAACCAGACAGACATCCACTGGAGATGAATACGCTTTCTCCGTCTGGAAAAAAAGTCCTGAAACAAAACAAGAAAATCACGCTAAGGTTTAACGTAGCCTAAATGTGTTTACGCCAAAGACGACTCGCTCACGATAACAGAAAGGTCCAAAAAAACCACGGCAAGGAGGGACTAGATTCAAGTCATATGACAAGAGGGTCTTGCTGTCACATGATTAGTCAGCTGTTTGCTGTGACCAAATTCCTCTATGGCAGGTAAAATTGCTGACTTCATTTCTAACTAGATGTTCACAAATAGTATATATCTTAAACATGTTTCTGGCTAAACGAATCATTTGAAATCAGAATTAAGCGCCAAAACGAGAAGAAATAATCTATTACAAAGTGAAACGTAGTGGTGATATGCGAGATGGGAAGTAACATTGCTGAAATGCTTGAAACATGAGATGAGCTACCGAGAGTGAAAAAAAATATAGACATAAAAGCTCAGGCTTCGTGATTAAACTATCACTAAATTATCACAGATCAAGCACAGACTTTATTATGTAGATGTTAATTAAGTGCAGTTGAAAAACTAAGGGTTTATTCACCATTTCCTGTGGATGTCTGTCTGGTTTCTTTAGATGAACGTTACATGCTGCAGTGCTGTCTCAGTAAAAGAAGCAACGTGTATATTTGATCCCATGATATAATAGATGAGACACAATTTCTGTTGTGTTTTTAACACTGACCGCAACTATGCAATAGTATACATTTGATTTCTTTGTTATAGAAAAATGAATAATGATTTATTCTCAGAATAATGATTTATTCTCTGTGATTTCATTCTCAGATGCCACACCAGCTGGTGCAGAACAGTTCCTGATTTTGGAAAGATGTATCACTTCAAAGGTACATTTCTGCCTACACTGTAGGCTACATCTCAGTAGACTTCATTTTCAGTATGTTACATGTCCAGGCGCGGCGCGGCTCGTCGTCAGAGACCCACCAAAATAATAAGGCTTGTTCGACTTCATGCGGCGCCACAAAGATCGGCTGCCGCCTGACAAAAGCAATGCATTCTGGGTAGAACATTTGTCGCTTTGATCGGCGCTGCAGCCGCCTACGATCACATGTGCCATCAAAGTACTGCGAGAGCAAAACGAGACCAGCCGCCGCGGTCAGGTTAGTATAACGAAACGTTTGATTTAACCGGTTCTTCTTAGTGAACCGGTTGAACCAGTTCACCAAATCGGACTGAATCGTTTGAAACGGTTCGTGTCTCCAGTAAGCACTAATCCACAAAATATTTGAGTTATTTACTTTTTTAACGTGGCTGACACTCCCTCTGAGTCGAAATAAACCAATATCACGGAGTAATTAATTTACTCAAACATTACACTGACTGAACTGCTGTGAAGAGAGAACTGAAGATGAACACCAGCAGAGCAGCATGCGTGCAGCGAGCCGGGTAACGAACATACACGCCCACTGCTGGAGCGGTTCTCATTCTCGATGCAAAACGAGTTGCAGTTGCAGCGGTTTTCGGATAACCAGTAAACTGGTTCAATAGAAGGCTGCGTCCCCCGGAGGTCGCATTCGAAGGCTGCATACGTCATCGAGGCTGTCTCATTTCAGAAAAGCAAGTAGGACACTCCGAATGCGACCTTCGAATGCGACCTTCTTTCACAGGAATTCGGAGGATGCATGAGGTGTATCCTTCGCTGCTACAGTTAACCCACAATTCTTTGCGTCGCCGTAAACAACCGTTGTTAATTTGAAAAATGCCGGCGCCGGCAGATGTAACGTACACACAACCGCAGATGTGGTGTTTACAACTTACCTTAATTCGCCTCAGTAAAAACGGATAAACTTTGTTTTTAATATCCTCCTCCCTTTTTTCTTCTCTAACAGATGTCTGCTGTACATACAATGCAACTCCTCAAACATTGAACAAAATAAAAAAAGTAAAAGCATTTTTTTTTTCAAATTACTTACCAAATTTAGAAATAATTTTCCTTCATTTAAGTAGTGTGAGAGCGCAACGATGCTCTAAATGTGTTGGCATAGCAACGTGATAATTCCCGTTTCCTTTTCCGCCTGTCCCAATGAAGGCCGTCTCGTTTAATTCTAGGTTGAAGACACTTCGTATATGCATCCTACAGAGGATTCGACCTCCGGAGGGTGCAGACTTCTAAATGAGACACAGCTACAGAACCGTTTCTGCGTCTTCTTCTTTTCGTTTTTTTTTAGCGGCACGCAATCACAATGAGCATTAACCGCCATCTACTGAAGCAAGTGCGAGAACCGTTTCTTCGGACACGTCCGATTTGAGAACCGACGAGCAGATGATACTGCGCATGCGTGTAATTTTTCAAGAGGACGAAAAGAATGTTATCCAAGTATTTTGTTAAACATCATAAAGTGTGATAATATAAATATATATATATATTTAAAATATGATCTAATCTGTTTACTTTAAGTTGAAGATTCTGTTGTCAGGATGTTGGACCATAATTAAGACTCTATAGCCCAATTTATACTTCTGCGTCGAACCTATGCCGTAGCCTACGCATAGACGCACACCTTACGCCGTGGCATGATGTGCACCTCTCCAAAAATCTAACAGACCGCAAGCGCTGTGCTTGGTCTGCTAGAACCCCTCCCTCCAATATGTACTTGAGTTTTGTGTGTGTTTATGTGCACTTTAATATATTTTAATGTTACACCTTCTTATATAAAATAAAACAAAGCAAAGAACAAGTGTCTGGGGTAAAAAAACTCATTCTTATTTATTATACTACATAGCATTATACATAAGTAGTTGTCCGCGACAAACAATGTTGATCTGCCGTGGTACAATTCCTTGTGAAGATTGAAAAAATGCCATCTTCTCCTGTTCCGTTTTTGTCTCCTTTTTGTAGTTTTAAATAATGATTTAATGATTTGATATGTATTTGCCGCCGTCACGGCTATAATGCTACTTCGACGAGCCGCTTCTTCTTCGGCTTTAGCCGTGGTACTGTGGGTTACACCAGCAACCTGCCCGTGGACACTGCAGACTAGCGGTTTGCATGTGTACTGCACGTCGACGTGGACAACGACGCAGAAGTATAAAAGAAAACTGGCGCATAGCCTACGGCGTAAAGGCTACGGCGTAGGTCCGACGCAGAAGTATAAATCAGCCTTAAATGTTTAATAAGAATAAGGGATGATTTATGAAATGCCTGTACTGTAATTATAGTCAACGATGACACATTCACAAATTGAGTTTGTAATAAATAGAACATGATGAACCTGATACGGGCCCTCGCTGTCGGCCGGGCAGGCTCTCGCTCCGATCCCGCCCAATCTCTTCTCCCGAGGGCCGAGAGGACATGAGTCCTCGTCTCTTACTACCCCGGCCGAACGCGAAAAAACAGAAGTTCCGTGATTACACAGGATGGGTGAAGAAGTCTTCGGGGAAGTGGCTGGGGAATGGGGTGACTGGCGGCGCAGCAGGTCGACGCTCCCCCCTCCGGGAGGGGGAGGGGGCTGGGGGGGGTTTCCCACCAGCAGCACCTGGCGGCAGTGGGCCTCACCCCAAACGAGCCACGAGCCACGTTGCGCGAGTCAAAGCAATGCCGCGTCGGATATTTAGCATTTTATTCGGTCTACTCGACCTCGTCAGTATTTGCATGCCGATTTGCATACTTTGCGCAATTGGCCAGTCATTGAATCTGGCTGTGAGCCAATGGACTTCAGGAAAAGTTGGAAGACGGAGTTCCCATAGCACTTTTTTTTGGAAGCCCGAGATGTGGAGTGAAGCCTCAGAGGAAACGATTCCTCTCACCACTGATTCTGTAAGCAGTGGTAATCAGCATGTAATCAGTGCATTAGACAGCGCGCACATCTGAACGTAAAAATTGCTGATTACGTTGATTACTTTCTGGGGTACTCTCCAAAATGGCAGAGGATGGAAACTCGGGGAGAAGAATTGTTGAATAAATAATGTTATTATTGTATTCTTTGCGCACAAAAAGTATTCTCGTAGCTTCGTGAAATTACGGTTGAACCCCTGACTATTTTACCGATGTCCTTGCTACGTTTCTGTACGTTAATCGATGTAATATCATTGCTGTCTATGGGAGGGTCAGAGAGCTCTCAGATTCTATCAAAAATATCTTCATTTGTGTTCCTAAGATGAACAAAGGTCTTACAGGTTTAGAACGGACATGAGGGTGAGTAATTAATGACGAATTTTTATTTTTGTGTAGTGTTGGGTCGTTCTTGAACGAATCGTTCATTTTAAACAAATCTTTAATATGACTCGGGAACAACGAAGAGTCGTCTCGGTAGTGATTCGTTCAGTCGCGCATGCGCAACATCATATTGGTTCTGTACTGGAATTAGTCAAGTATTTCACCTGTTTCGAGTCTTCAGGTTTTTCCTAGTCGTTCGTTCATCACGTGACAGCCCCATAAGCTTTAAGCAAAGCAGTCTGAGCCGGAAAGAGAATAGATTAGTTAATCTCTCGACTTGCTCTTCGGGTTATGCAACCCTAAGACTGTCGATAAGAGGTCGAGGTGAGCTAATGATAGACTGAAGACCAGGTAAACATTAATTAATCTTTTCTGTTTGATAGCAGTTGTCGATTGTTGTAGGGCGTAAGTAGTAGCCGTATTAGGGCAAGCTAAACCCTGCTACATTTTTAATTTATATTTGCTAATGAACAGAAATGACTCAAAAAGATTTCGTTCATTTGTGAACGAGAATCAAAGGTCCGAGTCGTAAAATGATCCGAAATTCCGTCACTAGGTCTGAATAGTTGATGA
The DNA here is from genome assembly GCA_018155175.1 of Sinocyclocheilus anophthalmus. NCBI lineage: Eukaryota > Metazoa > Chordata > Actinopteri > Cypriniformes > Cyprinidae > Sinocyclocheilus > Sinocyclocheilus anophthalmus. The sequence goes on along the minus strand of JADLZN010008898.1, from coordinate 34,108 downwards.
TCGCACCGATAAAGAGGTGTCTTTTTTCCTAGTTTTATGGCGATTACAGCCATGTGTGATCAGGTGCTTACGCCCCCATTCTCCTTACCGCGGAGTATGTAGTGGACTGTGATTTGGATACATCACTGAGTACACTTTATTTTAAGGTGTCCTTGTTGCAGTGTAATTATACATTTAATTACTGAGCAATATTAATTAACTACATACACTTACTATATGGTTAGGGTTCGTTTTAGGAGTACTTGCATGTAATATGCATATAATTGTTTTATATTAGTAATTAATGTAACACGTGTAACAAGAAACCTTAAAATAGTGTTAAACCTTACATAACATAGTGATAAAAAAAATCAAACATTATCTACAAACAGCTTCCTGTGTGTCTAAACCCTTATCCGGTTGTTCCCAATTACACCCTCAAGGTTTGATTCACGAGGTGTGACTGGCACCAAGTATTTTTCTTTTGTTTTATGTATTTGAAAATACAAAAATTATAATCTAAATGTATTAAATGCAAATTACATTAGTTTTTTTTTCCAAAGGCTTTAAAATACAAAATGTATTTCAAATACGTATTTTAAATACATGGATCTGAAATACTGCACATACGTGTCTGATGTGACTGGACTAGATCCTCTGTTCTTAGCGACAGCCCACTGGCTTCAAGCTAGCTACCTAAACATCTGCAACCTCCTTTTCATGGTCAAATAAATGCTATGCTTGAGTGACAGGACAAACAAAGTGGTGAAAAAAAAACTAAAATGGGAGACGGAAGTAACTGAGAATGTTTTGATACTGCCACAGGCAGAAAAATGTAGGCCAAGTTAAATAAATGGAATGCAATAACATTTAACACATCACAATTACATAGAATGTCTCTTATCATTTTATAAATCTATTTTTTAATTCATCCTAATGCAAGTAAAAATAAACACTTGTTTCAAAACGGATTATCAAACAGTCTGACACAAAAATATGTACAATAATATATACCGATTTGATAATTTTTTTTGTAAAACTGATGCAATGTGCATTTAATTAAAGACAAAATGTGAGGTTTTAATCAGCAGTTAGTATTTCATTACATTTGTGGCTTGACCTTCAGTGTCACAATGAGACCACAAGCAGAAAGATGAAAATACCATTATTCTCATAAGAGGACAGTTAAAGTTTGACAACGAATTCTCATTCCCCTCTAGATTTGCATGACACTAGCAAATTCTAGCAAAAACACTTAATCGGAAAACAAAGTAAACCAAACTGTATCATATTATTTGGCAACATACTCAAAGAAATGTGTGAGGATTTTTTTTTAACAAATATTATATATATATTTTTTTTTCTCTAACAAATCCACTATGCAAAATGTATCATTTGTTTCCATTCCCCTTATAGAATTTGCTCCATTTTATGTAAAGGCGGGTGATCTAATTTCTGTCCTGTAGCGATTGCTACCGTGGTTGGAGGTGAATGGTGTTAAGTCAGTTAGGTCATGTCATACACCACTAAAAAACACAGTCATACACCGTGTTCTAAAATTGGCTCAAAATATAAAAACATATTTGATATCCTCAAACTGGATGGAGTCATAGTCTGAAGCTAAAAACCATAGTTTGTGCCCATTACATACTACACAATGTTCTGTGAAATCTGTCAACTCCAACATCCAAAAGTTGCAGACTGGCTCTGATTTTTGCCGACTAGCTTCAACCCATCCAGACTACAAACTAGGTCATAGATTGGGGAAAAGTTGTGTGGTGTATTCCAGAATGTTACATAACCAAAGTCACAGGGTGAATAGGTTAAACAAAGTTCAATCAGAACAGAGCTGTAAATTGGTTCTGATTGGTAGACTGGTGTCCACCCAGCTGTTGGGGCTCTGAATCACACTTGACCACACACTAATCTCATCTTCTGTTGAGTCCATCCAGCAGACAGCCTGACCGTAACTCACACCTGCAACATATGAACACAACTCTCAGCTATGTATATATTCTAAGTATATTATGTTCAAATCTGTGTTACCTGAGCCTGTGCTGAGTCGTACTCCACCCAGACAGCTGGGGGGATGTGGATTCCAGACCGTTATCTCTGCACAGGCCTGAATAAGGTCGCTAGACTGAAACCCGTCATAAACCATGGTGTGGTTGAACACTGGGTTGACAGATCCTCGCAACACCCGAGTCGGCTGGCCACTGACGCCACTCTCATCTGGTAATACCACACTGTACAAACACAAACCATACTGATGTGCTCAGGAAATAACAAAAAACAGACAAACTACTATGAATGTGTCCACACCTTTTCACATATGTACTAGGTGCGCCACGTTTAGTGGGAAGTAGACCAACAATCTCCCTCAACCAAATATGGAGCTCACCAGTCGGTGGACAACCACTTCCTAAAATAAACAGAGCTGTACAATAAATCAAAATAAAATTGAAATCACAGTATGGCTTAGTGAAATCACTAAAGACTGAAAGTTAGTCTGATACATATCAACATTTTTGTGCATTTTATCAGATTTGTAACCAGAAGCGTTAACAAATTTGTTGTCAACTAAACAACAAAGAATTTATTTTCTACTAAAATGAAAGCTTGAGGGTTTCACATTTGAAAATGAATAATTAAATGAACATTAGTATTGCAACTGGTAGTTTGTAACTTGCATTGCAATTAAAATGTATTTTTTTATGATTTTCAAATATTATTCTGTTCCTTTTTATTAAAAATAATTTAAATAAAAATGCCATTTATATTCTATTTAACTGTGTTATTAAGCAGTAATATATTTGGTCTTCATTTTTTATATTTAAACTTAACAACAATAATAATAATGATGATGATGATATATAAAAACAATAAAGAATGATAATATAAAACATTCTCTCTGCCTGTTTTCAGCAACAGAATTTACAATGCTTTGCAAAATATGACAAATTTCTGACAAAACAAACAAAAAAAACACTTAAAAAGATTAAATGTTTCATTTTTTAACCTGCATTACTGTGAATTTGGGAATGCATTGTTAAATTATTAAAATATCAACATAACTCAGGGGGTGCTTCAAGTAAATATTTTTTATGAAAGGGGGATACCTGATAAAAAATTGTTTTGCTTTACTACTATTTGCTCTGCAATATAGCCTTTTATTGAGGGAGGAGTGGGCCCGTGCATAATAAATTAATAATGAGCCACACTTATTTTATCAATGGCCCTGCATATAAATGCGGATATAGAGATTACGGATCAGTACGGTGAAGCTGTAGCTGTCTGCTCTCACCCTCTGAACCCTCCTGCTGTTTTTGCACGGCCTGAGCTCCCACAGACTAGTATCTTTTTCCGAATGCTGGCTAGGCCACACCATTGATGCTCCTGCTGATGACTGTCACTCTGAGAGCTTACTTAACCTACAATAGCTCCAAGCGACTCCAATTGGAACCGTGCTGCCAGGTAGATGGGAGATCTGACTAACCATCAATGTACTTCACTACAGACCTATTTTCACTCGAACATCGATACTTCTAGAATGGCCGAACTTACATCTTGCTGGCAGGTTGGCATGCCATGCTGCACAGTTGCGCTCTGGCTTCCTAGTCTCACTTAGCAGGCCTCACTTTCGGCATCCTCCCCATGCGAAGAGGTTTCTCCTCATTCTCTCCATGTGCCAGATTGACATACTCAGCACACGAGCCTGGAGGTCCAGTCTCCGCACTCTGTACTGGTATAGGCAACATTTCATAGTTGAGTGGAGAAATAATTACTGTAAGTTTGATCATGTATTTTAAATGCATAGGAATAATTTGTGAAATAATAAATTATTAAAACTGACTTTCATGGTTTCATCATAGACTGGATTTAATGTTTTCCTCTTCACTGCAGTTTTTTTCTTACTGCGGGATGTGTTGTCAGGGAGAAGGTAAACTTTAACGTATCTGTGTGTTAGGAGAAGGATTAAAGACATGGATAGCAAAAATATTTGCCCAATGTTGCAAAAGATTTCTATTCAAAATAAATGCTGTTCTTTTAAACTTTCTATGCATCAAATAATCCTGAAACATGTATAACGGTTTTCACAGCAATATTAGCACCATTGTTGTTGTCACTGTGTTTGATAATAATATTAAATTGGTAGCTTGACGCTTCATAAATAGTTGATAGTTATGACTGACTGAAAATGACCACAGTCAAGTATACTTACGGGTCCGATCGATTTTTACGGGCCGGCGCAAGATCTTGGCAGCGTATTATGTGCACATGAAGCTCCTCTTTCTTGACGTCATACTGCAACGAGAACTGGATCTGCCCTGATACTACAACATCCCCGAAATCACCCACACTGTACAGACTCATCAAACTGCCATTCATCTACCCACACAGAAACTGGACCGTTTACACCTTCAAAACTTCACTGGTGCAGAAGGTCAAGTGTTGTGCTTGAGAGTGCATCTTACCATATGATGGGAGGTCAAGCTGCTAACTGACCCAAACCTAGTATAGTCTAGTTCAGTGCTGCCAGAGTCCATGTCCCCCTCTGAGTCGATCTACCGAAACACACACACATAATACAAATGTTTTTTTTAGGGATGTGTGTATCTGAACAACTGGCTTTGCCAAACAGACCTGCAGAGATGGTGATGTATTCGGCAAAATTCTCCTCTCTTTGTCCTCAGACTCTCCAACACTTTCTGGAGCATGAAGGAAAAGTGAAGTAAGCAGAGTGGAGTTTAGATGCATTTATATTTTGTCTTTCGTCATTTATCAGATGATTTGCCTACCAGTATAGTTTATTTTACCTTTAAGACAATTTTCTTTTGCTGCATTTTTCTGTTAAAAGCAAGAACATTAGAAATATATCACATGCAGTAGCACATATTTCACAAGCATATAATGTAATCTAAAATGTAAATTGACCTTTGTGATGTGTTTAGTCCTGGATTGTTGTTCAGGGGTAACCACAGGAATGCAACTAAAAAGAAAGTAACCGCAAAGCAAGACAGTGGAACATATTTAAACTAATAAATGATTGCGAGTGATATTTGCACAGGGGGGAAAAAATCATTCAAATTGATTTCAGACATATAATTAACAAATCATGATTGCATGCTAACATGTTCATACACACGCTTTACCCACATATTGTACTTGCGTACAAAGCTAGTAAATGAGGCCCAAAAGAGTTTTCAACTGTATTAGAAGTTTAAACAGCATTTTAATCACACATAATTGCCTGTTTCTCATTCAATATTGAAATATGACCATGCACCCTGCATGTATGGATTTGTATACTCATACTAATATACAGACTGTTTAGATCCATTCAGTTTATTCAGTCCCAAGTAGAGAGATGACACCAAAATTTGCACCAACCTTTCCCCATCTTCTTTTTCTCTTTCCTTCTCTTCCTGGCCATTGTCATCCTCTCTTACACTTATATTTTCCTGCAATTCTCTCTCTGTACTTTTGTCTTCCTCTTGCTGCTCATGTAGTTGAGAAGAGTTACCTTTTTCTTCAGCAAATATTGCCGTCAGAGGTATATCTACAGAAATAAAACAAAAAACAGTGTTGGGTGAGACAACACACAAATACATAAACACTACACTATAGAAATGACTAAGAGATCATGTGACCTTTTTCACGTCTCTTATGGCGTATAGAGGCATGAACAACATCAGCTCCTCCCTTCTGATATCTCTTAGCACGCACTTCATGAAACCAGGCGCCCGAGAGAGAGCGCAGACGGACAGGATCTGACACCGTCTGCTGCAGTTTCCTGAAAACAAGCATTTCATCCTGCATTGCTCATAGAACTTATATTTGCCAAATATGTTTAGTATTGTATACACACTGACTGTATTCTCCCTTCCTCTTTGTTGCGTAGTTCAGCATCTCTCTGCAGAACGCTGAGAATTACAGTCTGCTCCACCTCAGTCAGGTGACACAGATCTAGGAAAGGTTCCCCTTCCATTACAGGCACACCTCACACTGATCACACCTGGTTATTAAGATGATTTAGATGAGATTTTTGAGAAACCACACCCAAGAGTTGCAGATGGAAATGTGGGAATTGAACTAGTTTTGGTAATCACGAATGCACTAATTAGAGAATAAAAAATAAACAACTAACAATAAAAGATTTAAAGTTGTTATTGTAGTATCAGATGTATTCTTTTAATTGCACGAAATTATAAAATTCCTTAATGCTCCAACCTGCATTCAATTTTTATTAATGTTCTCCAGATGAAATATAGAGATAATAAATTTCCCTAAAACTAGGGGGAAAAACATAGGCGTGTGAACAGCTCAATGATACGCTTTGATATTTCGTTTGAATGTTTTCGTAAAAGTAAATAGTAAATAAATGATTAAATAAAAGTACTGTTACATTAATATCGTCAACAAAATCGTTAGAGATTATTACATTTCCCATGCTTTTTTTTTTTTTTTTTTTAGATTTTTTTAGTTTAGCCCAATGTCTCTTTAATCATAGTCCCAACCCATCAACTTTCTCCAACTAACTCTCTACATCCTACCGTAACGATATTAAATAAAGAAAATAGTAAACCAAATAGATTTGTTTTCCAAACCACTTTGTCATTTCCACTATAAATGTTAACGAATATCAGGAAAGGTTTAATTCAGCTATGTGAAACGATGCTTGAATCGCGCACGCGCACAACAAACAGTGACAAACAAGACAAAAGTAAACAAAAAATTACCACTTCACTAAGGCTAAGTGTTATATCTACTTCCACATATAACGTAAACATAAACTTATTATAATGCACTTTATATCAAGCTGCTAAAGACTCCAGGTTAGTTAAATGTCCAACACTCGAGGACGCACCTGTCAACCAAATTCACTTGAACCAAATTCAATCGTGAAAAAGAAAGAGAAGAAGCAATTGGTGTTGACTTAAACAACAAAATGTAATACCTTTTCCTCATCTAATGTCTTCTGGCTCGGCCATTCTCGTAGTTTTTCTGTCAAGTTTCGTTGTCGGTTGTTTCTAAACACGCACTCGCTTGTGTCTGATTTGGCCGGACTGGCACTCTCACACCCGCCCTCAGGCACAGAGCAAAATACGAACCGGATTCTCACACTTCACCGAGTATGCACTTATTTTACTAATCACTTCACGTTCACACAGCATGTTATGTATGTCTCTCTCCCTCACCTCTCTCTCTCTTGTCATTAGGGTATTGTGATAGCTAGTCAGTAAAAAAAAAGCCTGGCAGTATTACTTTTGTGTGGTATTTCAGCATAAAGATGTATCGCTTGTCATGTCATTTGGGGCACATTGGACTACTTTTTTTAAAATCAACGTTTTTGGTGGATTGTATGTATGTAGCCTATGTGATGTAATGTTCACATATTTCTCTCTTTTTGGAAAAATAAGCCTTGAATTTAACACACCAATTTAACTAGCACTCAATTAACTTTGTACTTATTAAAAAATGAAAAGAAATGGATTGTTTCTGAATTTTAAAAAAAATTTGAATAATGCTTAGGTTAATATTTTTTAAATGCTTGACAATATTGGTAATGACAGCATTGTTGAGGACAGCAATTCTTATTTATATGCATATTTTGTACACAATTTTTATTTTATTTATTTTGTCTAGGGGACAGAAAAGTTACATTTGTGTATGCATAGTACTCATGTCTGTTAGTCTGTTACAGTCAGTTCCGGTTTGGAGTCTCTATCAGCCCACACCTACTAAACACACACCGACACACGTTCAAAGGATTATAAAAACACAGACACAGACACTTAGACGCTCATGTTATGCCTACGCATTGTTCATTGAGCCATGCAGTGACTGCTTTAGTGCTATTCTTATTTGCTAAGACTGAAGGAACATTATCAGGAACATATCAGAATGGACATGCTCAATCATGAAGAAAACAATCAAAGCTCAAAAGTTCATCAATATTATGCTCGGATAACAAACTTCCTTTTCAGCATATTGCATTTCAGCTTGTCAATCCACAAGCTAAAACCTTAAATTGTGGTTGTTTTGCAGCTGTTCACTTTAAGAGGAAACTACAAGGTTTTGGATTAGGCTGAAGAAACACTGAGCATGACTTATGTTAAGCAATATTTTTAAAGTTCTAATAAAATAGCGATTTAGAGAAATACTGAAATAACACTTTGGGGATTGTAATGTGTTTATTTAAGGGATTTTTTACAAAGTAATATTTTGCACATTTGTATCACTCCAGACTCTTACAAACATTCAGAGACCTGTACAAACAAAAATCATATATAAACACAATTATGCACATTCACACATGCACACACCTCTCAGACAAACATCTAAAGTCAATAACATTACTGAGAGACACTTCACTAGCAAATTCAGAATCTTTATACCCTTCCCATTTATAATATTCGACCACAAGATGACCGATCCCAACCCTCCATCCCCGAGTCCAGCCTCACAACTCATCATGAGCGGCTGCTTCATCTGCCTTGAGTTTAAACTCATCCTCTGTGATTCGCCCATCCTTGTTGCGGTCCTGGTTATCGTACATATTCTCTATGATGCGCTGCGGGTCAAAACCTGGCGCCAGACGACCTTTGCCCTCTTTTACCTGCTGGAAGATGTAATCTGAAAACTGTATGGAAGGGACAGACAATGGAAAAATTAGCTTAATAAACATTTTGGAGATGTAATGCTAAGCATGCACTTACAATATAAAACAATATACCTCAGTAGCGTCCACTTGTGCATCTTTGTTTTTGTCCATCTCACTGAATAGGTTGGGTGTGACATCGCTGTTCCACACAAACATGTAGCCTTCAGGAAGGCCTTCCTCAAGGTCCACCAACTCAACATCAAACACCAGCACAGCACTTCCAGGGACCTCCCCATCTGAGCAAGAAATAGTGCTTAATAATCTATTTTTGTGGGAAATATGGAGGTTTGAACTAAATATACAAGCATACTATTCTTACTGTTACTGCCACAGAAAGAAATGGCAAAAATAGTAAGAGTAGTATTCAAATATGCAGTTTCGAATTCAGCAAATACCTCACTGAATATCAATACATCAGCAACTAAATTGTTAGTTTAGCTGAGTAGGTTGTTAGAGGAATTTACTTTGGCTCTCTCTGGTGGGTCCACCACAAATTGCAATTAAAAAAAATCAGGAAGCCAGCAGTACAGCTAAGCATTGTCATAACATGTTTAACATTAACATAACATTTTAACACTTCATTTTACATTACACACATGTAACATAACATTTTTATTTGACAAATAAAAGGCATCTGATATTTTGCTCCGAGGATAAAGAGTGTTTCCTGCACAAACATACAGCGTGAGTCCTGACCAGTTTGACTCACGAGCAAATGAGTCCTATGAGCCGGTTCTTTTAGTGAATGAATTCAGCACCAGAAATTATATCATAAAATTTAGAAGGTACAGTTTCTTTGAATGTTTTAACTAACATTACTGACAATGAGCATTCATTGTTAAGTATTTATTAATCTTTAATAAAAATACAACTGTTCAATGTTTATGTTAGCTCAGGTCCATTAAATACTGTAATATTAACATATACAACTTTTTATTTTAATAATGTATTATTAAATGTTGAAACTAACATTAACTAAGGTACATAAATATTAATAAAAAAATGTTTTTTCATTGTTAGTTCATGTTAATTAATACATTAACTAATGTTAACACTGACTTTAGATTGTAAAAGTGTTACCCATAACTCTCTAAATATATATATATATATATATATATACTCATATATATATTACTGTATATTTAGAGGTGTAACGGTTCACAAAATTCACGGTTTGGTTCGATACGATACAGTGGTGTCACGGTTCGGTACGTATTCGATACAGCAAAAAGAAAGAAATGCCAGAGAAATTTCCTTGATTTTTACAAATTGCTTAATTTATTAAAACTAATTTTTTACTCTGAACAATGATGGAGCTATACTTGGCCCATCTTCTGGGGTGTCTTCTTAGCAGCATTTAAAACAAAAACAGCTCCGGTTTGAAGTATTCCAGCTGATATAGCCTATTGTCATGTAGCAGATTAATCTTTTCCAATAAGTTTAAATTGATTTTGATCTTTTATGGGCATTCTTTATCTTTATAAAGCCTTTTTTTTCTAAAAGTGTGCATCACCTTTTGAGTCAAATTCTTACATTTAATCAGTCATTAAGACATTTGGGCTCTTACCAAGCAAATGGAGTCAGTATTGACAAAATTCATCTTTGCAATGCAGAGGAAACATAGAAGTTGCATCTGAATGGCATTTAGATGCATTTACACTCTGTTTAATGCAGCTCTGAGGGACATGTAATGCTTTAACCTGCAGTTACAAATGCATAAATAATGTTTTGATATTTTAAACATAAAACGTTGGCAACTGATGTTTGAAATTAATAAAAAAATTAAAAGATACTTTAAACGTGAAATTAAAACCGCCAGTAGGTGGCAGCAAGTCACTGTTAAGAAGTGAGTCATTGCGATTGAACCAAATCATTTAACGAATGATTCATTCAGGAACTAAACGCCCTCATGTTGCTCAGAGACGTCTGCGGCTGTATTTGGAATTATTTTTGTTGGTGAAGTTGAGCAAAAACAGGCAATATGCTATCTAAAACGTAAGTCTATTAATTAAATTCTTGCTTATTGAACTGTTGTAAAAATCATTTGTAATCATGCTGATTTTTGGAGAGAAAAAATGGCACTCTTCTGTGATATTGATTAACTATATGAAATTATATAAATATATGCATTTTCTGCCCTCATATCTTGAATTTTGTGATCATTCTAAATGCATTTTAATAGACTGAATCATGCAGTGAAAGAACGCACTCTCACTAGTCTAACCTAATAGGATAATATGCTGTAATAGGATTAGTCCAATGAATCGAATCATTCGGTTTGTAATGTGTACCGAACCGAAAGCCTTGTACCGAACGGTTCAATACGAATACATGTGTATCGTTGACACCTAGGGCTGCACAATTATGACAAAAATAATAATTGTTGATTATTCCCTTGAAATGGTAATTGCGATTATTAATTTCGATTATCACAATTTACATTGAATGAAGTTTAAACCATTGTTTGATGCAACTGCATGCCACATTTTATATGAAAATAAACAAGCTGAAAACACTCTAACTGAAAAACTCTAGTGCGTTTCTATAGTATTAAGCCTCAAATGTCAAATATATATCGGATTGGTTTCTTTAAATTATAAAAAAAAGTTAAAATATGAATGGTTTTATAATGTTATACTAAAACTAAAACGATGGAAAAACCCTTAAGATAACATGTAGAAAGAAAAAACATATATTAAGCGTGCAGAATAACATAAGTGGAATTCGAACGATTAATTGCCGCTTTGAACGATTACGTAATTGTGGCACATAATTGTAATCGCGATTAGAAATTCGATTAATTGTCCGCCCTAGTTACACCCCTACTGTATTATATATATATATATACCTTTGTTTTTTGTGTCTGTGAGAGGATGTCTTACCTACTCCCCTCTCTCCATAGGCAAGGTGAGGTGGAATGACTAGCTTACGCTTCTCTCCGACACACATTCCTATAAGGCCTTGTTCCATGCCTATGACCACCTGTCCAGCCCCCAGAACCACATCATATGTCTTACCAAAGGTGTGCCTGCAGTTACAAACAGACGCAAGGGAAAACATGAATTCCATAAAATTTCTTAAATATAAACCGTTTGTTCATTATCAAATACTTGTAATGTTAAATTAGACGCATGCCAAAACAACACGACACATAAACGTATAATTGAAACGCACGTGGAGCCAATGTAAGTGCCGTCCATGAGAGTGGCGTTGTAGTGGTATTTGACAAAGTCACCACGTTTTGTATTGTTGCTGCAGTTCTCTGGCTTCACACTGGTGATCTCAACTGTATCAGATGGGTTGTGGAAATCAATAATGTGGACAACAAACACCAGCACAGCTGAGCCAGGGATCTTAGTTCCTGTAAGAGGAGATAGAAGGGATTAGTACAGAGATAAAGGCTAACCTCATGTTCTTTTGACTATAAAAGGACTGATCAGCACACACCTGTGCCCTCTTCTCCATATGCCAGGTGAGGTGGGATAACAATCCTCCTGTGCTCTCCAATACACACACCCAGGAGTCCTTGGTCCATGCCTGCGATCACATAGCCTTTACCGATGTAAGTGTCATATGTGCGATTCCTCGAGTAACTGAAACATAAACAAAAGCATAAGTGCACTATATATCACTTTAAAAACAGTTTCTGTTCAAATCAAGGGTTTTTACCTGGAGTCAAAGAATGTGCCATCCAACAGGGATCCGTTATAATGGTAACGCATGAAGTCTCCTACTACACTCTTGCGTGGACAGTGATCTGGAAGGCTTTGCACCTCTACCGTGATTTCATCTTTGGGGTTATGAAGGTCCAGCAGAACCACATCAAACACCAAAGAGGCCTGAGCGGGGATGTCACTTCCTGTAAATGGAGATAACTGGATGTTGTAATGCTTATTTTGAATGCACAAATATTGTTAGTATATATTTCTAATAAAATGACTCTCACCATCTCCATTCTCTCCATAGCCAAGGAAAGGTGGCAAGGTGATGATGCGTTTTTCTCCCACACACATTTCCAAAAGCCCCTGGTCCATTCCCGCAATGAGCCAGCCAATCCCCACGTAAGTGTCATAAGTGCGCATACGTGTGTGACTGCAAATAAAAGAATCAGAATTACTAATAATTACATAAAATTCAGATATCCACACATTTGTTTCAATGATATAAATATTTTCCTCAATTAATAATAAATAAATAAAAAATAATCATAAGAATTCAGATTAAGATGTTTTAACCTATTTATGTCCAAAAATGAAATATGTTCATGTTTAATTCTATGTTTATAAATTAATTATCAATAATTTTTAGATATTCTTAAAATATTTAAATTTTTTTTAATATTTCACATATACACCATATATTGCATCACACATTATTGTGCTGTTAGTTCTCGAACCTGATTGGGCAATAGGTCCAAGATTGTAATAAAGACCTAATTATACTATGAAAAAAAAGATAAATATGTTTGTTAAATGATTTTTTGGAAACGGTTTTGTTTCTAATTAAACTGATTGCATGTTATTTTTATCGACTCATTATAGTCCTGTGTGATTCAGTATTTATTTATCGTTTTTAATATTTATTTATTGTCAATCAAGTTTTAATTATATATTTAATCCTATTTAATTTTATCGTTTTTTTATTTTTATTTAAATAAACAATCAACTGTCTTAGTGATAGGGATTTTTTGTGCTCCTTTCATGTGACTGGTCTATAGATCATTATGCCTTCCTTCAAAGGACTTGAAATGAATGAGTCATTGAATCATTGGGCTAACTGATCTGTTCATAAACATTCAAAACATTCCCTCGCTGTTGTAACACGGCGGCTGTGGAACTATTGTTGGCTAAGCAAAAACCGAACTGGCAATAATGTGTAATAAGTGTTTATTCAATATAATATTTGTAATAAAAGTTATTCAATATAAAAATTGAGTTACTAAACATATCTATCTATCTTTTTTTTTTATTTTTTATCCCCTCTTTTTTTGAGGTCCACATGACTCATCTCACCTGGAGTCGAACAGCGTGCCATCGAGCAGAGTACCATTGTAGTGGTAACGGATATAATCAGACACTTGTACAGTGCGGCCACAGCTCTCTGGCTTATGGTAGGTCTTTATCTGCACCTTGTCCTCTGTGTTCCAAATGTCCAACATTAACACATCAAAGTGAAGGATGGAATCTGGGGGGATGTTGTCACCTGACAAGGAATGACATAAAAATACTGTGAGAAATAAAAACCAAACCAGCTTGGCAGCTTTGAAATCTGCCCACTGAAGCATGATTAAAACCAGCTACTCTAAAGAAGGACAATAAATGCTTTAGACTTTGTGTTTACTATAAAGGCTGCATTATTATTAGTTGTTGTTTGCTCACTACAATAAAACAAGGGGAAGTGTGCCATGCTGTGTATTGTGTATTTTACTGAAAGAGCTGATCATGAGATGAATGCATCTGAGATTACTTATAATTTAAGTCTGTTGTATATATGTGCAGTTAAATTATACACATCTGTCTGTGTCTCCTGCAGCTGAATTGGGCAGACACACACTATTTTCACAACTAGTTCTGACAAGTGGACATGGCTCAACATTCTTCTTAGGATCACTCCCTTTGGGAGTTCACACCCCAGTCTGTTCAACTTCCCCCCTCTCTCTCTCTCTCCACCTGGAGATGTCATGCTCCTCCAGCAGGAGTCCAGGAGAATCATGGGTATTGTAGGTCTCAGTGAGTTTCATGCATTAGCATGTTACCTAGTGGTATGTGGCTATTTAAATGTAAATGTGCTGATGGCACCTACACTGACAGACATTCACGCATGAAGTGGTAAAAAGAGAGCTGTGTTTTTAAAAAGTGCATTTACCGTAACCATCCTTTCCGTAAGCAAGCTGTGGAGGGATTTTGATCATCCATCTTTCATTAACACACATGCCCACTAAAGCTTTGTCCATCCCAGCAATCAACTGCTTCTGGCCAACAAACACATTATAGGTGGTGCTACGGTCATAACTGCAAACACACATATCAACAAACATCATTAAAAATGTCTTTAAAATCTGATACACACATTTATATACACACACATACATACCTAATAATATATATATATAATATATATATATATATAACAGTGGGGCAAAAAAGTATTTAGTCAGCCACCAATTGTGCAAGTTCTCCCACTTAAAAAGATGAGAGAGGCCTGTAATTTTCATCATAGGTATACCTCAACTATGAGAGACAAAATGAGAAAAAAAAAATCCAGAAAAATCACATTGTAAGATTTTTAAAGAATTTTATTGGCAAATTATGGTGGAAAATAAGTATTTGGTCACATACAAACAAGCAAGATTTCTGGCTCTCCCAGACCTGTACCTTCTTCTTTAATAGGCTCCTCTGTCCGCCACTGTTACCTGTATTAATGGCATCTGTTTGACTCGTTATCAGTATAAAAGACACCTGTCCAAACCTCAAACAGTCACACTCCAAACTCCACCATGGCCAAGACCAAAGAGCTGTCAAGGACACCAGAAACAAAATTGTAGACCTGCCCCAGGCTGGGAAGACTGAATCTGCAAAAGGTAAGCAGCTTAGTGTGAAGAAATCAACTGTGGGATCAATTATTAGAAAATGGAAGACATACAATACCACTGATAATCTCCCTCGATCTGGGCTCCACGCAAGATCTCACCAGCCCGTGGGTCAAAAGATACAAGGACTGTGGTCAAAATGATCCCAGAACCACACGGGGTGACCTAGTGAATGACCTGCAGTGAGCTGTGACCAAAGTAACAAAGGCTACCATCATTAACACACTGCGCCGCCAGGGACTCAAATCCTGCAGTGCCAGACGTGTCCCCCTGCTTAAGCCAGTACATGTCCAGGCCTGTCTGAAGTTTGCTAGAGAGCATTTGGATGATCCAGAAGAGTATTGGGAGAATGTTATATGGTCAGATGAAACCAAAATAGAGCTTTTTGGTAAAAACTCAACTTGGCGTGTTTGGAGGAGAAAGAATGCTGAGTTGCATCCAAATAACACCATACCTATTGTGAAGCATGGGGGTGGAAACATCATGCTTTTGGGCTGTTTTTCTGCAAAGGGACCAGACGACTGATCCGTGTAAACGAAAGAATGAATGGTGCCATGTATCGTGAGATTTTTGAGTGAAAACCTCCTTCCATCAGCAAGGGCATTGAAGATGAAATGTGGCTGTGTCTTTCAGCATGACAATGATCCCAATCACACCGCCCGGGCAACGAAGGAGTGTTTTCGTAAGAAGCATTTCAAGGTCCTGTAGTGGCCTAGCCAGTCTCCAGATCTCCACCCCATAGAAAATCTTTGGAGGGAGTTGAGAATCTGTGTTGCCCAGCGACAGCCCCTAAACATTACTGCTCTAGAGGAGATCTTCATGGAGGAATGGGCCAAAATACCAGCAACAGTTGTGAAAACCTTGTGAAGACTTACAGTAAACGTTTGACCTCTGTCATTGCCAAAGGGTATATAACAAAGTATTGAGAATTTTGTTATTGACCAAATACTTATTTTGCCACCATAGTTTGCAAATAAATTCTTTAAAAATCCTACATTGTGATTTTCTGGATTTTTTTCTCATTTTGTCTCTCAAGTTGAGGTATACCTATGATGAAAATTAGAGTCCTCTCTCATATTTTTAATTGGGAGAACTTGCACAATTGGTGGCTGACTAAAATACTTTTTTTTCCCCACTGGATATATATATATATATATATATCTACATATATTATATATATATAGGCAATAATTGAATAATTTTCTTGCATTAAACATTTATCTATCAAAATCTAGTGAGCTTAAACAGTATTTTTAATTTAAATATTTGCCAGTGGGTTAAGAACAATAAACTTTATTTAAAATATCTTGTCGAAAGCCTTAGTTATATCTCATACAATTTGCTCTGCTTCTCATGTAAATGTGTCCTTAAAAAAGATGGCTTCTTAATTAATAAATTAATTTAAATTAAAATTAGTTAGTGGCATAATACATGGCAAAAAAAAATAATGCAATAATTATGTTTCAATTTTACTTGAAAAATTAAATAAATTAAATCTACACTGAAAAATATTTTTCACTCACAAACTGCTAGTAAATTTCACAATTAATTAAAAAGAAACACCATGTAACTGAATTAAACATAAAATTTTGAAGAAGAAAGACTAAAACAGTATTTTCTTGTACAATATACTCCAGTCATCAATTTCGAAATTGAAAATTTCTTTTAAAAAGCTGAAAAATATGCCCTTTCATTAAGCATTATGAAAATTACCATATTAAAATTTACAAAATGTTAGCCTGTTTTAAATCAGCTGTAAATGTATATGACTTTTGCTTTCGCATTAGTAAACGTTCATAGTTCATAGTAATTGAGCAAGTCCCATCTGCTCTGCCTGCGTGGCTGTGCGCTCCACAGACTGTAAACTCTGCAAACGCAAATGGCTTTAGGCCAGATGAGAAGATGAACAATGGAGGTCAACCATGCATTTTGCACTAACCTAGAGTCAAACTTCTTTCCATCGGGGAACATGCCGATGTAATGATAGCGAACAAAGTCTCCAGACTTGACCATCCGGTCGCAGCGATCCGGAGTGAACGTTTTCTCAATCACGATGTCATCTAACGGTAACGGCGGCGGGTTGCACGCCACGAAAGTCACTAGGAAAGCCAGGAGAATCATCTGAACCGTTAACCGTATCATCTTCCGTTTGTGTTTTGCAAAGTGCTTTCGGGCGCTGCAGCAGTCTCCTCGAACCCTCTCGCTCACTGTAGTTGAGACGGCAAGTGTGTAGACGTGGTGGATGGATCCTCAAACTCCCTCGAACTTCTTCCTATGACTCCGGTGTCTCTTTACATGGAGAATGCGCAGGAAAGGGCTCTGTTTTGTAAGGAAAATGCGGAAATGCAGGCCTAGAGGCTGGAATGCTTTCTACGTGGCACAGAGAGGGGCGGCTCGCGCTTTATGATGGGGGTTTACGAGAGCATGTCATTATAGATGTCCCACCGAGCAGTGCAACAGGCCCTTTTAAACGTTATATTCATTACATCAGAATGATGATCATATGTCTCCTTATTATAGTTTAGTACGTTTTGATAAATGCATATATTATACAAATTTCAGATACAACTTCTTCTTACACCTAAATGCATCCATTCACTTTAGTTTTATTTTAGCCTAATGAATAAAACAATAATTTGCAGTCTATATAATGTGAAAAATGTTATAATAAATTATCAAATGATTAAATTATATGATATTTAGGCTACACCAGATGTTGTATCTAAGTTATATAATGACATGTATGGTTCCTTGCGGGGTTTGGACACAACTATACTGTTCTGGTTGTCTAGCTAACTTACAGCAGCCATGAAAAAGTTCACAAATCAAGAGTGTGAACTTTCATAGTTAACTATATACTCTTGTAGGCCCTTCAAAATGCTACCGGTGGGATTTGACGAATAAATAAATATATTTTAGTAAATCGGTAATGTTTTTAGCTGCCTGGGGGAAGGGTGCGTTCTGACTTACTTTGGGGACGTGGAGAGGCTGCGGAGCGGGCGGGTCTTGTACTCTAACACCCCTGCGTACTTTGGGATTCCCATACGGGACCATGGCCTCCTCATCGCACTGCCTCGGGCTTGCATTTCTTTTATTCTGTTTTTCTTTTTGCGTTCTTGCGCAGTATGAGAAATACAATTTTCGCAGTTTTCCACGGCACGAGCTTATGCCCCTGGACTCGGCGTACCGACACGCTTTAGACCAGTACAGTGAGGAGAAGTGGCCCGAGAGCGTGGAGTTTCTGGAGATGAGTCTCCGGCTGTACCGGCTGCTCAGGGACAGCGAGGCCTTCTGTAACCTCAACTGCAGCACGGTGCGCCTCGACGACGAGACGCGCTTCAGAGACTTCCCCGAGCTGCACGCCTTCGGTAACGTGATGAAGCGAGCTCAGTGTCTGAAGCGATGCAAGCAGGGCTTACCTGCCTTCAGACAGACGCTCCCCAGCCGTGAAACCATCGAGGAGTTTGAGAAACGGGAACCCTACAAGTACCTGCAGTTTGCTTACTTCAAAGTGAGTCCACTACTATGCTATCTTCACTCACACATAATCAACAATTATTTATAAAGCAAGTTTAAGGGTAAATGAGAGCTGTGCAATACTGTAACATGGGAATAGATTATAGGACTGCAGATGGTTCACAGTGAAAAACATGGTTGATTTTTGCTCTTTTTCGTTGTGTAGATTGTATTAGATGGTAATACCATGGTACTAACCGTGTACCATATATCAAAATACATGGTATTTCAAAGTAGCCTACTTCAAAGAATACTATCATGTGCTATGCATTGTACAAGTGCATGTGGAAAAATCCATGATATTAACAAAATACCATGTCAAAAGAATAACATACTATGGTACATGGCAAAAAAAAAATCAGTGGCTTTACCATTTTGGTACCATGATTTGTTTGAATATATTTATGTGTAGAGTTTTGGTTTGGAAATATCTGACAAAATTGATAATTATGAATTATTCCAGAGTGATCATTTGGCCAAAGCTGTATCTGCAGCGTACACATTTCTCCTAAAGCATCCTGATGATGAGATGATGAAGAGGAACATGAACTATTACAAGAGTTTACCTGGAGCTGATGAACATATGAAAGATCTGGAGACCAAGTCATATGAGGTGAGACCCCACACACTAAACGCCGAATAAGAGGAAATCAAATCCTCATTTGAATCCTCTTGTTAATGCAGCTTGAGAGCTGCTGCCATTAAAGCAAAATGGGGTCAAACTAAATACTAAGAAATACTAAGAAATCCTGAAATTCATGTTAGTATTCAAATTCAAATTTTCTTTCAGATATGCTGATAGTAATTCAATTCAATTCAATAAATAACATAAGAACATCACTGTTCAAAAGTTTGGGGGCAGTATGTGTAAACCACATCTTTTGTTCAGCACAGTATGTATTAAAATTGATCACAAAGACATTCTCCATCGTGAACATATTTCTAGTGTAAAATACAATGCTGGTTCTTTTGAATACTCTTTGTGCACAAAGAAATCTTGAGGAAAAAAATACGCAGCACAAAAACTGTTTTCAAACAATGTGCTTATAGATAAGAAATGGTTTTCTTGACCACCAAATCTACAATATAGAATGAATTTCTGAGGTGTGAATACGCTAAAAGCTGTGTGCCATCACAGGAATGCACATAAAAACATTGTAAATTCTATAAAATTAGAAGCAGGTAAAGGTAAATTCTAAAAAAAGGTTCTACACATATTAATTTATATTACTGTTAATTTTTAGATAAATGGAGCAGCCTTGCGGGAGCTAAAGAGACTTTAAACATTTAAAAAACAATGTCAAGACCTACAAATACTTTTTAAAGGCTATGCAGTAGTTGCATTTTATAGATATATTCCCTATAATTAATATATGGTATACATGTTGTGTACATCCAAGCGGTCAGGTAAATGTATTTACAAAAAAGCTGCACTACGGGTCTGGTTGAATGTAATAAAAAAACAGTGTGTGTGTAGTTATTGTTTTACAGTTACACATGGTTAATGCCGGTTCTTTTTATTCAGACGTTGTTTATTCGGGCCGTGCGGGCATACAATGGTGATAACTTCAGAACGTCAGTGTCAGATATGGAGCTGGCACTGAGAGACTTTTTCAAAGTGTATGATGAGTGCATCGCTGCATCAGAGGGATCCAGACAGATCAAAGACTTCAAAGACTTTTACCCATCCATTGCAGGTTGGCATATACCTGCTGCTCTTGTCATGTCTGCCCTTGAGATCCTTTGTAACTTTAGCTGAAACATAACATATCTGTTTTTGTCTTTAGATCATTACACAGAAGTTCTGGAGAGAAAGGTACACTGTGAAAGCGAGCTAACGCCGGTTGTAGGTGGATTTGTTGTTGAGAAATTTGTGGCAACCATGTACCACTACCTCCAGTTTGCTTATTATAAATGTAAGTCTAGAAAGTTCTCTGTTTACATAACTACTTACGTGAACCATGAATGTGAATAACTGACATATGAAACATACACTTCCATTCAAACGTTTCTCTCCTTCATTCTCATTCAGTGAATGATCTGAAGAACGCTGTACCGTGTGTGGCCAGCTACATGCTCTTTGATCCCAGTGATGAGGTGATGAAGAATAATGTGGATTATTATCGGTACCACAGAGAAAAATTTGGCCTGACTGATGAGGATTTCTTCCCTAGAGCGGTAGGTGTCTCACATCATGGTAAATAATGAATAAATGCATTTATTTTCATTTAGATAGTTGATGTTGTACTTATAATGCATTCTCACATGACAGGAAGCAGTACGGTACCACAATCAGACAACGCTACAGCTGCAGATGCTAGAATTTGCCAAACAGAAGTTACTGTCAGATGATGAGGTGAGAGATGAGAGTGTTTGTGCATGGGTTATTTGGATGCTTGCTGAATATTCACAAACATGAAGGTGTTTTTCAAATATTCGTAGTGCTGAATGCGTGCTGTGTGAGTTTTGGCCACTCGGGTGCGCACTATGCTTATTGATTTACTCTGAGCCGTTTACTGCGTCACATAAATTAAAGTGTTTATATGCTTATTTATTTACAGCGCAGTGTAATTTTAGTATCAACGATATACTGTTATTCTCTCTCTAACTCTTCCTCCAACCATTTTTGTCTTTCAGGGTGAAGTCTTAGAGTTTCTTGATGAATATCTTGATGCTGGGGATGAATAAGAAAATGATTTTATTTGCACTGAAATGAAAACATTGTGAAAAAGACCATAAAGGTATTCTCCATACTGTACCATTTTTGTTCTTGTATTTATTTAGGCCGGGGTTGGTGACTGGAAGTGTTGATATCTTTTTACTGTACACATCTGTACTAAAATGTGTACTTATATTTGCACATGTAAGTACAGATTATGCACCACAAGCCAAAAGATTATAATTTTGAATCTTAGTCCCTGTCAATTTACTGTATCTCAGAGAAAACAATGATGTGTTTTTATTTTGTTGGTTGGATTGTTTTAATAAGGAATGCTTTTCTATATTGAATACAACCCAAGCAATGTTGTTACCATGCGAAGATATCCAGGCAGAATTGAGCCCCAAGAACTGGTTAAACACTGAAAATGTACTTTTTGGCTTTTCTGACTTTCTGACAGATGTGGATGCTGCCGTAATAAATAATATGGATGAAAATGCTTAAACTCACCACTTTTGTGCTGTGAAATACTGGCTAACTCATCAGTCATTTTCTATATCTGTATTGTTTCAATTCATTTTTGTTACCTCAAGTGTTACACTATCTTTGTACAATCCTCCTTCTGGTGGAGGATTTGTGTATTTGGCATTTCAGAAGGACTGGCTTACTTTAAGATCCTGAGCTTTGCCATTTTTTTGGTAATGCCAAGCCTCACAATCTGTTGGCACTAATATGTTGTTGTTGATAACTTCACAAATGTTCACTTGGCTATTATTCAAAATTTGTGTAAAATGGTGCTGCGTAGAAGAAATCAAACAAACTTGTCTATTTCAAAGGCTGAACCAGTATTGCCTGCCCTTAAAAGCAGTAAACATTCAGACTAAATATAATAGCAAAAGACTAAACACTGGACCTTAAGCAAAACACTCGAATTTTAAGAGTGCATGTGGACGGTCATTTTTTAATCCCGACTCCCTCCACATCTCTCGTTCCTCATCCCCCACCCCTTCTTTCCTTTTCTCTGTGGGTTTTTCCTACTATGGTGTGATAAACTGCACAGATACTCCATGTTCAAACACATTTAAACAAGTCTCTGTTCTCCCGCTGTGTGAGTATTTGTATGCAGGAGTGTTTCTGAGTGTTTCGTCTTTGTTTTGTGGTAAAAACGACAGCATAGACACAGAAAACATGTCCCTCTTTTGTGATATCAGGTTTGGCTCTGCTGCTCTTACACACACAGAGACACCTGGCAACGCTACGCAAATGTTTGCAGTCTTATTTTAGGAAGGAAATGTTTTTTTTACACCAATTTAAGTAATGTTGACACCAAGGAAGACTAGAGCGGCCATTTTCCCCCTAAAGTAATTTATTGGTTAAGGTTCCGTTAGTTTTTCACAGCTATGTTTAGTCAGATACCCTCATGTCACATCTAACTGACATTGCTACAGTGTAATGTTGATATTATCAAGCAGTTTTAGCTTCAAATGGAATTGAAATGATTACAGATTAATAAAACAAAGATTATGAAGTCTCACAGTTCCACATCACAATAAAAACACTTTACAGTTCAGAAAATAACTTTCAGAAGATATCGGAGCAAATAAAATAGTTCCAATGGCCACATTTACCTCAAAATAGCAAATTACCAATTTTATGGTAAGCAGTTCATGTGTTTATCCACTGTAGCTTTAAATATATCTACAGCAGCCAACTGGAACTGATTTATTGATCTAGAAATGAGATTATTTTGCAAGTAAATGCAAGTGTTTTGACTCTTGCATGATAAATTGCTTGTGATTCTCATCATTTGTAAGTATCTTTGGATAAAAGCATCCTCTAAATGGCTAATGTAAAATAAGACTGTGCTAGCTTCTCTGCTAAATAGAGATGTCAGGGCTGGAAAACATATTAAAAGACAACAACAACAACAGCCAACAATCAAAAATACCCAAACAGTTAGATAATGTTAATACTGTCAGTCGATGACCCTGCAGCATTCATGAAGTTTTACTTCACTTTTCTTCATTTATAATTCAATCAAACAATATAAAAATGCTACATTTGCTCTAACAACACCTAGAAATAAATGGCTTTACTACACTTAATTACCTATTATTAATATTATCTAAAAATAGCATACTATATGTTTGATCTCAGTATGACAATTGAACTAAAAAGTGATTCTAGACATATCTGATTTGTGTTTGTTTTGTTTGAATTCACTAGTTCTAAAATCAAGTTTTTACATTTATAATACACGATATAAATATGCCTCATAAACGTCGTTGGAGGTGAAGAACGGACTGAATATCTTGTATAAGACATGGCCAAAAGGTTTGCACTGAACATCAATGAGATATTAGGGAAAATATATGTAGAAAATAGTCTGCTATGATACAACTTTTATAGCACTACATATATTTTAAAGAAACTGAAACTCAATAAGCTGTAAATGCATTGAAAGCCAATCAGAATCTACCCTTAGTTCCTCTGAGAAGAATGTCTCACCTGTGAGTGTGGATCTTTCTGAGTCCTGAGCTCAACCCCAGGAAACTCACTTATTTATAGGAAAAAGGTTTGAAATGAATAAATGCTCATTATATTCTAAATTTAGGGATGAAAGCTATTTATTCTGCCTGCTCTAGGTCTATAAGAGCTGAAAGCCAATCAGAATTCACCCTCAGTTCCTCTGACCAGAATGTCTCACCTGTCTGCAAGCTAGAAACTGTCAATTGTGCACACAGTTCAACCACACTCTCTTTTGAACTGAATGCTCTCTTTCAAAACCAAAACAGGCTAAAGTCACAATGATTCTCTTACACACGCTTACTCACTAATGGACAAAGCTATAAACACGTACAAACCTGGACAGACGGGCACCACATACACACGTGCACCGACCCGCAGTCCGTCCAAAGCAAGAGAAGACATCAGATTCATGATCCATCAATTATCCACAATACAATGAAAATATAAAAAAAAGAAAACATTGTAAAAATAGAAATACTATCTAAACAAGCACTAAACAATCCAACCTTGTGCCATAAAGGAGTGTTAAACAGAGACACTCCTTGTGTTAGTGTGAAAGTCAGGGTTGTGTGGCATTCAGAATTAAATTAAGATTATTTTCCAATGCAATTCTTGAATTTGAAGGAAATTTAAGTGAATTAAAAAATTAAAGAAATTAATAATACTGTAATTTTACTACAAAATTAGAAAAGGAAAGTTTGTCAACTTTGCATGTTGGATACAGAAAGCTTTGTTATCCTAGAAAGATAGCCGATAGAACGATAGAACGATAGAACGATAGATAGATAGATAGCTGGGCCGTAGACTGTAAAGTTCACACATAATGGCTTTTTATGGATGACATGAGTACTGTGGGCTTTATGAGGATAGGATGTGACTTTTACACAGTTTGTTGTAATTCAATGCACTGCGTTTGCCTGTTAGTTCCATTGAGCTGGTAGTGAGAGCTCTTTTGTTGCCTCTTTTTATAACACCACACCCCCAAGACCACACCCATCACCGCTGCTACGATGCCAATGATAATGGCCGCGATCATGGGCCCACGGCCTGAACCGTGACAGGGGTCTTCTGCACAAGCACCCTCTCCAGCCCGCTCCTGTTGATCAAGGCTGTGATCTCCACCTCTTTCCATCACGCTCCGATTTTCAGGGTTTTCAGTTGGGACATGACCAGGGATGTGCTCCAGCAAGTGGTCATCGAAGGTTTCCCATGGATCCTTGATGATGGGTGTTAGCATGCTGGTGATATAATCAGGTGGACCATCCAGATGTACCATCCCAGAAGGTGTGGATGTGTTCTCAGGGCCCAAGCCGCCTTGACTGGTGCTCACGTTTTCAGGAGCGGAAGCTGGTGTGTATGGCATGGGCCGCTTGTGTACAGCAGTATCATCTGGACTGGGTGTGATCTGAGTAATGAAGGTGGTGGGCTTCACCTCCACGCCATTTAGACTGTCAGTAACACCATCAAACCCCAAAGTTTTGGATCCATCATAGTCTGTTTTCTCTGGTGTGTATGTTTCTTTCACCATTTCATCTTCTGAAAGTCCTTCAATTGTTTCCTCATAAGGTGTTACAACAGACTCTTCCTTTTCAAGTCTGATTGTCCCTTTACCAAGCTCCTCCTCGTCTCCTTTCATGTGGATTGTGTCCTCAGGAGTTTTTATTTCTCCATCTTCGTCCTCCTCAGGGCTGTCAATCAAACCCCTGGTCTCTTCTTCCACAGGGTTTTTGGTTACATCCTCAAACACCTCAACTTCCGAGTGGCCAGTCAAGGTCTCGGTTTCTGACTCCGCACCTTGTTCTAGCCCTGCCTCCTCTGTGGACTCACCTCCAGCTTTATCTTCATCCTGAGTAACAGGGTATCCATCTAGCCAGGACTCGTCTGAGCCGCCGGCACTGGGACTGGTAGGTTCATCGGTGGGAGGATCTGTCGTATAGTCACTTTCCTCTGCGATAATGTCAGGACCAGACTGGCTGTTGGTTGTTTTGACCGTCATGTGACTCTCATCTTCATTGGGGTTTTTAACAGAGGAGAAATCAGTGGAGATACCCGGCTGCTCCTTCTCTTCCTGGAAGGCCTCTGAAGGGAACCAGAACATGTGCTTCTGACTGAGTTGAGACACTGGAGGTTCAGAGACTGATATAGTTGAATCTCCATCATTCTCCTTCTCCTCCTCAGACATGACTGTCCGCTCAGGCTCTGGCTCAGGTTCAGGAGAGGATTCTTCTGCTTTATGAACAGTGGACTGCGTTCCTCCTGGATTCAAAGAAATATGATGCTCCTCCCTTGGATTCTCAAGGAGATGGCCATCTGTGAACTTATCTTCATAGTCGATGTGGCCTTCAGGATCATCTGCAACAAATAAAACATATTGAAGACTACGCAGATACACCCAAAAGCCAAATAAACCCTTTGAACCTTAAGAATTATGCATCTTGGAGCCTCTGTCTCATATTCAGCCAGGCTCCTTTTATTTTTAAATCGGATCATTGTGTTCGCAGCTCACCTTTCACGCAATGCTGCACCAGGCCGTACCATTCTCCACAACTGTCGCAAAGCAGGCTGAAGCCTGTATCTCCATTGGGAAGTTTGTATCCTGGGTCACAGCTATACAGAAGTTCATCCCCGAGGTCCAGACCAGTTTTCCCCTGCAGATGTGAGTGTGGGAATGAAGGTGGCTGCCCACATGGAGCATCTGATGGATGAAAGGTGAAGAGCGTGTCATAAATTATAAAAGAAACATTTCAGGTTAAATTACATGTAAAGCCAGTTTCACACTGCACACTGTTAGACTCACATTGTGACAGCATTCTATAGAGACAGCTTTAGAAAAGAAAAGTAATTTCTGGAGTAATATATTGAATAATCCCTTTATTAACATCATAAATTATAAAAGGGTTATAGGAGGTTGGCTGCTGAGAATCTTTACCAATGTAATGGTAGTGAAAAATAAATATACTAAAATGTACTTGAAATACTTTATACCTACAAAATACATTACATATACTATGTATTAAATAAAAATACCCTGCAATTGTACATTTAGTATACTACTCTGGAATACTTAAAGTTTGCTAATGGTGAACACAATTTTATACTTAATTGCAATCTTCTATTGTGCAGAAGTAGTGCTGGAACTAAAATATACTTTTTTGTGCTAAAGTGGAACTATTCCAAGCATTCTTCATGTACACTTTAAATATCTTGCATTAAAGATTGATATTATTCAAAGATCATACAATCCTCATCAATAATGACATTAAAACATTACATTTTAGGCTTAATATTAAGAAATATGCATTGTGCACAAAGTAGTACTCCATATAAAGTTTAATTATAATTTTTATATCAGTAAGTCTCAAGTGATATGTCAGGAAACATGTTAATAGATTTGAACTATACTAGTGAGAGGCAGTAGTTAAATCAAGTTTTTTCAGCTCAGACTCCTTGCTAAGGTGAAGGGTTTTTTAACTTGTGCTGAGTTCGAGAGAGCTATTCGTGCTTTTATCTCATCTCGACTAGACTACTGTAATTCAATGTATATTGGTATTAACCAATCATGTATGAATCGCCTACAAACAGTACAAAATGCTGCTGCTAGACTTTTGACTGGCACTCGCAAATACGAACATATTACCCGTCCTACTCTCTTTGCACTGGCTGCCAGTCCATTTTAAAATAGAGTTTAAAGTTTTACTTTTTGTTTTTAAGGTTTTAAATGGACTGGCACCTTTGTATCTTTCTGACCTTTTACACAGTTTAAACAGTCCAGCTAGATGTCTAAGGTCATCGAATCAGAAACTTTTATTGGTGCCTAGATCTAGGCTGAAGAGAAAAGGTGACCGGGATTTTGCCCTAAATTGTGGAACAGCCTTCCAATCTCTATTAGAACAATTGCAGCAGAATCCCTTTTTAAAACAAGGCTTAAAGCCTACCTCTTTGAGAAGGCATTTAGTGTATGAGCCAACAGGAGTTTATTTCAAATTATTATTTGTTTGTCGTGTCTTACCATTTTATGTATTTTGATTCCTTTTAAACTATATTGTTCAGCACAATGGTCAACCATTGTTGTTTTATTGTGCTTTATAAATAAAATAAATGAAATGAAATATACTTAGTATGAAAATTAAAATACTACCTTTTTACTAGGGGAAATATAACTAACATGAAGATGGGAAGCACATTTACATCCCAATGGCAATTACTCCAAATCCCAAGCTATAATCTAAATAGTTGAAATAGTCTGGATCTTACCTTTATTTTGTTTATTTTTTATTTAATGAAAGGAGTCCCTCACAAGATCATCATATTTAGGGGTCCTTGACATAAAAAGTTTAGAAACTCCTCTGTGATTGCGCTGAAACTAACACACATGCTTTTGCTCTTCTGTTTTCACATGCGGTATGAAACAGGCCAAAGTCTTTAGGTATGTGTAACATGAAATAGTCCCTCATGATCCCTCATAAGTGAAAAAACACAGTCCCCTTCTCCAGTTTCAGTGATTTAAAACTGACCGCTATCTTTCACACAGAACACGCCCAGTCTCTCAGTGTCCGCAGTTAAATTCTCCAACTGCACATCAACTGGCCTCAAACTCCCCGGGACGCCGCTGCACACTGTAGTCCTGAAAGTAAATTAGAGGAATTCTTTCTAAATTTTTTTTGTCTTTTTCATTATAAAGGCAACAGACATGATGTCACTGTTAAATTCTGCTTACATAGTCAGCTCATGTAAGCAGCTCACACACTTTATGCAGTATATCCCCATCACATTGCTATGTCTCCAGTGTTTGTATAAATTTACATAACAGGTCTGTTTTCTGTCGTGCGTGCGTATGTTTTTAAAGCTTGTGTCGGCCAGTACCACTTTCTGATTATGTGTCTGTTAGAACAAAAATGCGAGTGATTAAAATATGCAATAAGCCACAAGAAACTCATAATATTTGGGGTCTTTGGCATTAAAAATCTGGAAAACCCTGCATTACAGTGATTTTACCACACGGTGTTTGTAGACAACGCAAAACAGTGTCTTAAAACCCTATAGTAGTGATCAACAATTAATCAACATTTAGAAAAACATTTAATCATTAAACAGTTGAACAAATAAAAAGTATTATTAATCACCAGAATAAATAGCTCTTCCACCAAGTGATATTGTTCATTATTTTAACTGTAGGATGTTCGCAGTTTCCAAGCAATATAGCAACGTGTCGCATTAATATAGAATGTGACGTTTGCATTTATAGTCATTTTACAATGGCTTCAAACAGAACTATCAATTATTTAAAACTTGACTTCAAGAAGTCAGTCAAGGTTTCTGAATATACTGTGCATGTCTATAACCAAGAATGTCTGTCTGTTTCGCCCCAAATCTTTTAGAGACATTCCTCCAAATGTTTGTGAGGGAAGTACATTGCTTACCTCACCTTTTAACACTCAGCTGTGAGGTCTTAATCAGAATTATGAGCACGTGGGTATGTCTGAGTGGGTGCAGAGGGGGGCTCAAACCACAACCAGACTGCTTGAGTCCTTACCAGACTGGACTCTCCTGGGACAGTGTTAAGTTACTAGGAAACACCCATGTCAAAGTTTAGTTATTAAGGCTCAGCTGCACTGAGGTAGATTGTAGATTTTCACGTGTATGTCATTTATGTGCAATTTATGTGTCACGACCGAGAAATCCATGTGCAATCTATAGGTTGTTCTGAAGGGAAGGCCACTCCTTTTGGCAAAACTTGCAGATGCAAGTGATATTCAACAAAGGCCTCAGACATTCACAAATTCATACTTGATA
This sequence comes from Sinocyclocheilus anophthalmus, assembly GCA_018155175.1. Taxonomy (NCBI): domain Eukaryota; kingdom Metazoa; phylum Chordata; class Actinopteri; order Cypriniformes; family Cyprinidae; genus Sinocyclocheilus; species Sinocyclocheilus anophthalmus. Next base: position 4,378 of record JADLZN010008898.1, on the reverse strand, counting down.
ACAACAGAATGCTTTGAATGTTGTATTCCAGACTTATTAGAAAGAAGTGTACAGCTAAGAAACAACAATACTGAAGTAATCTTCTCTTTTCTTACCCCATTGCTTTTTTCCTTGAAGCTAATGTAAGTGAATATATATTAGTGTTCAAAAGTTTAGGTCAGTACTAATAAACTAATCACTAAGCAAGGATGTCAAAGTGACAGTAAAGGACAAATGTTCTTCACATTACAATAGGCTGTTCCTTATTTTTCACATTTCTATGCATAAAAAAAAAGAAAAAAAAAACTGAAAAAATTTGGTTTCCAATTAAGGTTTCCAATTAAGGAGTTAAGCACCACTTTTGTTGATAATAATTCAAATATTTCTTGATCATCAAATCAGCATATTAGAATGATTTCTAAAGGACCATGAGACACTGAAGTCTGGAGTAATGATGCTGAAAATTCTAATTTGCAATCACAGGAATAAATTACATTTTAAATATATTCAAATAGAAAACATTTAAATTGTAATAATATTTCACAATGTCACTATTTTACTGTATTTTAATATGCAGCCTTGATGAACATAAGAGACGTCTTTCAAAAAAATCTCACTGACCCCAAACATTTGAACAGTATACCTTAATATATGTACCATAAATTGTAAGTAAGTTTATTACATAAATACAATAAAATGATGTTAATCCCTACTATATTTTATACAGTAAATATATTATATATTATTCTAATCTATATTTTTTTATTACTATATAAAATATAATGTTTTGCCATTTGGTTTGATATTTTGTTATTCAAGGCAATGCGATTCATATTTTATGTATTTCTTTACTAATACATTTAGGGCCCACTATATATATTTCATTTGAAAAAGAAAGAGTCGTTTTGGGCCACATTTTCGATGTGATAATTATTTTGGGATTTGTGCGTAGTGGTAAAGTAATACACCTCAGCAATGGAGCAGCACAGAAAATGAACACACAGAAGGTGCTGATGTGTTCCCTCACAGCAGCTCAGGTCCATTTCTCTCAGGCCCTGAGGTGTAAATAGGAATGTTCTGGCTGAATTCACAGGTAGGATTCTCTCTGTCTTGCAATCACACACAAAAACACAGATATACGCAAGCAAGCTAGCTCATCATTGTGCCTCAAAAAAGCACAATGCCCGTTCAACAAAACAACACTTTGATTGACAGCATCTGTTCTTCAGGTAATTAATGTTCTTACCCAACACTCGGTCCGGAGAGCCAACCACGCGAGCAGGCTGAGAAGGCACATTCCAACACTGCATGATGCAGGTGGGCCCCGGATGCCACCTGGGCCCCTTGAGCCATACAGGCATGTGTTGCTGCCTCGAACCCTTTCTCCTGTCCACCTTTTGGAAAACTCTCCAACTCCAGTAAAAACACACGTCCTAATGGAGAGACTGGTAAAAAATAAACCAGTGTTACTCCTAGAATGCACATTTAGCATTACATTAGAGAGAATACATTACCTCAAACAGGGGAAATGAGAAGGAAATCAAGAAATTAGGAGAATACAAGGATATAACCACAGCAAGTTGATATCTACAGGTGGTATGAATGCTATGAATTACAGCACCAAAGAGCTTTGTATGGCTAAAGGCAATTTTTAACAGCAGGATATTACCTGAATAGGGTCGAGTGAGGGCGGTTACTGTATAAAGTGTATTTAGAAGTGTTTTGGCAGTGTGAAGGTGTAAAGCTATACCAAATGAGGGTTAAAAAAACAGAGATAAACAGTAAATATAAAGACAAACAGAAATCAGGTTAAAAATGAATCGTCATATACTCTTAAAAATAAAAATAAATGTTCTTTATCAGCAGCTATGGTTCCATGTAGAACTGTTCAACTGCACAAAAAGCTGATTATAGTCAAAAAACGTTTCTTTAGATTATTTAAAAGTTTCGCCCTTTGGCATTGTTGGCAAGAAAAAAAAGGTACAAACATAAATCCATTTTTTCACAAGCCCCACCTTGGCAGACTATATTGTACACACATCAGACAGCATCCTATCAAATCTTAAATAAGGCAGCTCCTTAATAACATCATTAGTTTGTCACAGTCTCACACAGAGGAAAAAAAATAGCAGCTTCAGTGAGTCAATTCCTGTGTAAACCATCTGAAATTGAGCTAATTATAGATCAAAATTAAACCGAGGTTACATGCACGTCACCAAACATGCAGCATTTCCCCCCTCATAATAGAATAATGTCTCATGCCTCCATGTCTAATAAATACACATCAGTTAACATCATCATTTGGGATCAATTTGAATTGGAACAGATAAAGTTAGCAGGTTGGTGTCAGTGAGGTAAATCCAGACTGAGTCATGTTCAGAAGTCTGACTAATCAAGCAGACCCACCACAAACAACCCGTCATCTATCAATCGTTTGTTACAAATTCATTAGTGTCATATTGATGAGTCTGTTATGCTGATGTGAAGATATCAGGGGTTTGTGGTGGATGAACATGAAATTCATTAAGTGAATTAGATCTTTAGGTAAAGGATTTTGACTCCACTAACAACTAAAAAGGAAAGTATGACAGCAAATATGTATAGACTACAGTACATGTGTGAGAAAGGCCAGTTAAACATACTCTAACATACTTAACTAGCCTCTAAGACTCTAAAAGTATGAGATAAAAATAGGATAGATGCTTTATGTTGTGTTTGGATTGCAGTAAAAAAAATTAAATAATTTAAAAAGCCTACAACAACAGACCAAAAACACATAAGCCATTTTTTCCCCCGAAGTTTTCTTTCATTTGACTTGAACTATTCAGTTCTTTAAAAAGAAGAGAATATGTGGTTTTTCTTAAAAATCATACTGACACACAGTGAAACATCTAAAGGGGTCCTATCAGTTGTATAGTTCTCTTGTCACATGACAACAAACTGGTTTCTTTCATGTTGGATACGCCAGACTGACTTTGAATTTGGCTGACAAATTATTTTAAATATGAATATTTTACAACAACAAAAGATTCATTTGATAATACTTATTACAGACTATCATTTTCTCTTTTTTCTCAAGAATTTCAGTCTTCGAATGAGCCTCCAGACACCATCTAGACTTTTTTTAACTTTAAGTTGCATAAGAAAATTATTAAAACAAATTGAATATATTCAAGTCACTGTATAAACTGATTTTAAAGTATTTTTAAATAACTTAATAGAATGAACACGACGGATCCTGGGACCCATAGCATTTAGCTACGATTATACATAATTAAAGATAATGACTTTTAAAAGTGAATCTTATTTTTATTTCAATTTTCTTCATTTTCATTTTATTTAAACTTTATGTACAAAATACTCAAATTTCAGCGGTAACATAAATGTAATACACTTTTAATATAGACATTAAAGAACCCAGAAATTACAAAAATTACGTTCAACAAATTCTAAAACTACTTACACAAATATAAACCTATACCCCAAACAAGTTTTATAACCACACACCATCAACACGCGCTAATCTTTTGGAAGCTGGACACATACGCAATGCAACAATTCACGTTTTATTCCACTAGAGTTTGTTTTGATTGCCATAGTTACGATCATGACACAGAAGTCTTAACCTACGTCTGGAGCAACTCTGAACTGCACATGCGCAGCACATTGACGCCATATTGTAAACAAACTCCACGGTGTTGCTAAGCTAATGAAATTGTTGTGTTTACATTGAAGTCTATGTTAAAGCCATTAGCCTCAAAAGTTAGCAGTTAGCATTAACATCCAGTGACTGATTACAGTGTGTGCTTGGGCAAAGCTAAAGTGATTTAACACTTTAAACATATCAACTAATACACTTGTTGGTTTCTTTCTCTTTATTATTTCTCCCTTTCCTCACTTCTTACCACTTTATCTTACCTTACTAGAAAAGGAAATACTAACTCACAATTATTAATTGTTCCAAATTCAAATTTAATTAAAACATTAAATTTATTTGGAATCATTCAAATTTACCCCTCAGATCATTTCATATGACAATTATTTCTAGTACTCCCTCTCATGCCTAATCATTTTAGGTACGAATAAGCCTTGAACTTTGGAAGTTTAAGTAAACTTATTCTACCTAATTGATAGATTACCCATCACATCGATTCGATTCAAACGTATACTCTTTATTTTTATATTGCGTTTTAACTTCCACCTCTTCTTCTTGGTTTGTTTATAATCACTATTTTTAATTTATTGATTTCCTCCTTAATTTAATTTAATTTTTGCTTATTTTGCCCATTTATTACCTTTCAGTTTTACTTTGTCTTACCATTTTCTTTCCTCTGTGTATCCTAGCTCTGGAATGACACACCTGAGCCTTTAATAGGAGACAGTTGTTATCCCTCACTAC